>AP028909.1:6074079-6604440 GCA_036186465.1 Nesidiocoris tenuis
CGAATTTCCTTTTCATTGTGAGTTTGACTTCGATTTCGATTACGAGTTTGAGTTACTGTTTCATTGTGAGTTTGACTTCGAGTTTGACGATGAGTTTGAGGTTCTGTTTCTTCGTCAGTTTGACGTCGATTTCGATTATGAGGTTGAGTTACTGTTTCAATGTGAGTTTGACTTCAATTTCGATTATGAGTTTGAGTTACTGTTTCATTGTGAGTTTGACTTCGAGTTTGACGATGAATTTGAGGTTCTGTTTCTTCGTCAGTTTGACGTCGATTTCGATTATGAGGTTGAGTTACTGTTCCATTGTGAGTTTGACTTCGAGTTTGTTCATCAGTTTGAGTTTCGGTTTCATCTTGAGGTTGACTTCGAGTTTGGTTGTGAGTTCGAATTTCTGTTTCATTGTGAGTTTGACTTCAATTTCGATTATGAGTTTGAGTTACTGTTTCATTGTGAGTTTGACTTCGAGTTTGACGATGAGTTTGAGGTTCTCTTCCATTGTGAGTTTGACTTCAATTTCGATTATGAGTTTGAGTTACTGTTTCATTGTGAGTTTGACTTCGAGTTTGACGATGAGTTTGAGGTTCTCTTCCATTGTGAGTTTGACTTCGAGTTTTACTATGAGTTCGAATTTCGGTTTCATTGTAAGTTTGACTTCGAGTTTGATTATGAGTTTGAGTTTCTGTTTCATTGTCAGTTTGACGTCGATTTCGATTATGAGTTTGATTTTCTGTTTCATTGTGAGTTTGACGTCGATTTCGATTATGAGTTTGAGTTACTGTTCCATTGTGATTTCGACTTTGAGATTGACTATGAGTTTGATTTTCGGTTTCATTGTGAGTTTGACTTCGAGTTTGACTATGAATTTGAGATTCTGTTTCATTGTGAGTTTGACTTCGAGTTTGATTATGAGTTTGAGTTTCTGTTTCATTGTGAGTTTGACTTCAATTTCGATTATGAGTTTGAGTTACTGTTTCATTGTGAGTTTGACTTCGAGTTTTACTATGAGTTCGAATTTCGGTTTCATTGTAAGTTTGACTTCGAGTTTGATTATGAGTTTGAGTTTCTGTTTCATTGTGAGTTTGACTTCAATTTCGATTATGAGTTTGAGTTTCTGTTTCATTGTGAGTTTGACTTCAATTTCGATTATGAGTTTGAGTTACTGTTTCATTGTGAGTTTGACTTCGAGTTTTACTATGAGTTCGAATTTCGGTTTCATTGTAAGTTTGACTTCGAGTTTGATTATGAGTTTGAGTTTCTGTTTCATTGTGAGTTTGACTTCAATTTCGATTATGAGTTTGAGTTTCTGTTTCATTGTGAGTTTGACTTCAATTTCGATTATGAGTTTGAGTTACTGTTTCATTGTGAGTTTGAGTTCGAGTTTGACGATGAGTTTGAGGTTCTGTTTTATTGTGAGTTCGACTTCGATTTCGATTATGAGGTTGAGTTACTGTTTCATTGTGAGTTTGACTTCAATTTCGATTATGAGTTTGAGTTACTGTTTCATTGTGAGTTTGACTTCGAGTTTGACGATGAGTTTGAGGTTCTCTTCCATTGTGAGTTTGACTTCAATTTCGATTATGAGTTTGAGTTACTGTTTCATTGTGAGTTTGACTTCGAGTTTGACGATGAGTTTGAGGTTCTCTTCCATTGTGAGTTTGACTTCGATTTCGATTATGAGTTTGAGTTACTGTTTCATTGTGAGTTTGACTTCGAGTTTTACTATGAGTTCGAATTTCGGTTTCATTGTAAGTTTGACTTCGAGTTTGATTATGAGTTTGAGTTTCTGTTTCATTGTGAGTTTGACTTCGAGTTTGATCATAAGTTTGAGTTTCTTTTTCATTGTGAGTTTGACTTTCTGTTTTATTGTGGGTTTGACTTCGAGTTTTTTTATGAGTTTGAGTTTCAGTTTCATTGTGAGTTTGACTTCGAATTTGATTATGAGATTGAGTTTTGATTTCATTGTGAGTTTGACTTCGAATTTGATTATGAGTCTGAGTTTCTGTTTCATTGTGAGTTTGACTTCGAGTTTGAGTATGAGTTTGAGTTTCTGTATGATGGATAAACACCCAACATGTTGCAGCTCAAAGTTCTTGGGGTTTAAGATTCTTGGGGTTATTGGGGAGATTAAGGTAATTACCTACCTAATCTCCAAATTTTCGAAATCCAGTACTACTCACTGTCAATTATCATAAAATAAATGAGCTCGGATTAGATCATTTTACACTTATTACGAACTAACATTTACGGACCCCGCTAACAACGGACAACTTGCCCACCGCAACCCGAAAGGGCTTCAGAGCGAATACCTCAGACAGCCAGTAGCTAAGGTGTCCTTCCTAATGACTATTCGAACGATTGAAAGAAGCGAATAAAACGAGTAACAATTTCGAAACTTTTGTTAGAAAACACGGTCCAACGTCCAATGCCAAAGATCGGAAGAACGACTGGCACGCGGTCCCAAGGAGACGACCTATTGTGTGTCCCGCAGTCCTTACAATTCACCTGGACCTCGTAAACTCCCGATGTTGACAAGATTTAGGACGATCTGATCCTTTGAAACAGATAAACTACTTGTGCCGCGCCTTAGCGGTCTTCCTGATCCTCTGATCTGGCAACTGTGGTATTTGATCGGCAACTTTTACCCTAGCCAGCGGATATGGCGTACAATTAACGAAAAATGGGAATAAATTGATCCGCCCTATTTTCAGGTGACCAAACTGACGTCGTAATATGACCCTTATGGGTCAATCAGTCATCATCAATGACGTTACATTAAGGGGGACCACAAATTTCTGAGCTTGAAAGGGGACACCGATGTCCGATGTAAAATAGTTTAATATTCAAACACCCCATAAACCTTTTCGTACCTAAACACCTTCCTACGTACTCACTCGACAAGAGGGTTGGTAGGCATTTTAAAAACATTCAAAATAGATACCTACCTAATTCTTTATTCTGCAGAACCTTTGTTTTTCCTACAAACCCATTACTCAATTTGAGAAACTAATACTGACTCAAATGGTCAAAAAAACAAAAAAGGCAAATTTTTCAAATTTCAGATAAGGGGACGTTTTTACTTTCTATTGGGGTAAGTGGACCGGAATATCGAATAAGGGAATGTACTACAAAAGGGGACGTTTGGTCACCAAAGTCAAATTTCATATAGGTAAAATTTTGAATTGTCAACTGATTTTTGATTGACTTTGCTGGAGGAACTGGCTAACATTTTTGTACCGAATGGCGAAATTTGACTCCGAGCTGTAGGGGCTCTGTCTATGACAAACTCAAACTACTAACGTAGGCCTGAGGTCAACAGACAATTATCGACCTTTTGTCCGATATATTCAATAGGATGAATATGCTTGAAATTATTGCATCAACATTTTTCTTCTTAAGAACCTCGGGGAATGATAAACCAACGTCATTTCTTATGCGACATTTCAACTGTTGGCTCGCGAAACAATCATCAGCAAGAAAGCTGCTAAACCGCGAATCCTCGGAACCGCAAATCGTCGGAACCGGCAAATCCTAAAGGACCGATCGGCGAAAAAGGTTGACACAAAGAAGATTGATATGATTGCGCAAAGGATGCGATCGCCCTGCGCTTCTGGTTTTCTTTCAGAAGTTGAAACCGACGGGCGGTGGCGGTGCGAGTCAAACCTGCTCGGCGAATAACATTAGTAAAGAATTAGTCCTCCCCCTCCGGGGCCAGAAGCTTTTGATCCGGTGCCGACTTCGTTTCGAGGGAAAGGCTCCGATCCGAAAACGGGCCGAGTTAGCAGCGGCAATAATTATTGTATCTATTTATCGTAAATGATGGCGGTTGACCCGGCTTTCGGTAACCTCTTAAATATACCTCAGCTCTTTCCTTTGAAATGTATGACCAATTTCACCAACACTTTGAACACCAATTTCACCTAGTTTTGGTATCACTTATACCACGAGAAAGGTTGAGAATCAAAACTTGGGAAACGAACGGATTGTGAATTCCCATGACATTTCCAAAGTCTTTCCTAAGAATTATATCCTGAAGGCCGCTCCTTCATGGTGAAAATCGGTGTCAAAGTTGGCCGAGTCCAAATTTCTCAAAACCCCCCTCGAAAATCGGACTGTCCTCACGTTTTAATCCTGGCTTTCCTACATTACTATAATACTTACAAACAACTTTGTATTAAACTATTAATTAAATTATTATTACTTACGAACAGTTGGTAAAGCACGGCATATACCTGAAACAACAAAGAAAGTGAATGTCAGATCATGACGAGTAACTCATGTGACAAAATCTAATGTTAGTCGGCAGAAAACCAATCTCCAATTCAAATCTTCGGTAAAATAATAGTTCGATAGGTAGTCCTACTGGTTAAGACATCCGCTTGCGGAGCAAAGGGTCTCGGGATCACACCTGGTATTATTCGATTACAATTTTTGCAAAATTACCAATTTCGGCCGAAAATAATTCGTTAGTTCAGATTGAACTGTTGAAAAATTGTCATCATCTTCTTGGCTCATGTCATAATGAGTAATCAACTCTGAGTAATGTCATACTTTCAAGTTCGGGGTCGTTCAGGTAAACGATAGTTTACCACAAGCAAGCCACTTTGACCTGATACACGCACTTGTAATAATGAGCATTGCGATTATTAAGTTTGGAGTATCATTAAGGTGAAGCAATGTAGATTGGCCAGTGGGAGAGCAATAACCGGCCCTCCTTGTTAGCAATGCCAATCTGAAGAGGGAGACAGCCGTACATCATGCGGTCTCAGCTGTCCGCTACTGAGGGTCTATTTGCATTGCAACCTCCAATTAACACGATATAATCCTAACTGTTTCCATTATTATGCAATTAAGATGTCTCTCAGCCTTTATACACTATACTTGCAGCAGGACTATACACTATATATACACTACTATACTTTATACACTATACTTGGTGTAAAAGCAGGTTCCCCATCTCACGGTGAGGGTTCCCGTTCAACTCCCAAGCTGAAATCGTCTTCACTTGAGAAACGGTCGCTGATGGGCCGTCTTGACCGCAGAATGCACATAACAACTGTTCATAGCAAAACTACTACTCCCATGAAACAGTTTAATTTGACTTTTTTTTACTTCTGGCAGACTGTACGAAACTGACGTATGGTGTACTGCAACCCGAAGACGTGTATTACGGGTGAATCCGGGTGAAACTAAATCGAAAATGAACCAAAACGCTGCAAAAACCTCATATCTCTATCTTAACCCGTTTCCACGATACGATTTTTTGAATTTTTTCAGAAAAAAACACTTAGCTTAATAAAAACCTTTTTATTAGGTAAGGGTACATCTTCTGGTCTCAATACTGTATAAAAATAACCTTATATCCTAAAATTAAAACTGTGCAGGTAACCAATCAATCAATCATTGTGGCTCCTGGGGGCTGAGTGGCTCCTAAGAGTCCGTGCGGGCGAAAGCGCTCTAGTTTCACTGGTAAGGGCTGATAATATAATCACGGTCGATCTCATACCACTTTTGACTACTCTTGCTTGGCTTTGGAAATTGCGAAAACGCATGTTTTAGACTTCGTATTCCTGTAGGAATACTGTAGGAAACGTTTTTCTGCATTCAAACTCAAATTTCTCCATGAAATCACTAGAGAATTGAAAAGTCGAATATATTATTAACAAGCTGATTGAATGAGCAAGTTTTCCTGAAATTTTACAGCTTCCATCTAGTTTTCACGAGATGCAGTAGCGAACAAGCGTTTTCGGAAAATATTTTTTCGATTTTTGACTTTTGAACCGCAATTGCGGTACGTGGGAGTTGATTTTGTGTTACGATGGCACACTTGGCGTATAGGAAATTTAACGCTGAATCCAAAAATGCCCTCAAAAGTTGAAAAAAGTTGCTTTGAGCAGGGAAAATGTTGGTTTTTATGATACAGAGTGTAGTTATTCTATAAAAATTGCATCTTGGAAACGGGTTGAGATAAGAGAATGCGGCTGGGGAGGTTTCGTTCCATTTTTAGCCTAGTTTTACCATATTTGGGACACCCTGTTAATGAAAGAGAAATTTTTTCTAAAAACTATAGATACCTACCCGTAGACGCAGTTGTAGGTATATATAGATAATTCAATAGAAAACGTTGGTAGCAGATCTACTGTCTTGCCAGGTGGAACAGCCTTTTGAATAGATTTCCCTCTTCGGTGGAAGTTAATGTAAATTGACGTCGCCCCGTTTCATGGCGGACAGGTGAGTTGCAAATGGCCGTTCCCGCTACCGGTGAATGAGCCGCCTGAATGCCGCCTTCTCCTCGGCCGACATCCGCTAAGACAAATTGTAGGTACCCGCCCAATAGCGAATCTGTTTTTGTCTGAACCTACCAGCTCGGATCGTTGTCAATATATCTATTAACTAAGTAATGGCCGAAGGTGTTGGGTCGGAAACAGCTTCCATTCTCCCGATAGCTGCTCTTTCCGAAGAAAAACGAGACAATAGCCCCTTCGAGAAAACCAGGAGAAAAACTATAGGCTAAGAAGACAAAGAAAAGTGTTTCGAAAAAATGTGAAGGCGGAGGCACGTCTTCGTGCGGAGGTGGAAAACAAACAAGCGGAGTAAAATGGACTGGAAAAAACAGTCGACTTCGTCAGGAAGGCCTCCGTGGAGAAAGAAGATTCGCTACAGGCCGAGCTCGGCCTGATGGCCCGAGGTTGCTCGGCAGAAGGTGGCAGAGATAGGGCGGACGGTTAGTGATAGGATTGGTAAGGTAGGATGGGATGCCTTCCATTCATGGGCTCCTGTTCCCCGGCAGCTTCGGCTGGGACTTGGGACTGGATGCCGCATCGGAGTCTGAGGTGCCCGGTCCTCCTAGTCGAGCTGGAGCTACTGAAGAAAAGCGGAGACCGGCAGAGCGTGTAGAGCCGAAGAATTCAAGGTCGGCTCCGAGGCATCACTCGCGGGTCGAGCTATCGCGGTCGATCGGCCTCTGAACGCGAGAGGGAAAACGAGATTTAGATTGGAAATTCACTGCTATCTCGAAATTAACTACTTTCCTCTACCCTGAACCTCTTCTTTATCGTATTTGTAGGTTTTTAGCATGAAATGTGTAAGTAGCAGAAATTTCAAAACAATTACGGCTTTCACTTTGGTTATTGACACGGATTTTCAAGTATTGGCTCAAAAACATAAAATTAAACGTTTTTCCAGACTTAGATGAATATGTCAATTTGGGGGCCCTGCTGCGGCTAAGTCGCTCAATATTCTTATTGCTAATAAAAACGTTAAAATTATACATTAAAATTTAAAGAATATGCATAAAAAAATTATGCGTAAAAAAGTATAAAATTATTATGCATAAAAAATTATACATCAAAATTATACAGAACTGGGGGTCTAATTTGTAAATTTGAAGCAATATGTCTTGCTAGTCGCTATCGACTCACTACACAAATTTTCATATGATTTGCAGTGGCAAATAGATATCGACTTCTTTGCTTTGAGTTTACGGAATTGGCCCCCTGATGTTATTCTATTGGTGTACAGATTTTAGATCAACCTGTCAATATTTATGTTTTCTTCAGGATTTTAAAAATTTGATTACGGTATCACACGACAGACCGACCCGACGTACAGACCAGCGTACATCTGTACGCCAGATCACAGACCCTATTCTCTGAATGACTGATGCTATGGATGTACACTTTTGCGCACCTGCATTTTGGTGATTCAACCATCATCAGTACTTAACAACGTACTTAGTATCTACTTGGCATGGGAACCACAATCAAATTTATTGGATCCAACGCCAACGCCACCTCGACCAATCATAGCAATGAATTTTCTTACCCCCTCCACCAGCAATTGGATAGTGTATACACTGGTGGAGGCGGTAATAAAATTCATTGCCGAGATTGGCCGAGGTGGCGTCGGCGTTGAACTCAATAAATTTGATTATATTGCCGACATAAATGAGATAAAATCTCCACAAATGTCAGACTCGCCTGCGGCGTCACGGGTACCGCCGGCGACCTCTCTGTTTCGCAGTAATCACTGGCCAACGTGACGGATCGGATTATGAAATTCGACAAAAGGCGCTGCCGAATAAAAGTGCACGAATAAGTGTTCAGAAGACCTGCGGGCAGTCGACACGTTACGGGAAAACTGGAACCAAACGCAACGGCCGAGGGGACGGAGAAAAATGAAAACCCGGGGAGAAAAAAACTTATGCGATCGAGATACCAATTGTGAGAGGGGGTACCTGGCATAGACAGGCTGAGCTTCAGTTATCTTGTCGGTGGAACGGTCACGTTATTCCGACAGTGTTCGCTCTCATAACAATCCCATTGTCAGCGCATTGCGGTGAAAATGTGGATGCCGTTGTGTCCATGTCAAATTAAAGCCTTCGTATTCGTCAAAAGTCAAGTTGCCAACTGCTGGCTCTTCAGCAATGCAATTTTCTATTTATACATTGCTGGTGTTGATCAAAACGACAAGCTTCTGAGTCGTCCGACTGCTGAATATTAATGTAAACGTTCACGCGATATTTCAAACTTTCCTACTTTGTAGATTACAAGTTATCCTAGGCACAATACTTCCATATGTAAATTTTTGATTTTTTGATCTCAAACCAAATCGAGATTTTCCAAATCAAATTAAGAATATTATCCAAATCAAATTAAGATTTCTCAAATCGAATTGAAAATTTTCCAAATCGAATAAATTATTTCCCAAATCTTATTGAGAATTCGCTAATCGAATTGAAGATTTTCCTAATCAATTGAAAATTTCCCATACCGGATTGCCTTGGAAAATTATCAAATTGTTTTTGTGAAATTCTCAATTTATCTTCGAAATGCTTTACATATAGCTATAATAGAACATAAGTAGATAGAAAAACCTCCTAAAAAATTCAAATTATTTACTCATTCTTCCCCTTTTGCCCATGGAAATTGAAAAATGTTTTCCCGATTTTCACCGATCTAACGAGCAGATTCCGGGAACATTTCTTTCGAAGATCACGGATCATTTGGCCCAAAGTGTCGTACCGCGACGGACGTTCCAAAGCCAATATTTACCGAATGACCGAGCTGGTAAAAAAGAGGTCCAAGACCAATTTTTGAACTGTTTCCGTCTCACTGGTTTCTCTTTCAGATCATCGATTCAATGAAACTATACAATAATATTCTACTTCATTTGAATCGTTCCTGATGAATTCAAAATATCTAATGCTTAAGTATTCAGGCTTCAAATAAATGTTTGAGAGAAGAATCATTTATATGCGTACCTATAGCTGAGTAAAATCAAAAGACCCGCACAACTGATCGGTCGTGCTTTCCTGAGGCCATGCATCTCATCTAAAGCTCAGCCGTAAAAGCGGAGTCAAATTCCGCCTAAACTAAATCCGCCCCAATTTCAGCCTGAAGCCGAATTTCCGAAACGGTCCTTTGGCTTAATATTTGTCAATTATTTGGCTGCATAGGATACGTCAGTCTTTTGCTGTTGTATAAAAAATTATTTAATCGAATTCCGTTGCTAAGTGCAATAGGCTAGATAGATACATGACTTACATACCAATTACCTACTAATGCATGCAGAACTATAGTTCTGTCCAAGAAGCTCCTGGCCCTGTCATTTTGACCATAAAGGCAGCCAAAATTGATTGAATTTATTGTTTTGAAGACTTGAGTTTCATTCATGATTTTGTGTCTCTATCACTTCAGTATTTACCCATGTGCAATTTGAATGGTATTAAGAAATCGAAAATTGAACTAAACGACGAGTCGAGGCACAAGTGCTCCTTGAAAAAATTATTCAATTTCAGGCATAGTAAAGAAGTTGCAGAGTTTGTGGTGGAAAGTCTAACAATTCTCTTTAGGAATGTGTTCAGGGGGTTAAAGGACACACATCCCCAACTTTTCCCAATAGAGCGGGAAGAACGCTCCAGTTTTTCGCTCATAACTTGGAAAAGAGGAGTCTGACCGAAAAATTGACCCCATGAAAAGTGAAAGTTGGATTAATTTCCAACAAGTTTTATTCAATGCACTTATCCCCTATCACCAACTCTTTCAGAGATAAACGCTGTCAAGAGTGAAGATTTTCGGCAAATGTTCTATCCCTACGTTTTTGGTGCCAAGTTCCACTGTACCGTCCAAACTTAGCCCAAAAGTCGTAATAGAAAGAGTTGTAGGAGAAGTTGTAATTTGTACTTCGTCTTCATAATTTGATGTTTCTCACCAAAACCTAACCAACACTTTTTGCAGATTACCATCAGTCGATGTCAATATTCATTCCACACGCAGAAATTGGTGTCTGGTGGCAATATTTCGAATAAATATTTTACCTTCCAGAAAAAAATCACTCAAAGTTGAGGTTCAGCGGATACATCTGCCTATAAGTCCAAAAAAATTTTCCCCGCCGATTACATAGGTAAAGTATTTCTGGAATTAATGTATCTACCAAAATGCATAGACATTATAGGCTCTATAATTCGAATCTGATAGAAACCTGTAAGCAATTCGATATTGAAATTATCGTTCTAAACCGGAGGAGCTGAGGAACAGGTGCTGGAGGTAGATACACGATGAAAGAGGGGGGCGTGTGCCGCGAAGGGTAGGAGAAGAACCGCGAGTGGGCGGAGTCAGCCGACGTCCGAGCCACGCCTCCGCCCACCTACTCCTGTTCCTTCCTTTGGTTCCCTTCTTCAGCCTGAAAAGCCAGGATACACGAAAAAACATGTTGAAAAAACGACGCACCAAGAGCAACGTGCACCAGAATGAGGTGGGTGGGTGCGTACGTGCCAACTTTATATGGCCCTCCGTTCCAGCGCACAATCCTTCGCCCCTTCGGATGGCCTTCTGATTGGTCGAACTGGTACCAGCTTACAGAAATTGCGGTTCAACTTTGCTGGCAGAGGGACACTTGGAAAAACGACGTGGATGCCGTTTTGTTTGCCAGCGATAATTCAAACCCGTCTCTACCCGAGGCCTTTGTGCCGTGGAAGACTTCCAGTCGACACACGAGTTTAAGGTCAACCATTTTAAGGTCTGTCTTTCCGAGCTCGTCCCAGCTATAAAAAACAGCCTATCGCGGGGGAAAAAGAGGAAAATAAAAAACATTACGTCTCCACTTAACCATGTGCTGAGTCTCAGTGAGCAGAGGATCCCGTCAGTGGCCATTATATCACCAGCTTTTTTGCTCAACGTGTCACTATTCATCTGCACAGTCTCAGTCAACGACTGCTCCATGCTGACGGTCAAATCCCCGAGAGGAGCCTTTAGATTTGTAAGGAGCAGAACAATTGTATAAAACTCCTCCTGAAAATTGTCATAAGCTATAGGTGCCTACTTGGCTCCTAATTTTGGCTTATTATTCAAGAAAAAAACCATTGTAATCGCTCGAGAAAAAGTTTTTTTTCAAACCTAAGTTACAGCCTTTATAGTGAGCGCGCAGGGCTGCCCGTAGGGTAGATTGGGATGGCTTCTCGATTTCATCAGATCCAAAGAAATCTTGAGTTTCACCGAATGTTCTTGAGTCAAATTTTTAAAGTTAATTCAAAATCAAGTTTCAAATTTAGCAAACACAAATGATCGATTGAAAAATCTCGAGGAAATCATCTGTAATTTTTATAGATTAGGTTTATTTTATAGATTATTATTAATGAATCGTCAACTATATAAGCTGCACTATTACATCAAGTCAAGAACGGCTCATGATCTTTTGGAATCTTTCAGGGAGGACGGTAACATTATTCAATCCCAATTCCATCAAAATTGGATGTTTTTTATTTAATATTTAATATTGAACACCATTTTTACCTAAAACATCAAAGGGAAATTGCGGTATGTGAAACCTGGAAAAGGGGCACGAGGTGACCAGAAAATATTGATCGGTCGACCCGACGAAAGAAACGCGAATCGAGCAGAAAAAACGTCTGTTTGTAGGATATTAGAGGGAGAGGCTCGTCTTGAGCAAGAGAGAGGGGTAGCTGAGGATGTCCGGACACGGTATAGGGATGGAGTCTTTTTGTCAACCGATCCAGCAAAAGAAGGGGAGTCACTAAGTGCTTGACATTACGACCCCTCTTCGTACCACGGAATTCGTCCATCGTCAATTTGTTACAATTTTTACATTTATTTGCAGCATAACACTACATTGTCAATCCTCCAGGGCAGGAAATGAGAAATGTATACCTACCTATAATTTTAGTTTTCGTTGCCACAATTGATTTCCTATTGATGGGTTTCTTAAGGATTTATTTTTGATCTCATTGTTGAAAATGCAAGCACTATAGTGCTCATCATTCATATATCATTCATATATGAATAATAAAACTAGTTTCTGACACATCCAAATCAGAATACTAATAAACCCTACTTTTTCAGACTCTTGAACCGACGGTTTGACCCTGAATTGCTAAATCATGGTCAAAAGGGTTCCCCTACTTAGTATGGCTTTTCTTTCTTCTCCTTCAAACGTATCCCCTCTCTTACTGGGTTTTCTTACTAAAATTAAGAAAATAACTGATAAAAAGCTGATCGAATTCTCTACAACTTCCTTTCTCTAAACTGTTCGTTGAAAAGACGGTTTCCACGAGTATTTGCCTTGAAAAGTGGACCAAAGGTCAAAATTTCAATTCAATTCTTTTTCGATGATTGCAGAGGAAGCAGGACACATCGAAACACGAAAATTCGGATCATTTCCTTTATAATTGATCCAAACAACATTATCGACAATATTGACCCAAACAACAACTCCAAAATCAAGAACTACCGCATTTCTTGGGGGGTAGACCCAATAATTTGGTCGCTATGGACTGCAGACTAACAAGGCCGTTATTTGAAGAATGCAATCTCTTTGAAGTGGCAGACTGCATTTCGACGGAGTATAACCAACACTGCCCAATGCTTTTGTCATGCAATCTATGGATGCCAAGTTGCCAACAATCCAAATTTGGAGATGTAGGCAACCCAGACGCCCCCAAAAGACGCGACGCTTTGAATGCAGTGTTGCAGTTTCGACGTCGATTTTCGCTCCCCGGCCACTACATTTTCATAATCTATGGTCTAACCTAAATTTGGTACACGCTCAGATCTTCGTACAATGGTGATTCATTTTTTCTCAGAAGCTGAATCCCATAAGCATTATATTTGTGATAAGTGTAGGTACACCTGGTATAAGAATAAATATAGAGGTATATATCCATACATGGAAGGATTATACAAACCTGTATACACATATTGGAACTATTCGGCGTTCAGAACGTACATTCTTAGATACCTACAGTCAAGTTGGTCTTTCTCAAGATAGCTAATCTGGGCATAGCGTTTTTGAAAAGAATTCAACGAAAATTCGCCATGTTCGAGTCCGAGTGACCGCTGACCCTCGAACGACTTTTTCTTCAGCCCACAATACAGCGCACGATGAACTCTTCTCGAGCTAAACGAACTCAAAAACGTTCCAGTTCAGCGGGCAAATACCTCGGCGACGGCTGCGACGGAGGCAACAGCAACGGGACAATCGTGGAATACTCGAGTTGAAACTTTCTTAGGGATAAGGTCGACCGCTTTCGAGACAATAGGGGAACCAAAGTGAACCGAGAGCATTAGCGGGGAGGTTTTTGCCTACGAGAGAAGCCCAGGACCTCACAGATCGAGCGACTTCTGATTGAACCGATTTCACTTCAGTGGAATACTTGAATGTACGTGATTGAAGATAGCCGACCATGAATAAAGGGTGAAACGGGCGAAGACATTTTCGAAAGCGTCCGAAAACCTATACGGCAGGGATTTCGGAAAACGATCAAAATCATAGAAAAATTACCTAGTTATTCGCACGTCATTTAATAGGAATATTGACAGTGAATCTGCAAAACCTCGTAAAATTATGTTTTGAGCTCTACTGATAAAAAAAAACTCCTTGCCCATCTCCTCGAGTCAAGAAAATGGACTCAAGCTGCTTTTTAGGTGCTCATTCTCAATCCAAAAGCTTGTCGTGGAGTCGCGAGACAATTTATTAATTTAATTGGTGGAGGTACCTTCAAAGTTGAAACCACCAAATTTCATTGGCGTTTCTAGTCCCCATGGATTTTTTCATATTTCTAGGCCAGCAATTGGAATTTTTTTTCACCTCCTCTAAAATGTTTGGTTTTCACTATATCTACGAGGTTTTGCAGTTTCACCGTCGATATGTTTTTGAGATTTATGCGTCATTTTTGCTGTAGTGCAACCTATTAATGGAAAATTACAAAAAAAAAAATGAAAAAATAGTGGTACGAGGTTAACTTAATGTACTAATCCGACGCATTTATTCTGTTTGTTTCACAATTCCGCTGTAAAATGGCTAGACCATGTGATTCGACGTGCTCATCGGGCTACTGGAAAAATTGCTATGGGCGAAGACATTTTTAGCGCCTCATCAAGCACTAATAGCTTTACTACTAGGTAGTAATTATTAGTTATTCCTCAGTTATGGAGGCTATTATACTCGTAACGTTGGTGATCAACGAGACATAAGCAGTGTCTAGATAGCGTTTTCAGAAGATCTCCGTACCACTAGATTCGATGCCGTATTTTAATGTCTTAAGTCATATTCAAAAATCGCCAAATCACTATTTTTACTTTCCCTTCCCGGTGATTCAGAATGTGCCTATGGGAAAAAAAGGAACCTACACTCAAGTTTTTTAGGCATCCCAGAGTTTTAAAAATATATTTTGGTCTTCGCGTATGTCGGGCAGTCAATTGTTATCTATCATTTTCGGACAGGCACTTTTCTCATTTTAGCGTAAAATCCGAGGCCGTTAAAAAAATTTCCAACAAGGTCTTTTCCAACTATTCCAAATTTCCAACTACTTGTGCGCCAAATGAGACCAACGCAAGCCTGTACTTTTTATAATGAGGAACAATGATTTTTCAAAAAGATTTTCAACTTTGCCCCTACTGTAGGACAAGCTCTCTCCTCAAGTTGGTCACTCAACATAACTTTTTCCGCAGAAGATATTCGCCTTCGAGGCATAAATTCAGGCTAATCCGAAGATTTTTTGACACACCACGAGTCAAAAATTTGGCCTGGCGTTTAAAATTGGGCCTGATAAACCAAGCTGGGCAAACTTTAAAAAACCGTAGCTCACTTATTGAGGAAGGTACAGGCTTGGGGTTGGTCTCATTCGACGCGACAATAATCTACCTACAAGACCTCCATGAAAAACATTTTTTTACCGCCTTATTTTCTACGAAAAAAGTAAAGAGTGCTAAAAAAAGTCTTTTTTTAGAAATACCTACTACGTTTATTAGAGTTTTTGTTTGTTGAAGAAATAACATATTTTATGTGGGTTTACAAACCCATGGGGCCTATAGACCCAAAAATCTATTTATATTCGGAATCAGAGATAAATCTCATGTAAGAAGAGATTTTTTGTGGCATTTTAGGGCATCTGTCCGACTATCTATAATTTGATGCACCGAATAAACGGAAAACTGCTCAAAACAAAAATTTGGAAGCCGGCAAAAAAGAAACCTGTGCTATCTCTTATTATTCTGCGGTAAATTCTCATCTGTAGAGTTGCTCTGATGGATAGTCACCGCCAACCGGTAAATAATCGATTATTATGCCTCTGTAATAGAACCCGTAAGCTGTGCAGGGAAAATTATTTCGTAAAATATTCCACAACAGGATCGACCATCAGTCATTTCACATGAATATGTAATACTTTCAAATGCCAGTCATATTCTATTTTCATCACGCATGCTGTTGAAAACTGTCTCGAATGATTCGGAAGCTTTTGCCGAATTCAGCGACAAAGGATCGAAAAATGTATAATGCATGTGCTGAGTTATCGCGCCCACACGCAGACAAGCTATAAAGTATAGTCGTAGTCTGTCCTGTCTAGATCGTCGGAACACTTCAGACTCGACTTATCAGACTCCGAGAAGTACCACGAGCATCTGTTTAATTAAAAGACCGCCGAACGGCGCAATTTTCATAGTTGAAAGAAACGAGCGGACTGCCTGACGAACAGTAAGTTGAGCAAAATTGATTCTTAAATCAAAAGTTTGAAACTTCCGTTATCATATACGTTTTCAGTAGGTAACAGGTTAATGGGTTTAATTTTAGACCAATAGGTACCAACTATTTTTTTTTTAATTTATAATAATAAACATTCCAGGTACCTACTATTGCAATTCATAATGAAGAGTCCATTTTTTCAACATCCTCTTGCTAACAATTAACTAAGGATAAGAAAAGGGCTGATAAGAATTCTTCGACGCTTTGCCGCGGGTTTTTTTTTCGACGCACTGCCGCGTAGACGCAGTGCCGCACCCGCTAGCTAATTACTTAACAACTAACCTATGGTTAGAAGACGGAGCACCGATTACCTTACCCGAAACAGGCGGAAAATTGCTAATCCGCATCTCGGTCGTGAAGATCACCCAGGAACACCCTTCCCTCCATCCAAAAAAGCATAATAGAATATGGTTAAATTTAAAAAGAAAAACAATTACCAGATAATAAAACTATCTTTACATTAAAAAAAAAAAACATAAAACTCAACAAGTCTACAACCTTTTGACTTTCAACAGAATTTTTTCTTTTCTAAAGTAGAGGCAAGTTCTTTGCTAACTTCTAAGTCAAAAGGTTTAATAGCTGTCGGTTTGTTGAGTTTCCGTGTCTTTTTAATGAAAAAAGAGTTTAATTATTAGGTAATTAGTTTTTTTTTAAACCAAAATTTTTATTTTGTCAAATTTTCGGGAGTGGGTTCGCCCATAATTTTGATCGAATTTTCTCTTCTTTATGCAAGACCCCAATTTCGATTCGGACTACATAATTCTACGAATCGGCTCATATCGGTGAAATTCTGCGAGCCGCCGGAAAGAAATTGGCCCGAATGAAACAGGAATATTCATGATGAGCGAGGAAAATATAACGATGATTAGTTCCCAAGTAGGACGTCTTGCGGTTCTCAGCTGGTACACAATGTCACTACGTATGATGCGTTCCCGACATTAGCCCCTGCGCAGCCCTAATTATAAGAGCATTACTGATTTTCTTCTAACGTTTTTCGCAACGTCAACAGGGCAAATTGTTTCTCCCGGGTAGGGCTAATGGTTAAAACGCTAACGTCGAGTGGCGGGTCCGGCTGTGTGAAAAAATACGAAACTCGTGACAACAAGAAAAACAAAAGGAGCGATTTGTCCGAACGGTCAACATGAAGGGAAATTAACCTTTGTTCTATGTTTTAGCTTCATACCGCAGCTGGGTGCTGGTTTACAGGGTTAAATCCTAGACACACAGACACTTGTTCGGGAGGTGATTCTGAGTAAATTTGTATAAGTAAAAGTTTTTTCTGAAGCTCCGATTCTCGATTTTAGGACGATTATAGTACTTTACTCTGTAAATATGGAAATAAAAAGGTTTCTAGTGAATCCCTTTCAGGTTGGAAAATTCCTTAAATTGTGAAAAACTGAATTGAAGTTCGCCGAAAAAGCAACAATTCGGAATTTTTCAAAACGCACATAATTCCAGCCTAAAACTTACTTCTATTATGATCGAAATTTTTAATGAATTTAGATCGGTAATATCGAATATACAATACGTAATAGTACAATTCGTTTTAATACGACTCGAAACATGTATTCCTAGACGCAGCTAATATATTTATAGCTCAAGTTTTTTTTTGTCATTCCAGTCGGTTTCGTACGGGAGCAAAAATCGTTTTTACGTCGCTCGATTTTCGAGAGAGGCGCTATAACAGGACGCATATTCATAATAGTCACCTGCCAACTTCTGGGTCCATCCCATTTCATAGTTTACCCGCCTGTGACGTTGACAGCTCTGGTTTCTTTTTAACGAATTAAATGAACCTTCTCGGCTCTAGCGTGAACGCTATACGGGACCGAATGTTTTTTTTTTGTCGTACTAATTCTCGAGCATTTATAAAAAACGATAACGAATTCACCTGGTCGGAAGCAATTTACGTAGAAAGCCGTCCTAGTGGGTAAACACAGAGCTCGAAAGTTCATTCATAATTCGGATCTTGCGAGATGTGAAAATAATAAACGTATCCAGGTACCTACAATGTTCAGCGAATGAGAGAAAAATATTCTTCAATTTTTACGTGGCTTCATACGGATATTGATAGTTTGAATAATCCACTAATTATTGGACTACTAATTGGTTAATAACCAATGGTTATCCACTAATAGTTTGTTGGGATAATTATCTGAGTTTCAGTTTCATTTTGATTTTCAGATTGAGTTTCAGTCGCAGTTTGAGACTGAGTTTAAGTTTCAGATTCAGTTTGAGATTGAGATTGAGTTAAGGTTGGGTTTCAGTTTAAGTTCGAGTTTCAGTTGAAGATTTAGTTTGAGTTTCAGTTCAAGTTTTCGCTTGACTTCCAGTTTGAGATTGAGTTGCAGTTCGAGGTTGAGTTTAAGTTTGAGTTTCATTTTGAGTTTGACTTTCAGTTTGAATTTAATTTTCACTTTAATATTCAGTTTCATTTTGAGAATTAGTTTAAGTTTCGGTTTCAGTTTGACTTTCGAATTGTGATTCAGTTTAAGTTTGACTTTCAGTTTGAGTTCCAGTTGGAGTTTGAGTTTTAGTTCGAGTTTCAGTTTGAATTTCATTTTAAATATGGGTACCTATTAGATTGAGTTTCAGATTCATTTTGAGATTGAGTTTAAGTTTGGGTTTTAGTTTCAGTTTGACTTTTAGTTTGAAATTGAGTTTAAGTTTAAGTTTCAGTTTGACTTTGAATTTGAGATTGAGTTTCAGTTTGAGTTTGACTTTCAGTTTGAGTTCAAGTCTGAGTATCAGTTTGACTTCTTGTTTGAGTTTCAGTTCGAGTTTGAGTTTGATTTTCAGTTTTACTTTCAGTTTGAGATTGCGAGTTAGATTGAGTTTTAATTTGATTTTGAGTATCAGTTTGAAGTTCGATTTAAGTTTCAGTTTGTGTATCGGTTCGAGTTTCTGTCTGAGTTTGAACTCCAGTTCGAGTTTGGATTGAGTTTCAGTTTGAGTTTTGGTCTGAGTTTTTGTTTGATTTTGAACCATGTTATAGGTAGTTTCGGCTTCAGTTTCAGTTCAATTTTTGGGGGGAAGATAACCATATCAAAACAGATCGGTCAACGTAATCTGTGTTGGTCCGGTCTCAATGTAACGCGCCGGCGCACCTCGCTCGCCCGACTTCAGTTCCTATCAGCTGAAGTCGTCCCCGAAGTCCGAGCCGTGCCGTATATTTCGGTGAGCGTCTTCACCGCGTTTATCCTCTCTTATTAGAATGTGATTTGTGGCCACTCAGCGGGAGCGTCTCTCCGTCCGTCTCTCGGTCCGTCTCTACTGATATGATCGCACTTAATGCCTCCCCCTAGCGGGCCGAGCGCACTGCTAAATTACTATGATTTCCACTGATAATTGTCCGCTTCTTCGCCCGTTCCTACTTCTGTTGTCGAGGTTCGATTCCCTCTTCTGGCCGTGTGTACACACGTCGCCCGACGAAAATACGCCTTCCGGATGATGGAGTGAAAAACGAGGCTATCCGCAATCGACTTCACGGCCCGGATCTTCCGTCTTTCTCGGCCCGATCCCTCGGCCGCTTTCCGTCCCGCTCGCACATGAAGTACGAGCTCCGAGTGCCAACGTTCGTCCAATTTACATGTTGGCGGACTTCGATGACGGCCTGTTGATAAGCGAGCACCGCCCACCGCTCAGGCTACCGTTCTTGTGGCTGTGCCTTCTTTTCCCACAGACCGATCATGGCAGATTCCGGGGTATCCTTGGCTCGGCGATACAACGCGATTTCCTCTTTCCGACTCTAAACGTTATGTATTATCCCACGGGTTGAAAAAAAAAAGCTAAACAATGGTGGGACATCGGGGTTCATCATCCGTTTAATGGACATCTGTTCCAGCTTGGAAATTTCAAACTGTTGGTATTTAGTGATTTTTTAGTGATTTGAGAAAGTTTTTGAAAACTCCGTAATTTCTGCCACTTTTAGTAGATAGATAATATTTTCCCCTGATATTATATATTATATATCCCCTGATATATATATATTATATCCCCTGAAATCCCCTGATAGTAATCCCGAGACCCCTTGCTCCGCAAACGGATGTCTTATCCACTGGACTACCAAGCGACAGTCGGTCGAATTATTGAAGGTTTGAATTGGAGGCTCAGGGCCGGTTTATCAATTCATTTAAAGCTAGCTCTATCCAAGGATGCTTGGATTAATTAATTTCCAAGAAATGTCAAGTATGACGCCCTAGTAGGTGCCCTAATTTAGGAAATTTGTTTTCCTATTACGAACTAGAAACAAGTGGTGCGTAGTATTATCTACTAGCTGTACCCGCCCGGCGTTGCCCGTGCAAAAAAATAAGAAAATGCAGATAAGTGAATAGCGCAGGAATCTCTCTCTCGTCTGTTTGAGGGTTTGTGTGTTTTAGGCTCTGGTTTACGTTGTCATTAGATTTTCCATGGCAAATCGCTATTGATTTTTATAGACATAATAGGTAGGTAGGTATGTCTATAAAAATCAATATCAAAACCAATAATATCAATATCAAAATCAATATTAGCTTTCAGTTTGCAGAATAGGCTGTTGTTCACATCACCTAACGGTCTCTCAGTAGGTTGTTAGTTATTTATTTATTGTTCATCATTTTCTATAGCTTGTTGCCAGCTTGTTGAGCACAATAGTTTTAGGCCCTGAAGAAGATTAAACATTAATCGAAAGAGGCGTCCGTTTTCTGGATGGCCCTAATCCCGATCGTCAGAATCAACTAGTGGTACCGCACAGAGGGGATATGTCCCAAAATGTCGATTTTGAGATTTTGGTACCGAAAGAATCTACTCATCAGGACCTGTCGATCGCTTCAAGAGTCATGATACTTTTATCTATTTTTGGAGCCAAAAAACGATAAAATAAAAAAACGGCAAATTTGTAAAGAGCTTTTATCTATGAAGTGTTCAGTGCTACCAAAGTTCTGGTTAAACGAGGTTGTAGATCATGGCCAGACAAACATTTTTTATTTAGCGAATTTTTTTATAAAATTGAAAACTGGGAGGAATCTTTATTTTATTAAATCCACCAAAAACTTATTTGCATATTTCTCATTATGCTATTTTTGAACGTATCCCCTCTGTGCTTTGAGGTATCGATATTCAAATTATATACCTACTTATAGTTAACTTACCTTGGATTGAGCGGCGTAGTCAAGGGCGAGCATGCAATCGTTGTAGCCGTTTTCCGTCTTGATGGCAGCGGGCATTGTGTTTGCCGAGCAAAACTGTCCGACGGAGTCCCTGTACCAAGAATACATATTGATCACTTGTTCATCGCACATGCACTGAGTACGGAACCGATCGCGATACTTGCACTTGAAATATCGAACCGCTGCGGTTGGTCCGCGGATTCGGAAAAAATCAACAATTCGGCGAATTCGGGTTGAAAAAAATTGTTTTCACGACGTGTTACGAAGGGCTGGCAAAAAGAGCCGAAAATGTCGAATAAAACCGGATACCTCGGGTTGTGTATCCGATGGAGGGGGCCCGGGGGGCTGCGGTGGGGGTAAGTCTAGGGGGGGGGAGGATAACGCGACTTTCAGAAACCCAGGGCCTTGCGAAGGGCCGGGTAAAAACTTTTCGAAAAACCCAGTCAAGGTACAAGGCCTGCGGTACGAGAACGGGAAAAAAGCCCTCGAAGTTGAAGGGGTTACAGCTCCGGAAGGACCGCGCGGATAAGAAACTCGCAGAGGCCCCGCTTCGGCGCTACTGTTCAGAACCGGCGGCGGCGGGATCCTCCTGGTCTGTTCCTCGACGGAATGAGAACCGCTCGGAAGAGAGGACAGGAGCCCGCGTGGGGGTAGAACGGCCGGGGGCGGGGGCGAGGGGTGATGGGACCGCCCGACCGCCCAGTCCTGGCAGAGGGGCTTCGTTCAGGATCGCCCGACTTCGGCTCTCGTCGCATTCCGTTTCCGACCTTCTTTCGACGAACGTTTCGCACGCCTTCCTCATAACCGATCCCCGACATGATTATTTATTCCCTTTCGCACCTCACTTCTTACCGCACTGCTGACCCCGGACTCTTACATTTTTACAATTTTTTCCTATTTTTTTTTCTTTTTACCAACGAAGTTTTCTTCCTGTCTAATTTCATTTATCCCCCTCCCCCGGCTCCGAGATGCATCGACCGCTTGCACACGTTCAACCCTTCCCGGACCAATGATCGTGGGAAGGGCAAAAAACGCCGTCTTCTTTCGCATCGAGTCTCCACCCATTTTGCGATTCTTTTTTCCGCTCGTTATTCCTCTTTTTTCTCCTATTTTCTTTCCGTTTTCTTCATTCCCGGCTTTGTTCTTATCGTTCAGGCCTCTTTTTCCACAATTTCCTTTGTAACAAAATGGTCGTCGAAGGGCCGGGCTTAGTTCTTGGCTGCTCTTGCGCCATTAATGACTGATTCCTTATTAGGAAACTCGTCGAGGGTTTATTCTATTGCGTGATAATATATAATCCCTTACCAGCGGTACCATATTGGAGATATGTAATGAATAAATCTCATTATTCGTTAGTTACTGTTGGTCACTTAAATATCGACAAAACTACCAACAGCAACCTACGAGCCGGTAACTTTAACGAGTTGAACATATTTTTGACGCAAGTGGCCCTATGTGTGATGCGTTAACATCGATAGCATTCACCACCAAGGGAGATGGGGTTACCAAACCAGTGAACACGAACTCACGTGATACGTATTTCCGCGTACCCCAACGTCCACCGTACCTAACTCCGGGCTACGTCATTTTTTCGAAATACGGACATTGCAGGATAAAAATAACGACAAATACGGACAGTGAAAGTCACGGCATTCAAAGACGATTGTGTAGAAAAATACGGACACCCCCAAATACACTCTATGAAGTGATAACAATCGCTGCAAAATCACAAATAAACTTGCACCTCCAATGAAGGTACGCTTTATGGGGAATTATCTCTGAAAAACCACAGATAACCTTGCACAAAGCAGATAAACTTTATTGAGAATTATCACAGAAAAATCACAAACAAACTTAGGCAATGCAATTAAACTTAACTAAGTTAGGAAAATTTTCAAACACACTTAAGAACCGCGAATAAGATTCATTTAGTGAGAAAACTGTACAAAAGAACTTGGGCAATGAAATAACAGGTACCTAACTTTGGTATTTTTCTGCTTTTTCTACTTTCTTGTCTTACAAAATGCGTCTTTAAAAAAATTCGAAAGACCTGATAATTTTTGGTTCATTTTTCTAAAGAAATGAACCTTTGTAATCGGTCAGGAAAAAAAAATTTTTAAGACCCCCTGAAAATTTGTTGGTTTACGTTTCAAGGGGTGTAGAATCCGAATCTGCAATAAAAATTTTTTGTCCGTCCGCCGTACGCCGTCCGCCGTCCGGGGTTTTTAAGGGGGAAGGAGTTATCGAAAAATTTTGAAATTTTTACCAAAAATCAAGTTCCGTATCTAGTTGGTCCTAACGTCTCGGCAGAACCCTACCTCAATTTTAAGGCCAGTAAAACAGCTGTTGAAGTGGTAAAAAATTCGTCTTTTTAAGGAAATTTGCAACATAGGCATGTGAGGTATCATTTTCTATAGATTTTTCTATGCTGAATCGAATGAGACCATCGCCACGCCAGTAGCTTCAACCGTTTAGAAGTTATTGCAGTTTTAGTGAAGCAGTTTTGAGTTTTTTAAAATTTCCCCAATTCTTAATAACTCGAAAACTACTCGAGCCACAAAATTCGTTTTCCACTCGTTGGAATCCCCACAAAAACTTCTGTCCTCCCGATATCTTCAATTTAAAGAATTTGGTCGCATTACACAAATCAGCAAAACAAAAATTGGAAAAACTTGAGAATTTGGCCTCGGCTCTTAGATACGGTTGATTGATCTACTTACGACCACTAGCCTATTACACCAACAAGGTGACGCACTCACACTTCGACCAGTTGCGCTTGGCAACATGAGAGCGAGTCAGGCTTTAACAACGGTTCTGAGGCATGAGGCATTTTTAATTTCATTATTCAGAGAATTTAATAATAATTATTATTATTATTCAGTTAATTATGAAGGTGATTAAGAATAGATTAAATGGTAAATTCAACGGAATTGAACGATCAGCTGCGTTGAAAAAATGGATAGGTAAGTAAGTATTTATCAAGCGAAGAGGATGATTATTTTTTGCCTGGTTGAAAAAACGTTTTTCTAAATAACCCATCTAAAATACAAATTGATACTGAAATTATAGAATAATAACAGCTAAATTTTTTGTTTAAGGAGTACCGATATATCGTAAGGTTTGTCTTTGCAATCGAAAAATGAACCCCTGTGCAAAATTTGCAGAGTTCTTCGGACATAGCAAAAACTAATCTGCACATGCCACTGATCTACTTAGCAGCGTTTTTTTTAATTTATATTTGACATTTTTCAGGAGATATTATCTAACTTTAAATAAATTGATAAACCGGATTTAAACCCAAATTTGGGGGTTGCCCAAGAATTGTTTCCGAAGAAAAATCTATTATTTCTCAATGTAGTGAATTACTTCGTCAGGGCCAAAAAGTAAACGAGTAAAAAATCATTTCTACCTAATTTAACCGCTTTTCAATCTTCAGCAACGCGTCTTCATCAACGTCACCTCGGGACTGTTTGCGGCAAAAAAAATTGTTCCAGTTTCTCCATTGATGTCCCATAACGACCGATACGGTCTCGACGTTATTAAAGCTGATGAAAAAAGACCTCCGATGATTACCGGATCGATCAACGCGGCAATGATGACGTATCGAAGGGTGCGAAAGACGTCATTGGGGTAGGTCGTAGTAAGGCACATAGGGCCTCTCAACTTTCGGTGCTAGCCGTCAGCCAAAAAACGATAATGTCCTCGCCGCTCAAGATTGTCGTCTATATCTGCGCCAGTGGTTACCGTCGGACGTTGTCTCACTTCTGTGGTGTTAGCAGGTCGAATAAAAACTATTTGCGTCGGCGTGATGCGGCGTCGGAAACGAGACGACGTGCAAAAACCGCTCTTCCCCGCCGACCTTGTTTGGCCCATTCCCCTTTCAATAAGAACTTGCAATCAATGCTCCAGTCTTGTCTGTGGAGAAAGAACAGCTCAAGTTTTTGCAGGATGCATGCAACTGGTTCAATTCGATGCCGAACCCTGACATGGGGTGATACCGATCCAATCGGTTGGGTTGAGATGTTAAATATTGGCCAACTTGCATATGTAGAAGAATTTCTCTGCTAAACAAGAAGGACTGAGAAAAAAATTAAGTTTAAAAAATTTGTCCACACTGGACCCTCAAAAAGGACTAATATTATGTATAACGAAGATTTTAATAACACTTTCGTTATACGAACTCATTTAATTTTTTCGAGTTTTTTACTTCCATGCTTAAGGAGTAAATGGAAGTATTTTAATCGTCCTGAAATCGACAATAGGAACTGTGCCTCAGAAACCAGTGCCAAAAAATTCACTATGCCAATTTTTAAAAGCTATAGGATTATAAAAAAATAACGTACCAGAATATCCACATTTTTGCAAGGTAAAACAAAGATTTTAAGACCAACAACGCTCAAATCGGTCCATTTTTGTGGCCGAAAAAAAAATAGAATATACCATAGAATATTCATATCCAACCACTAGCATGAAAATTGTTATCAGTTTTTGCACCTTAATGTCACAGTTTGTGGAAATATTCCAAAAAATTCAATTTTTGCGTCCAAATCACAGTTTATCTGACTTCAAGCGACAGTTTATCTGACTATCTCTATACTAAATAAAATAAACTTGAAAAATAAATAAATAGACTTATAAAATAAACTTTTAAATAGTTGGATGCTGAGAGCCACTTTCGCCAAGGTTTTCGGGCTCAATAACTTTTTTCTCCGAGATGAAACCTTCTGCGTCCAAGAATACCTTCAACGCGAGTTAAGGTTTTCTCCATATCGCATTGACATTATGGGATAATCCCTTTATCACGAGTAGGTCAATGTCGTCACATGTTGCTTTGAAGATACTGCCCCCGCGTGGGCTGTTCTCAGAGGGCACTGCCCTCCAAAACTAGTCTCATTCTCCCCTTCTCGAAAAAGGCTAGAAAAAAGATGATAAGCTGCTAGCTGTATCGATCGTTCGGTAGCCAACAGCAACCTCTTCCTCCACATTTGAATCGAACGCTACAGAAGAAAGTCACCCTCCGGATGGGGATAGTGAAGAAACCCTCTAACCTACAAACCAACGAAAATCCAATAGTAAACAGAAAAAGAAAAATTCTATCGGAACGAGAAGGAGAGAGGTCTGAAAACTGTGGGCGATCTTCATCGGAAATTTTAATTATTTAATTTTAATGTTCAATTTTTTACTTCCATTTTTGCAGAGTAAATGGAAACATTGGCTTATTCGAAGAACATTCTTTAAAAAATACTTTTGATATATTGACCCTGGTTTGTAATCTGTTTTATTTTTTCTTCATTGCAGAATATGTGGATATTTTTATACTCTTACAACTCATCGAATTTCGTTTTTAAAATTTTTATGGTTTTTTCAAATTTTTGATCCTCCCAGCCGTCCAAAATCAGTTTATAATATGACGAGAAGAGTTTTTCAAGTGACTCCTCGTGTATATAATGGCACCAAAAATTCAGAAAACCCAAGCCATCTGTGGTGTGCATTCCAGTATCGCTGAAGAAAGCTCCGCTCTGTGTTATTTGCTCAGAAGAACCGAGCACCACCTGAACGTCTCGTAGGATCGCTGAAAGAAATGAAATTACCTTGACAAGAAACGGAACTTTGGAGAATGCTTCGGAGACCGTTTTTCAACTTTTCGGATGGTTTTCTTCTTGAAAAACCGCCGTGCACCTACTGCAGGTGGTGTTTCCAATAATACCGAGTGCGCAGAAGGGAAAATGCCTAATGATAAATGTGGCGCCATCACCTTGAAGAAATTCGAAGACGTAATTTTGTATGGTAATTGAAAATATACCCATCTGCTTGAAGGTGCTTCCTTGTTGAAAAACAACAGGTTGGCTTTTTGCTGGGAAAGGGTTATCGAATACTTGGTGGGCGTAAAGGATGCAAGCAACACCTGATCAACAGTCGACTTTCGTCACCCTGATCCTTGTAGGGTATAACTGTGCCTGGGAAAACCTGAGGGCAGCTTCACATTACATTAGGGTCATGTAGGGCACGATAACTTATAGGTCACAAAGCTGCACGTTCATATCTGTGCCACCAGGGGAGGATGACTTGTCGCAAAAAAACTATCGAGGGTGAGAAGCGTTCGAAAAAACAGAAGACGAACAAAAAACGGGGGCAAAAAACTTAAACAGGGGGAACTGGATGTTGTACTGGAGCATTGAAAAAGGTCTCTGTTTACTCAATGGGAACCGTTGACTGCTGTACGGTTAATTAGGCGAAGAGAAGTTGAGGTTGAGGCCTCTAATGATCTCGCTGGCGGACAGACAGTCATTGATTGACCAGGTCGATTCATAACATTAAAACCAGACCTTAGTTGTTAGTTTGACTTCTCTTGTATTGTTAGCCTGTCGGTTTAACATTGTCGGCATTAAATAGTGCGGGGGCGCGATATCTTGTAAACAGATGCCCCCGTTCTTTACCTAAATAGGGTCGAGCTAACCCTTTTCCGCCTCGACAATCCGCCTTGGCTCACGACTTATGTACACATGGGAGGGAATCGGAACGAATCAATTTGACCTATCAAAGACTCGTTTACGTTAGGTGGGTACCCGCCTGAGTTTTTCCCACAGTCCTCACGGTGATTGGGCTACATAACAGATTATCCAAAATCGATAAGAGTAATCAGAATCTAATCTCGACAAAAAAGGGGATCTAAACCATGATTAATTGTGCTTACCTCACCGCACTGATCAGCATCTGCCATATAACCATTTCGACTTCCATGGAAGTCGTAAATATGCATATTTACGAAATACACGGTAGTATTGTAATCATTCTAAAATCAAAAATTTTACCGGAGTTTCAAAAAAACTTGGGCAAAAACTCACTTATGCACCGATACTTAAATTTTCTAAAATTCTTTCTTAAATTGCCAATACGCAGTTTCAAAAATTTACGTACCAGAATATGGTAGTATTGTGCGTTATCTATGCACCACTGGTTTTAACTTAAAAGTAACTGTATAGTACGAATTTCTCTCGCTCTAGAGGGATAGGTGATCATTAACCTACGTCCTTTTAGATAAGGCGCTACACCCATGTACAACCCAAGAAACCAGTCCGAAATCCGGATTAGCTGTATGGGGAGGCCTTTTGTTTCTGGTTCCATCGTAAGCAAAGAATTCGAACGACCTCTATGCTCCGAATTAGGAAAATAAAAGTTTTTCAAGTTTTAGCAGTTCCTGATTCAATTTTGAAGGCCGTAAAAACCAAGTCCAACTGTACCACAACCTTTTGTTAAAAAATAGGTTAACTTGAATAAAATAGCGAAAAACACCCATTTTACTTAAAAAAAATTCTCGCCCAAATAACTTACTAAAGCGAAAACTACCTATGTACCCCCTAATAGACACTTCCGCCTTCTTCAGGAAGGTACAAAGAGATTTTCTCCAACCTTACCATCGAAGTGTTTCGCAGTTCGACATAGTTGTCGCACCTGACATAGTGCTAGGGTGATTTTCAGGTTTTTCTTCCAGATGGATTACCAGAGCGCCTGTCTGCTCGTTCGAACTGATCTGTTCGGCACGTGTAACCTCTCAGGGAACGACCGGAGCTCACGATGGACGTTCAGGACGTCGCTGTGGACAGTCACGGTCGAGC
This sequence comes from Nesidiocoris tenuis, assembly GCA_036186465.1. Taxonomy (NCBI): domain Eukaryota; kingdom Metazoa; phylum Arthropoda; class Insecta; order Hemiptera; family Miridae; genus Nesidiocoris; species Nesidiocoris tenuis. The sequence goes on from AP028909.1 coordinate 6,102,878, forward strand.
GGCGACGGGCCGAAGGCGGCAAGTCAGGAAAAGTGAGAAGTTCCTGATGAAGAACAGCTCGAGGATGATGAGTCCAAGGCGGGAAGACGCCTGAAGAAAACTGAAGACTCTTCGGAATTGTCCCCGTCATCCTGACTTGGTCGTGAACGGCCGGCAGATGAAGCGCATCTTTCGAACATAAGTGTGTTTAAAATATTGGAGAATTTCGAGTTTAAACGCCATGTACCTACATTTTTTACATGTCCTAAGTAGGAACGTTGATATGGAATTTCCCGCAGTAAGGCGGTACCTACTCTATTCGATAAGAATATCTAAAGAAATGGTAACAACTTGCCAGCCGCAATGTTTCACATCACAGAAAAACTTGAGATCCCACGGGAAAAGTTGAATCAATCCATTCTAAAGCATCCAATTGTTTTTCGCTCAACACCTAATGAACAGAGAAACACTTATACCTTATACCTACACTTGTACCTTTGCAGTGAAACCCCGATGCCCACGAGTGCACTCCAGTGCAACATAGTTGTATTATCTTTTTTTTAAATATTATAAACACTTGGGGACATTTATTCGATAATTCCCCGGATTCAACATTGGTGTTACTGGCATGATTTGTCGACAAAACTGCAACACGATAGCAAAATCCACGCATAATATTATACCAACGCATTTCCAAGTAAAATTGAGAGCAGGTTTTTCAATTTTTCAAAGCTAGATTTATCCAGGGACGCTTGCATTAACTAATTTCCAAAAAATACAAAAAAATATACGAAGAGGAATTTCGCTGAGCGGCATGGATTGTCGCAATGTTTCATTAATACTATTAATTTAATAGTCACCTTTTTAGTTATAGGCACCTGGTAGGTATGTCTTATTCAAGCGACTTTTCTTGAAGTTTGACTAAAATTTGTAAAATCCAAACGGCTGACTGGCCGACGAAAAATAATCAACAATTCGGATATCAACTCGGTATGTGCAGTTGAGGAGAAAATACCCATAATCACGCACTTTTTGCGCCGTCAAATCGCAAAACTTGAGTGCACTCAAGTGTGCACACAACTCGAGCGCACTCGAGTGCCATGGCACTGCAATAAAAATAACCGATCTCGGGGCAGCTCGGTAGCTTACATTTTCTCGCGTCGAATCGATTGGGATAAATGTTCAGCTTCCATTGAAGGCTACTTGTGAATTCGAAGCACCGAGCGGATCGAACCATCGGAAAAGCAGTTTTGAAAAAAATTCGAGGGGTTGAGGCATTCAACAGCCGAAGAGCGCGAGAGAGACGCGTGCATCTGCTGGAATCGGCAGACGGGGAGAGCCCTTCTCATTGGTCGATACGAGACACGCCCACAATTCCGCCCACACTATCATTCATCGTCTTCTGTTCCTTCAACCTTGTTCCTCGTCCAAGGACCAGTTCAGCTGGTAGGGTTTCTCTTCACCTAAATGAAAATTTATCCCAATATACGAATATTTTCATGCTACCTTAAATCATCGGCCTTTTTGGTACATTATTTCCAGAAAAAATCTAAATTTTACGTTCATGTCAGACGCTTGAAAAGGTCTAAAATTGAAAAAAAAAATATTTTTGGATAGGAAAGGTACATGACAAGAAAAATTGGCGATTTCCTATGACTCTCGAATTTGTAGTGGGCGTTTAGCAGAATAGAACGTGGAATTGGGCAGAGAAAGGCATTTCTTGCAAATGGCGATGAAGGGGGGCAGTCCCTCACCCAAGATTTTAACTTGATTTAATTTTAATTTTAATGACTCGAAGTCATGCTTAAACTCACAATGACACGAAAACTCAAAGTCATGATCAAAATGACAATGAATCAAACTCATTGTCAAACTCATAATCGAAATCGAAGCCAACTCACAATGAAACCAAAACTCGAACTCATAATCGAACTCGAAGTCAAACTCACGATTAAATAAAACACACAAAGCAAAACTCAAAGTCAAACTCATACTGAAACTCGAAGTCAAACTCCCAATATAACAGAAACTCAATTACATAATCGAACTCGAAGTCAAACACACAAAAAAACAGAAACTCAAACTCATAATCGAAATCGAAGTCAAGCTCACAATGAAACAGTAACTCAAACTCATAATCGAAATCGAAGTCAAACTCACAATGAAACAGTAACTCAAACTGATCGTCAAACTCGAAGTCAAACTCACAAAGAAACAGTAACTCAAACTAATAATCGAAATCGAAGTCAAGCTCAAAATGGAACAGAATCTCAAATTCATCGTCAAACTCGAAGTCAAACTCTCAATGAAACAGTAACTCAAACTCATCATCGAAATCGAAGTCAAACTCACAATGAAACAGAAACTCATGATCGAAATCGAAGTCAAGCTCAAAATGAAACAGAAGCTCAAACTCATAATCGAAATCGAAGTCAAACTCACAATGAAACAGTAACTCAAACTCATAATCGAAATCGAAGTCAAGCTCAAAATGAAACAGAATCTCAAACTCATCTTCAAACTCGAAGTCAAACTCACAATGAAACAGTAACTCAAACTCATAATCGAAATCGAAGTCAAGTTCAAAATGAAACAGTAACTCAAACTCATAATCGAAATCGAAGTCAAGTTCAAAATGAAACAGTAACTCAAACTCATAATCGAAATCGAAGTCAAGTTCAAAATGAAACAGAATCTCAAACTCATCTTCAAACTCGAAGTCAAACTCACAATGAAACAGTAACTCAAACTAATAATCGAAATCGAAGTCAAGTTCAAAATGAAACAGAATCTCAAACTCATCGTCAAACTCGAAGTCAAACTCTCAATGAAACAGTAACTCAAACTCATCATCGAAATCGAAGTCAAACTTACAATGAAACAGAAACTCATAATCGAAATCGAAGTCAAGCTCAAAATGGAACAGAAGCTCAAACTCATAATCGAAATCGAAGTCAAGTTCAAAATGAAACAGAATCTCAAACTCATCTTCAAACTCGAAGTCAAACTCACAATGAAACAGTAACTCAAACTCATAATCGAAATCGAAGTCAAACTCACAATGAAACAGTAACTCAAACTCATAATCGAAATCGAAGTCAAGTTCAAAATGAAACAGAATCTCAAACTCATCGTCAAACTCGAAGTCAAACTCACAATTAAACAGTAACTCAAACTCATAATCGAAATCGAAGTCAAGCTCAAAATGAAACAGAATCTCAAACTCATCGTCAAACTCGAAGTCAAACTCTCAATGAAACAGTAACTCAAACTCATAATCGAAATCGAAGTCAAACTCACAATGAAACAGTAACTCAAAGTCAACTTGAAATTACGACGAAACCAATCGGACTGAGGTACTAGAGTTTCTGTTTTATTGTGAGTTTGACTTCGATTTCGATTATGAGTTTCTGTTCCATTGTGAGTTTGACTTCGATTTCGATCATGAGTTTGACTTCGATTTTGATTATGATTTTGACTTCGATGAGTTTGAGATTCTGTTTCATTTTGAGCTTGACTTCGATTTTGATTATGAGTTTCATTTCGATTATGAGTTTGAGTTACTGTTTCATTGTGAGTTTGACTTCGATTTCGATTATGAGTTTGACTTCGATTTCGATTATGAGTTTGAGTTACTGTTTCATTGTGAGTTTGACTTCGATTTGAGTATGAGTTTGAGTTACTGTTTCATTGCGAGTTTGACTTCGAGTTTGACGATGAGTTTGAGCTTCTGTTTCATTTTGAGCTTGACTTCGATTTTGATTATGAGTTTGACTTCGATGAGTTTGAGATTCTGTTTCATTTTGAGCTTGACTTCGATTTTGATTATGAGTTTGAGTTAATGTTTCATTGTGAGTTTGACGATGAGTTTGAGATTCTGTTTCATTTTGAACTTGACTTCGATTTCGATAATGAGTTCTATTTCGATTATGAGTTTGAGTTACTGTTTCATTGTGAGTTTGACTTCGATTTCGATTATGAGTTTGAGTTACTGTTTCATTGTGAGTTTGACTTCGATTTGAGTATGAGTTTGAGTTACTGTTTCATTGCGAGTTTGACTTCGAGTTTGACGATGAGTTTGAGCTTCTGTTTCATTTTGAGCTTGACTTCGATTTTGATTATGAGTTTGAGTTAATGTTTCATTGTGAGTTTGACTTCGATTTCGATTATGAGTTTGACTTCGATTTCGATTATGAGTTTGAGTTACTGTTTCATTGTGAGTTTGACTTCGATTTGAGTATGAGTTTGAGTTACTGTTTCATTGTGAGTTTGACTTCGAGTTTGACGATGAGTTTCTGTTTCATTGTGAGTTTGACTACGATTTCGATGATGAGTTTGAGTTTCTGCTTCATTGAGAGTTTGACTTTGAGTTTGACGATGAGTTTGAGATTCTGTTTCATTTTGTTACTATGATTTTTATGAGTTTGATATTCTGTTTCATTTTGAGTTTGACTTCGATTTCGATGATGAGTTTGAGTTCTTGTTCATTGTGTGTTTGAGTTTCTGTTTCATTGTGAGTTTGAGTATGAGTTCGAGTTTCGGTATTATTGCGAGTTTGACTTTGAGTTTTACTATGATTCGAGTTTCTGTTACTTCGTGAGTTTGACTTCGAGTTTGACTATGAGTTTGAGTTTTATCTATACAAGCAACCCATGTACGTACCCACCGTCGCTGTTGGGCATGGGTCTGAAACGGGCGGATTCACAGCTATGGGTGTGGCCCATCCACCTCACCTGGTATTGATTAGCCGGTTTTGGGACCGGGTTGCACTCCTCAGTACTGGTGAGCAAGTACATGGTCGACTACGTCAGGATGAAATTCGTGTTTATAGGTAGATTATTTTAGGCAATAATACGAGGCAAAAATCCTATTTTTTTATACGATTCATTTAGCTTGTGTTTTGTGCATAGATAACTGGAGTAAACAAAATTCCTCAAGATTTTCTTCTAACGCTCCAAGGTTTATCTTTTTTTGTGAGCATTTTCGCTCCTCACCAATACAGTTGATCCTTCATAAAAAAACTTTATACAAAAAATAGTATCCACATCATGCCGGTACATAATTTTTTGCACCACCATGAACGCAAAGGTGGTGCATAACTTTTTTCAGGCATTCTGGTCAAATTCGGGTATGAGCGACTATTTCCTTTCTGTTTCTTATAGACCAAAGCTTTTCGTTGTGATTTCAAGAATACGGTAACGAACCAACGACGTTGTCTGTTCGGGGCTGGCGAGTGACTGCATTATTTATGATGCACAGATGATTTACGATCGAACATGCAAACTTCCCTTCCCACCACATCTTCTACTCACGCACACCTCTGTTCGCCTATGCCTACGCACGCATATGAGGGTGTATGTTTGCTTACCAATGCCATATAATTCACTTTGGACTCGTCATTCATTTCTGTTCTTGAGCTCGCCTTATCGCATCATTCTGTACAACATGAATGATGTCCATTTGTGGGCTCATCATTCATTTTCGCGGTATACCACGGTGACTCCTGTCCTCTTGAAGGTTTGTTACGCGGATTAGAAATAGTAATAGGCAGATAAATATGATAGGCAGAGCTATCAATTGACGTGTACTTCATGCGCTCCCGAAAATTGTCAATACGATATGATCAGAAGTAGGCAATCAAACGAAAATGGTTTCTATTGGAGGTATCAAACCGCCTTCTTAGGATGCCTCTTTGTTAGGTTGGTTTTTATTGTATCGTCCACAAGTAGGTAGGCACTCCGTCCAATTTTTTAAGGTAAGCAAGGTATGATCGGTGCCTTGGTATAAAATTGCCAAAAATCCTGCATAATTTGTCTGGAATGCGCTGTTGGCAGGGGTTCAGCTGTCCAAAACTTGGGATAGAGATATCTTTCCCTCTTTACAAAAATAAAGTAAAAAGATCGTTCCTCCAAATTCACATCAGCATTTTTTCTAAACTAATTTTTCATTTACCTAGATAGGAATAGGATAGATTCAAACTTTTTTTGTACATTGTAGCAAAATATTGAATTAGTTCAATAAACCCGCAAGCACGCATACCAACTTATGAATGAATGAATAATTCATTAACATTAGACTCCTGCGATTGGAAATCTTTCGACAAACTACATCCTGTAGACGAATTTGATATCATATTTTCTGGCATTGATATATCACCCATAGGCAATCAGGCCTACCTCTACTCTGTCAGCCCAGGCCGTTGTACCTGAAACGGCATGAATGAACGATCTGATTGCGCAACAGAAGAAGAAAGAACTCGCTTTTCAGAGAGCCAGTCCGATCGCCGAGCACCCACATTACGCTCGGATATTTATTACCACTTCAAACAACCACATTACCTTTCCAGAGATCCAGAAGTTATCTTTCCTTTTGAAGTTATCAATCCATGCCCTGGGCTGTTATCTCTACGTGTTCGGCCCTACCTGGGCTATTCATTAGAGCAGCCAGCGAGAGACTGTACCAAGAAGATAGAAAGAAGAACAAAATCGATCGTTTTATCGGGATCGATAAAATTGCTAATGTCCCCGAGCGTAGACCGGTAGGATTCGAAGGCTTCGTTCAGGCTCGGGCTGTTTATCGCATGGCGGGGCCTCCTTATTAATTTGTAGGAGCTACCGGGACCTATAGATGATAAAAACATCGGGGTAACTCAAGTAGCATCGTTCTCTTGCAAAGGGGAGTCGGCTAAAAAATCACGAAAAAAGATAAAAAATTACTCGTCGAACACAGCTTGAATGAAAAAAGAACTGCGATGGAGAGAGGGAAGGCCGAGTTGAGAGTTCTGTGAAGGAAGTGTAGTCGGCGAGAGATGGTTATCATCACTGAGGTGCCTCGTAGGCTGGGGCTTGCGAACTGACGGTTCGAAAGATGAAACCGCTCGTACGTACAGATAAAAAAACCATCATAGCCTTGTACAATCGCCAACAAACAGCAAAATGGTACGATCACAAACGCTGCATCCCGACCTCACTGTGGGTTTTCCTTCTGAAAGTAGCAGAAATTGAAGATAAGTATATGCATGAACTAAAATAAGTTGTAAACAATTCTGAGCCTCACTGGTCTTTTTTTCATCTTGAAAGCCCCTCTCATCACCAAGAATTTCATGCAATTTTTTTTAATATAGGGTTCATATGCCATACGATTGTTTCAGCATTTCAGGCTGTCGGTATAATTTTTAGATAAACTATCTTCGAAACTTCAGTGCTTTTGGAGCGTGTGAAAAATACTCGAACGCTCACCGATCCGGAGAGGAAAGCTAGCATGTGATTTCGTCAGTTCAGAGCGTTGTGAATCCGATTTCACCCTCACAAACCTTCTGCTCTGCTGGTTATTTGAGATCCCATTCATTTAGACGAGTGTCCGGCCCCTGTTTCACGATTTAACGCCGCCGATTTCGATAAAACGCGTGTTTTCCACCCTCTACAGAAGAAACGCCGATGATTACTGTTTCCACTAGTCTGTCACGTATACTATAGGCATATTTGATGTTTGTGGAGCGGAAAAATATTGCTCGCCTTCCCTCTGAAATCGTCGGTTGGACACTTCCAATATTTATGTATACCATTTTTCCAGCAACCTAGGTATACCTATTTTTATCACTTTGATTTTAAACTTATCATCACCATCAAACAGCTAATTTAATATTCCACCTCCAAATAATAAAGCATAATATGATATTATGATATAGGTACCTAAATAGTAAATAAAAAATAGCCCTGAAAAACCAGGGTTGAGAAAAAAGTAAAAACAGCTAAGAAAGTGACCTTGGGTGAATCATAATATATATCAAGCCCCCCGCAGCATGCCAAAAGGCCAACAAAGGGTGAGCCTTGGGCCTCTTTCCCGAATTTGCACTACTTATGACTGGAAGTTCCCCAGCACTGATGTTTGTAGCTAATGAAAATTGCATTTAAGCCAAAAGCACTCAAGCAACTAGAAATAGTCCAAAAGTTTGTTGCAAGTTGCCTCTTGCCCTCACCCAACATAAAAAAGACGGGTAATTTTCATCTGAGGGCCCATATATTCTTACTAAGAATTTCTTGGGTAATGAATTTAGAAGCGAAAAACATCGAATCATGGTCAATATCCGATTTTTCCGTGATTCGGCGTCCTCATTGGGTCATTGCTGATGTGGACCCAGGTAATCGCAGGAATCAAAACCCGAAAATTTGGATCGTCAGAGGGGTCAACGACTAAACCACGAATTTCGCCCCAAAACGGTAACAATTCGACTCAATAAAACAGCGACCCTTGAACGTAAAGCCGCCCCCTGTACATCGGATGTAACCGGAAGGCCCGTGCTTCGTAATGATAGGGACTTCAACCACTTTTTGCCTTTTCCCACACTCTTATACCTGATGTCCAACGTCAGTTGGAGAACCAGGGGAATTCCACTCAAATTACGGCAGTCGGAGGAGCATTAGCATGCTATATGTGTCGCCTAACTGTCACCTATCCTAATTATTTTGCCATCATCGCGACAAATAGTACAGATCCGGTCTAATGCTCGAGTCTTCAGAGGTTCCCCAACCCATCTCGTTCTTTCATCGAAACCCCCACCTCGTTAAAGAAACTTTTTCCCTCATTAAAGCAATCCAACCCGGGTTTCGGGAGATTTGTCTCCTTGCAATCCAAGGTCTTATGATATCCGTCATGTTGATATTATTGGTAGTTACCATTATCCCGGGCGCTTTCGCCCGCTGGCCTTCCTCAGGAGCCATTGGTTGCACAGAGTCGGATTGTGGGTACAAGGCTGTTTTACGGTCTTGAGACTGGTGGTGGTACCCTTGCTAGAATATGGTAAAATAGAATTATATGATCGAGGCGACACTGTGTATAAGGAATAGCCATGCGGGCGCTTGTGCTAAAGGCAGCCGCTTATAATATCAACGTGGGCGATCATATCATGGGACATTAGACTACTTTTGCCTTACTCGAGAAATTACGAATAGGCGTGTTTTAGACATTGCGTTCATGTATAGGTAATTTCACCATCAAATCGAAAAAGAATCGCAAAACACACCATATAATTGGAAAGCTGGTTGAATGTGCGAGTTTCCCTGAAACTTGACAACTTCTAGCACGTCCTCTTAAAATGAAGTCTACGTAAAGTATTTTCTGACTTCATTCAAAATTTCATGTTTGAACAGCAACAGCAGTACATAGAAGTTGGATTTTGACCATGATGTACACTAGGCTTAAAGGAAATTTAACGCTTAATCCAGAAATGTGCTCAAACGTTGTTTTGAATGAGAGAAATGTGGGTTTTTGTATAGCAAAGAGTGTTTTTTTTTTTCAGAGAAAAAATCGTATCTTGGAAATGAGTTGAGACAGAAAAATGTGGTTGGCTGCGTTTTATTTCATTTTCGGTCTAGTCTCACTCATTTTTTGACGCCAAGTTCGGACCACCCTATGTATCTACACCGTATTACAAAGTAATTTCGCTTGAGGAAGCAAAATTTGTTTTTACTGGTCGATCCATAAGCGGGTTTTAGGAAAACGGCATTGAAGTGTACAACCGACCATTTCAGAGCTGGAATCTCTTCATCAGCATAAACGGGATCAGCGAAGGAATCGCTCAGACGAACGGTCTTCCAGTTCGAGGAGATCGTCCCGGGTCTCGTGGGAGAAATGCATCCGTCTCATTAGTGGTTCGATGCAGAGTACCAGTGCTTCGGGTACGCACATTGTTCCTTTCTGTCCTGAAGAGACGATGTAACTACGCGTGGAAGGAGGACTTATCAATCAAAACCCCCCTCCAACCGCCCCGTCTGAACGGATAAACCTGTACGTACAACGTTGGGTATTAAGACTTCACGAGAAGGAAGTAAATTACAAAGGGTGGGCAGGTCAAGCCCTCAGCTGCTTAGCGGTTTGCATTCGTCTGTCTTCCATGCAAATCTCCGCAGCAGTGGCCGCCTCTACATTACCTACTCAGGTCTTGTGACGCAATGTTTTTGTCGATCATGCTGGGGTCATGCGCACCAATTCTCTAATCCATCCGGGGGATGAGAATATTACTTCATTCGACTGCGAAGATGGTTATGGGGTGTGAGGATGTTTATATTGTAAGCAGCCATAATATGCAGCCATATTATGGCTGGATCGGGATTATACTGGATTCTTCTCTCCAGTGTTTTTGTTTTTACAGATCCATATGAAAAGTTTATTTCAGTCAGAACTTTTAACTGCAACTCAATGTACCCTCCTTATCTACCTAATGTATTGTCCTACCTTCAATTTTGAACCATCCAGCCATTTGCATTTTTTCCTCTCCTTGACCGAAGATTAGTTGGCAACATGATAAATGCTACACGTTTGATTGGTTGAACGACAAAATTGATTAGTCCTTTGATCTGAAACGGGCTAGCCATTTTCCATTCAGATCTCCTAGCTGGTTTTATGGAAGCGGCACTATCGTTTTTCCAAAAAATTAGTCAATGAAATTAGCAGATTATATTTTGACGTATCTAACCACCAACACAGGAACGCATTTACAAGAGGATGCCAAAAATCAGTTACAACACTCCACACTATTTACTCAGGCTTACAAGCTGTAAGTTACATCACTACATACATGTCATCGCGCACACCGTCAACAGATGGCCAACCGGTAAACCAACTGAATACACCCGCTGTCAAAATAGTTGAAATCATCGAGTACGAAATGCAGGATTTTTGAAATACGTATACCTACCTAAATTTTTAATAATATTCACATATTATGTGTTTAGCAAGAGAAGAAACAAGAAACAGACGTCGAGCTGCAATCTTTGATTAAGAAGGCAATGGGTCTGGCTAGAAGTCAGCCCTCATCAAATTACGAACAAATATTTGCGAATGTCGATCGGAACGAGCCTGATATGTTTGCTGAGCCACCGTCGCGCCCGTATAAGTATGAATGGATACCTAATTGTTATAGATACGCATATTTTTGGAAGCCTTCGTTATGGAAAGGAATAATGTTGAATGTATTATAGCCAGTAGTCAACGAACTTGATTTTTCCATAAAACGATTTTATTTTCCACTATTTGGTTTTTCAAATGGTTGTTAAATGTTTTTGGTGGATTTTTTGGAGTTAAACATTTCACACTTCACTCTCAAATTTACTAATACCACCATTCTTGAAGCAGGTTTGATATGTTTATATACAGATTTCACTTTTCGGCATTTATTTCGAAACTGTCATAATTAATTTCACTCAATTCAAATTCAAGGCCGAGGATGGATTCACCGTCGCCATCAGGCAAGAAAAAAAGTATGGCCCCGTACAAGAAGAAGCAAAGCTTGTCAAAACAAAAGAAATGAGTGACTGAAGAGCGCTGACTTTCCGTCGTATTACTCCAACAATGACGACTATGAGATTACAGAAAAGTACATTGAGTTGAGGTCCGAAACTCTGAACCAATCAATACCATCGGTTCGGCATTTCCAATTCTCCAATAAAATGAGCCAGACATTACCTATAATATATTATGATACTATAATATAATAATTAATATATTATGAGTATCATTTATATGAGCTCAAGTAGGTAGGTATACTTAATAAGCAAGACATATTACCTATATTATCATGATATTATTATGATATTATCATTATATCATCAAATAATATTATTACATTACGATACTATGATCAGTCGAATACGGTAAACGATGTCGATGAACAAAGATCTGTATGGGGGAATCGGCTGATATTTTTCAGGACTCGATCAATCATACTAAACAGAGCGAGAAAAGCGCGGACGGTAAACCGTGACGCCATTGCCGGGTTATCATTATTACGACAAATTATCCTCACGGTTTTTTTCGAAATTATATCGTAAGCGATATTTGATTGGCGCGAACGGCCTCGTAAACCTACGGGCCAGACGGAAGGCGACGACCGGGCGGCGTCAGTTTTGTGGGAGGCTTCTCTCCGCCACGAGTAAAAATTACTGTGGTTACCGTGCGAGGAAATCGTGGCAATAATTATATTTGGAATCTTTATTACCGTAACATCAAGCGAAGGGGCTCGATCCTCAGTGGATGTCCTAGATGTTGAGAGGGGAACACTACGGAAATGACCCGAACATTACAACCGAGCGAGTGAGAACATCTGTATCACGAACGGGATGGAAGCGAGTGTCCTCTCTTCTGTACTGGATCTAATGACATTAAAATGTGCGTACTCTGCGGCTGTCAACCTGACGTACCCGAAAATTAGCTATACGAACGACACACAAAATCAGCGTTGAACTAGATGCGTTTATTGGGTAAAAACACGATTCACCGATCAACTTATGAGGACTTGTCAGCTTTATTGACTGATGAATCGCTATGGCAGCATCAGTGTTAGATTTGTGGCGACCTTCTCACTAGGCCTGCTCGACCATAGACAGTTCGTATATATACGGGTATATACACCCACGGCTTTCCACTGTGCATGCCATTCTATGAACTATCATATATGATTATCATAGATTTTCGTAGATTAGTAACTTGTAATTAAAATGAGTGTGACCAGTCCCCCAAAATTTAAGCGTAGTGGCACTAGGATAAAATTCCCCCTGAACGCCATAAATGTGAAATCTGTGATAAATTTGTGACGTTATATCTAAAACTCCGGTAAAATAATCTATACCACTGTAAACCGAGAGGATCCTTAAAAACGTTCGAAACATTCCCAACCCGCTGAATTCCGTTGGGGAAGTAACCGCATTTTTCCTTATATAGAGGAAAGTGCCCAAAAGTGGACCCCTCCCCAAAAGTGGACCCCTGGCATTTTAGGCTCTGTACGGTGCTGAACTTGACCGAAACCAAGCGCAACTAATAGTTCCCACTTCTGTGACAACATGTAGGAGCCCTCACGTCGTCTACTTCATCTGCCGGCTTTCAGTTCGGCATTATGTGATTTCTTGTATTTTAGAATTATTACAGTGTCGTACGTTATTCGACATTTCTCCTACACTTTTGAAGGTAAGGCTTCCAGCATGTATTATCCTGAAATAGTAAGGAATAAGGGTAATATTTATCATCAAGTTATCTCAATTGAACGGCCTGTTGATTATCGAAAGAGTAATGAATAATTAGGCTATAGTCGCCTAAAGTGGACCCCCCTTTATTTTTCATGTTCAAACACCAGCTGAATCTGAAAAACGTCTCAACTTCGAAGAGAAATCAAACAGTGAAGAAGACCGCGTTTCGTCTGGGTCGTCCGTGATGGAGGCTTTGCCTGGAGTAACGCCTTCAAAAAATGATGATGCCTAATCGGAAATCGATATATTCATTAGCGTTAATGGATAATTTATTGTCATTATATACTTACTATTGACTTAGCATTGTTTTATGTGATTTAGGGCCGCTTTATCAATTGTCGGTTATCCAATAACTCATAGCTAATCACCACGCCACTAATTTCATGGTGATTTTTGGGTGGATGCGCATAGGCTGTGTCTCCGAGAAATTTGTAGCCAAGAGATTAGCTATTAGTTATTGGATAACAGACAATTGATAAAGCCAGCCTTAATCTCATTCCTCCATGTAATTTTCCATCCATTTTTGTAATATTTAGTAGGGGTCCACTTTAGGCAACTTTTTTTGGGATTGCCAAATTGCAGGGTTTTGAAAAATATATTTTTTTATTACTATTTCTTAGTATAATTTTATAAATTGAGATTGAAATGATACAAAACATTACTGTGCTATCGTTACATGCATTTAAAAATGTGTTTTTCGTTGTTCTATATTTTTTATTGATAAAAAACAAAATGGGGGTCCGCTTTTGGGCACTTTCCTCTACATATACACAGGGGGGTTGGTGCAAAACCGCCAATTTTTTGGGTAGTGTAAAGTACCTCCAACAAAGAAAAATAGAAATAAAAATGATGAAATCCCTAGACTAGTCAACTTGAGTAACCTCCATTTTTTCAAGTCGGTTATAAATTACAAACTCTAGGGCCTGAGAAAAATGTTTTCTTACATAAAATCCCCAAGAAATGGAACACCGTGGAATCATTTTGAAATCAACTCTTTCTGCTTTTTAAGGACAGACCTGACCTCATAACTTAGTTATATTCGGCCTTCTTTTTGCCTAAATTTCACTCACACCCCTCACAAAAACACCACGAATCGCATGCGGACTGCAATTTTTCACCGATTTGAACCAACTTACTATACCTAAGCCGTCCAGCGATGGGGGTTATCGTCAGCGTGATAGATCGGTGAGTAAACACCCTCACGCTCTCGGGGAGATTGGGCGAGGAGGATTCGGGAGCCATTATTGGATCGGTTTTTACTGACGGAAAATCACCCTTCGAAGACTAGGGGCATAAAAAACCGAAAATCTTCCAATTAGAATGGCCCGGGGCGCCAAAGCGAATGGATCGACTGTCCGTCCACGTTGGAAATTTTTACTCGAACTGTCAACATCTGTTTAATTTTGTCAATCTCTTTGTTCTCCCTCATTCCCCGCCAATAACTCATTTTATTAACTCAGCTTTTCGAAAGAAACGACACGGACGGGGTGAACGATTCGGAGCAAAAACGAAGATTTCGCCCTTTCATTGGGAATATCAAAGAATATTGAATCAGCGACTCGGCGGCAAAAAATCGGTCTGCGTCAAATTGCGACTAAAGAGACGAGGCACGTGAAGAGGGGGGGGGGGTCGTGGTAATAAAACTGAACTTATACCGCTCGACTGGTCAATGTTAACTCGGATATAATTTGATTCCAACGTTTCTTTCGAATCTCATTTTCTTTCCCTTGGAGAAAGATGATAAATAATCCGACTGATTCCATTCCCCACCTCGGTTCATTTTGGCCGCCTGTCGCAGTTAATTAAAAAACCACAATAGCGGGAGCGGTTAATTTCGGGCCATTATCTTAATTTAGAGAAATACCGACAGAGGGAGTTGTATTAATAAAGACAGTCGTCGCATCCAGTGTCTTCAGCGGCTGCCGACTTGGAGCGCAAGAAACCATTTGTCATTTCGAAGGTTTCCGCCGAGCGGTTTGTTATGAGAAAAGGGAGACCCTCGACTTGCTCGAGTTTTCATTTATTAAGTGGAGGCCACAAGGAGAACGTCAACCCTCGTCCCCCAACTCATAGTTGAATAGGTAATGTTGACATTACTTGTTAAATACGAAATCTATTTGATTATTATTCCTACAATGCCGACACGTTAATGTGAATGGTGTTTTTAATAGAAGATGTGTTACGCCCAACTCTATTTCAAATATTAGCCTAATATTATTAGGACACCCAAACATGTCAGTAACACGATTACGCCCCGACCAGCCAAACCGCTGTTATCCTGCCCAGAAGCGCAATTACCAGGTTATAACGGTCCAAATGTTAAGTGCTCGACAATGTACGTAATTTCGGTGATTTTCTTCGGAAATTCTTGTTCAAACATGTTTCTTTGAAAGTGGATGATGGCTTCATTGACTGCTCGCCCAGACGGTGATTTACCAGGTCAAACACTTGCACGGCAATAACGACCGTAATTTGGTAGGTAGGTACCTCCCATCGGCAGTAACCGGCAATAACGGCCTTTTTCTGGGGTAACTAACTTTGCGATTGACCGTTTCTTTTCTTGCAACTGCGGGGTCCGCGAAATGGTTGTTTACGTTCAGAATTGAAGGATTTTCAGTTGGGTGGTTAAGGAGTCGTTAAATACGAAGTTGAACCGAATTACGGGGCTACAAGGGACGAGTATTATTCAGTTGCATTTTACAAAAAATGCCCTTTACTGCTTTGGATTCTTAGGAATCCTAAAAATGCATCAGGAATCCAAAATATCAAAAATTATTGGCATTCTCTTATAAATCGTCACTTTTTTTGAATTGATTTTCTTCAAGTTTCAAAGCTGACCGACGAGCCCTTCAGCGACATTGTGGAGGACTGCTCTTACGCGATGATCATCGGCGTTTGCTCTGGACGACTGGGGTAAACACCTTCAGATGAGCTTCCGATCTATCGTGAAAAAGTCAGAGTTCCAACTCCCGAGAATAGGCAAGGCTTTGCTGTGGACACTACGCAATTGGTCTCAAGGCAAATTAGAAAACTGGAGACTGAAAAAGCACTACTAATGTTCTTGCATGGCGATGATGATCAAATGCACCGACTGGTCACAGTTCAAGCAGATTTTCCAGCTCTTGCTATTTTAAGCCTCAGCAGGCAGAAAACAGACCTTACCCAATCTGCAAGAGTTCTTGTCGCCATTCGACAGCACCAATGACTTCCCTCAAATGAGCACTGGAGATACATTACTAAATTACGCAGAAGATCAATTCGCTAATAAACTAATAACGGGTTACCCATTCCACCTGTTGTTCACCACGTTCAGTGCGTCAAGAAGCTTGAAGCTTGTTCAGCCCAGCCTTCCTGAAGTACCTAACATTGTATCATATGGCTGTATGATACGGCTTGCTATAGCTCAGCAGCAAGTAGGTATCGTTAAGGCTGTTTAACGGCTCCTAACGTAGATTCCGACAATGCCATTGATACTTTCCTGCAGTCGATCAAGTCGAGCAGTTTCAGGAAATTTTGATAAAGCACATACTCGCTTAGGATAGAGTAGAATTAATTAATTTTTATTTATAGTGGCCAAAATTATTTTATTCCCTGAACCATGAATTTATGGGGAAGACGCGTTGGGCAAAGACATATTTGCTGCAGTAGAAATGAACATAAATCTCGCGTGAGTACCCTAGGTGTTCGGAGCGAAAGTTCTAGAAGAAATCTTCAAGTTAAAAATCACCTGAGAAAATTCTTCGCCCGAATGTGCCTTTCAAAATGCCACGTACGGGCCCGCTGAAAATAACGGCTGTCCCGAGATAACAAAAAGCCATAATTCACCGAAATTCCTGCTCCCAGGTGATGGCCATCGGTTTCTTCACGATAATTCAACACATTTCCCTTTTACGTGGCCTCGCCCATGACGCAGGTATCCGACCTCGTAAATCTACCAGCTCCAGAAACGGAAGGCGAGGCGGAGGCCAATCCCGAACTCCAAACCTACCCATCTTTTTAATTGTCGGACTGTTGCAAGTTTCATTTCCAATCTTTTTCAAGCCCATAATTCCTGCTTTTCTCCGGAGTCATTTCGTGGCCGGTGTGGAAAACCGCAGGACGATAAATCCGTCTTGAGCAAAGATCATTTGAAGATAATCACCCTCTAATCATTTGAGGCCTAAGAACAGTAAAAACAAACACTGTTTTCCATAAGAGGCGCCAGCAGTGTTTCTTGAGTGAAAACGAATTAGTCAGGTGCGAGGGAAGTAATTCACTGGAAATAACGCTGAAGGGAGGCACCTACCTTTTCTTTCCAATTGAAATCAATCATTTCAAGTCAGAAGCACGCGTTTGAAAAAATAAATGCTAATAACTTTCTGGACCTGGAGAAATCGAATAGATTATGCTACGTACAACTTGACTAGGCGACGAATATCTCCGATTTTTAAACGACTTGGCAGAGGAGGAGGTTACTCATGTTGACTTAAACAGCCAATTTCGACCCGAAATAATTTAAGAAAAAATAAACACTAAATGGAAAAACTCATAGTAGACTAAAAAGTAAACAAACAAAATTTAAAAAAATATTTTGGCAGGAATTTTTCAATTTTTAAAATTTTTTGTAAATGTTTTCAAACAAAAGTTGAGGTTGGCAATAACCAAGGTCAACGCTGGTTACTTTTAAATCCTTCGTATTCTACTCCAAGTGCAGATTCTTCCGTTCGTTTCCCCA
This sequence comes from Nesidiocoris tenuis, assembly GCA_036186465.1. NCBI lineage: Eukaryota > Metazoa > Arthropoda > Insecta > Hemiptera > Miridae > Nesidiocoris > Nesidiocoris tenuis. Next base: position 6,120,590 of record AP028909.1, read on the forward strand.
TAAGTCCCGAATATGACTGACCCCTATGACAACAGTGAGAAATCCCCATCGAAGAGGGCTCCAAGTTGGGAATATTCGACTGAAGGTGCAAGCAGGCGAGAGCCTAAAAGTCGTTTATCTTGGTTCTCCGTGTTAGTGACATCGGTATATTAATAAGCTGAGAACCCTCTACCGAAAGCATTGCCGACACCTAGAGAAATATGAACAGCCCTTCGAAGCCATTCTGCATCCCTCTTATGTACGATTAGGAGAGTAACTCCGAGCGAATGTATAAATCAAGCGGGCCTAATATTCTGCTCGTATCATACCGTAAGTATTGAGAACGAATGTGCAATATTCTACAGGAACTGTAGGTAAAAACGAGAAAACCACCTTCATTTTGATTTGGCCAAAAGTAGCATTTAAGTAGCTTTTTGAATGCCGCCACTTTGATTGAACCATTGAACGTGTGTTCTCCCTTTAACGAGAATTTTTGGCCAGTGCTATGCACAAAATTTTGTGTTGCAAGCTCAAGACCGCACGACGTCACGACAGGAACAAAAAAAAAACCTCGAAATTTTTTGACTTTTTCCACTCAATTGATTATCTCTAAAACGCATTGTATTTGAGGAAAACACTTGAGGAGCGTTGTTGAAGATGGCTAACATTAAGATTTTTTTAAGCGCCACCGCAGTTTTCTAGCACAAATAGCTTTTGAGATATGGCTTGTCAAAAATTTTCATTTCCCCAAAAAGTTGAGCTTTCCAACGTTCGCAAGCCAAACTTGTTTTACGATTGAATATCAATCCCAAAAGTCCGGCTGTATCAAAGCTACAAATCGTGTTTTGGTCTCAAATTGAAGCTGATAAGATTCGCTATAGCGTCTACGGGGGAGAGGGGGGATCATGTTTTGCTTAATTTCGAAATAACTCGTGAAATAAGCCAAACTCGCGTGTGTAAATTTTTGGAAGAATTACGATTTCCTTATAACCTACATCCCTAAGGTGACCAGACGTCCCGCTTTGGGCGGGACAGTCCCGCTTTGGAGGGTTGTGTCCCGGTGTCCCCTCGATCTCGTAGGGGACGGCCAAATGTCCCGCTTCGAGGGAAAAGCCCCGCTTTGGGAAGGCATCCTCTAAAAAATTAGGTATCTAAATATGTAAGTACGAGGTACCTAAGTACTCGATGACCGCTAGATCAGTCTCGCGGCAGTTCCTTGGCGTCACAAAAACGAATGAATGACGAAGAGGAAGACGAATCCCTATCTTCAATCCCTTATCATATCTTATCAGTCTCATCAATCTCTAATCAGTTTACCACTCGAATAATTATTTTGGTTTGGTTCCTACCTATTCTGTGTCATTTTTTTGTTGTTTTTATTGATTCGTTATAATTTAATACACTTGATATTCATTTTTATACCAACTTTGATATAGGTCAATATTAGACCCCTTTGTGTGCCCAGCAGCATTGGACGGGCGTTAAGTGAGCCAAACTGGTACCTATTGTTCATTTCCGCTGCGTGAGTAGACCATTTTCAGAAATTGGAGACAGCAAGCAACGGCACTCGGAATTTCAATTTGAACGAATAATTACCATATCTGGTACAGGATGAATTTCTCCCCGGAATTGAGAAACATTATTTTCCGGCGACATAAACGTCTAATTAGGCGTATAGGAGAACTATGCGGTGAAACGGAGGCCACCCAGGAACCTGAACAGTGGAGGATTGAGGAGGCCAACTAGGCGACCTCTTCCCAGCCCGACACGGCTCAATTACGACGGGACGACGAGAGATTGATAGGAGACGAGGAGGAAGGACTCGGTGGACTGGGTAGGTAATTCTAATGTCCCAATCCCGGGCAAACCGATCCTTGTCCTGTGGACATTGTGTGCAAACCAGATCCTGCCCGGAGGTCAATTGGGGCTTTCTCGGCCCTCCTTGACGTGTATATTGTTGCCGGAGGGACTTGCTACATCGAGTTGGACCTTTGGAAAGTTCTTTCGGAAGCCAATTATACTCTTAAGTTATCCTCTAAAAAATTTGACTAAAGCAATGATAGGTCACGACACCTTCGGTGCTAATGCATTATTGTTTATTTTTACGGCACCGCACCGTAAGCCAAAAAATATCATCTTGTTCCTGGAGTTCAATAAACACAGCTGTCAATTTCAATGTCAAAATACCTAATTCCTAAAACACATAAGTACTGAAAGTAGGACTCGAGGTCAAACTTTAACTGAAACTCAAACTTGAACTGAAAATTAACTCAAACTGAAACTAAAAATAGTAATACAAATTCTCAAACTGATACTCAAGCTCAAACTGAAACTCGAATTTAAACTAAAACTCAAAGTCAAAGTCAAACTGAAACTCAATCGCAGACTCAAACAAAAGCTCAAAGTTTAACTGAAACCCAAACTGAACCCAGACTTGAACTCGAACTGATACTCACACCAAACAGAAACTAAAACTCTAACTCGAACTAAAACGTGAACTCAAACTGTAACCCAAACCGAACTTGAATTTTAAACTCAAACACTAAAACAAATTCAAACTGAAATTCTAATCATAACCGAAACTCAAACTCATGTTCGAACTCAAACTGAAACTCAAACATTGACACAAATTCCAACTGAAACTCCAACTTCAACCCAAACTCAAGTTCAAACTAAATCTCAAACTCCAACTCTAACTGAAACTCAAACTTCAAATCAAACTGCACCTCGAACTCAAGCTGAAACGGAGTTTGAGTTTACGCTAGAATTTCAGTTTATGAGTATCAGTTCGAGTTAAAGTCTGAGTTCATGTTTCAGCCTGAGCTTCAGTTAAACTCTGAGTTTTAGTTTAAATTCGAGTTTGAGTAGGTTTACAGTTTGAGACTGTGTGTTACTGTCAATTAGATTTTTAGTTCCAGTTTGAGAAGTTTCAATTTCAGTTTAAGTTTGAGTTTTAGTTTCAGCTTGAGTGTTAGTTGACTTTTGAGTATACGTTTGGTATCAGTTTGAGTTCAAGCCTGAGTTCAAGTTATAGTTTGAGTTTAGTTTCAGTTCAGTTTCAGTTTGAGTTTACGTTTGAATAAATTTTCAATTCAATTCCAAGTTTGCTGACCACAAAAATTGCTGACAATATGAAACGTCGAAGTAAAGGAGCACCAAGGATAGCTCGAATAAACCGCACAAAAAATACTTATTTTCTTTTTATTTCTTGATAAAAAATTATCAATGTACAACATTAATTCAACACTGTCCCAGGGAAAACAGATCCGTAGAACGAAACAAACAAGATGGACGCTTCAGTCTCAGCACTTGACTCATCTTTTCATTGAGCAAATGTGACGCTCTTCCCAATTTAGCGGAACCAATTTTCGCTTCGAATAAATTAATCCTTTTTACGACTACAACGAATCCTACTTTACGAAATAAGGCATAGATATTAGCAATTTTCGAATCAAATACGAAAGACAGAAAATTTGTCGCAATTTCAGGCACCTTAAGAAAAATACTGTAGCTAAGACTCGAGGGAAAATTTGCTAATGTGTACTCTAACAGGGTGGAGTTGTGAACATTTGTTTTTGTTCTTAAACTTCCGAAGAACCATTATCCGTGCCTGATAAAATTTTAGTAAATCGTATTTTCCCATTACACAGCAAAAGTTCTTATATACAGTCAGACACGTACTAAACAATAAAAATTCAGCAATAAATACGAAGATACGTACGAATCTACGATGAAGTTAAAACAGAAACAATAGCCCGGCAAAATTGCTCGCGGATCATGACTTAACATCGAAAACTGTACATAATTTTCACCATAAAATTCCCCAAAACTGGTCCCAGAATCGATTCGCAATTCACGCGAAATCTGGCTGTACATTATCAACATCGGATAACAGCATAAATATGAATCTCGAAGAAAAATAATAAATAGATATTCTTAACGAGTTGAACATTGACCTGCGATCCGAAGGAGCCCTCAAGGTAGTGCGAAGTTAACCTAGAGCAATCAAGCCAAGGCATACCTCTCAAGGAACCGTATAATATACGTATAATATACCTTCATATTATGAAGGTTCCGAATGCCGAACAACAACACGAATGCCCAAAAAATGCGAGCACGATAGCAATTTAAATTAAATAAAAACACCGCCTAACCAGAAGATGAAATTTCCAACGATAATAATATTATGATATTATCATAAAGCACGTTTGATGAAATGCAAAATTAAATAAACGTTAATCGAAACAAATAAGGGAATAAAGAAAAATAATAATTAAATTTAAAAATTGAGAAGAAGAAAAGAAAAAAACTATAAATTAAATAATGAGAAAAAAAATAAAGAAAAGATAAATGAAAACAAAAATAATAATGGAAAATAATATGAAGAAAAGAGAAAGTATCCTAATTGAAGGCGTCAATTAAGAAATATCGAAGATGGGATAAAACGAGCATTTTAAGAATTTCGCTGGGTAATTATGATCCCCTCCATTTCCTTCATCAACGAGAATGTCTGCACCACAGTGTAAACAACCAATTCGGCTTTTTCGACTCAAATCAAAACAAAAACGCATGTTTATACTTCGAATAAAAAACCATTCATCGAACAGATTTTCTGCTAACAAATTACGCACTTACAAACTTTAATTTTATCGTACGAACGTCTCGTTCGAGTTATCACAACGGATGAAAATTGATAGAACGCATAAGAAAATTCCAATTGTTTTAAGTGAGATTTTGCGATTTTTATTCTCTCGGTGTCGTGACTTGAGAAAAGCGAGGACGGGAATGAACAGCCGATTCAGCCGTAGATCAATGTTGCAACGAAAACGGAAAATCTTTTACAACTCAGCCAAAGGCGAACTGGCGGGCTCACCTTTTCAGCAGGGCCGTACCTGAAACAAATATGAAATATTTTGAAGAAAACAGTTTAGCAAAATTTTCAAGTCGGAATGAGGATTTTCATCGTAATTAATTTACAACTCCTTCCCCCGGACGGCGGACGGACAAAAATTTTTTACTGCTGATTCGGATTCTACACCCTTTGAAACGTAAACCAACAAATTTTCAGGGGGTGTTAAAAAATTTTTTTCCCTGACCGATTACAAAGGTTCATTTCTTAAGAAAAATGAACCAATAGACTTTTATGAGATGTCAAACTATTGATCTCAAAGTGCGAAATGTGTCAACAATTTTGTGTTGTCACTATCCTTGTTTTTTCCCAATACCCTTCAAATGTCAAAAAAAAAAAAAAGCTAAGGAGACCAGGAAAAAAGGGCACATGTGAACGCAGCGTTAGATTAGCTTTTAAATACGACAGCGGTCGGCGAGCGGACAGGAGGAAGGCGGACGGGACAGGAGCCGGAGGAAAAGCGAGAGGAATAGAAGGAGGAAGAAAAAAAAAGTGACGACAAGAGAACAATATGTGGCGGAGCGGGGAAACAGAAGGCCGCCGCCGCCGCCGAGGCCGGGAAGGAAGTGTATTCAGCAGAATTCTGGCAAGGCTTGCGGAAGGGCAAGGGGTGCGAGCGAGAGGGAACGAGTGCCTCCACGGCGGAAGTGCGGAGGAGGAAGTATGGGCGAGCATTACGCGCGGACGGGGCGAAGGGGGCGGCCAATATAACAAATGGGAGTCCGCATGGGGGACGCCGCGACAACGGGACACAAAAACCTGCGGAAACTTGGAAGCCGGCGGAGGGCGGCGTCCTAAGTGGAAAAGGGGAAGGGGCGGCCAAAGACAAACTAGCAAACTGTGGATGGGACAGACGGACAAATCCTTCGATTCCCGTCCCGCCCTCGGCTGCTGGGGTCAGGGCGGTTTCTTCAGGGCGGCACGACATCAGCAGAATCCGAGGTATCGAAATAATCGACGTCATTACGATCTGCCGAGCTGATGCGGGGAGCGACTGATTTCCGGAAATCTCAACATAGAGAAAACAAAGTTTGTTCCCGTTTCTGATTTTCCAATAAACTCGATCGATTTTTATTTTAAAAACGGGGCGAATCGCAGCCGAAGCTCGACAGAATGAAGTACCGCGCGTTCCCGGTCGAAAGTTGGTTTTTCACGCGGAAAATCCCTACAAGAAGTAAATAGCGCCATAAATAACGCAAGTAAGGCGATCATAAGTCTTATCGATCGCAAGGCTCCCATATAATTCCCACTATGTCAACGGGGCCGGTACACCCGCACGAACACGGCCCGGCGGATACGGCGAATCAATCTCTGTAATTCGGAGCGGGGAGGAAAAGGGAATCCTGGGGCCGAGCGCGGCTTTTATCTCCGTCAGCTTTTCGCTTCCTCGGCCCATCTCAGGCAAACAAGATCGGGCCGTATATTAGCCGCAAGTGATAAATCGCTTCCTGGCCGAGCTTTTAGATAATTTTTCGGGGGAGAAAATTCCGCAAGGGCAACTGAAGGGAAAGCGTATTCGATCGAATAAGAAGAAATTTATACGAGGCTAGAGCTGCCAAAATATTTTTTTTCTTCAGGCTCGAAATTTCAAGGGACTTCACATTTCGAAGTTGGCGACCTAAGTCTGGTCGTATTATCATAAAGCCGACTTTTTGCATGTCCCGAGCGGTCGGCCACCTCACGAGTCCGTGACTTCATATTTATTCACACGTCCGCCTCCTTCTCCCCGCCTTCGCTCCGAAGAAGAGCCATGAGCGGGGAGGAAGGCATATCTTCATTTTTTATGAGGCGACATGGTCAGTAGTCGGCACCCCGTGATAAATGGGCTCCTATTTATTTTGCATCGAGGCTGCTCCGAAGCATTTCCCCCTCCCGGCCCCGCGCTAATGTATATTCATCAAGGTGCCTCCGACTTCGGAGCGAGAGATCTGTTTCCCTCGATTTTTTCCCTCTTTCGCCTTCCTCGGATTTTCGTGCCGATAACCGCCGCTTTCCCGGCGTTTTCTTCCTCGTTTTCTTCTCCTTTGTTTTCTTCGGGGGGATCTCATTTTCATAAGATAATATTGGATCGGAAGATTTCCAGCGGGGAGAACGGGGAGGCCAGATGTTGCTCGGACCGATATTTCCTCGGATCTACCTTTTGCGGCGTATGAAAAACACCGCTGGCCCTCCATATTTCACGGATGCGCGATCTAACGTAATAACGGGCGGTACTTCAATATTGCCAGGTGGTCGGACGTGCGGACATGGCTTTTTACCATTGGGCAATAATATTGTTGAATTCTATTATGAATATTCACCGCTGCACTTCGTTATGCTTTGTTTAGCTTCGGATATTAGTCTTCATGGATTGCATGAATAGCTAAAAGCACGAAGAACATTCTAAAATATTGAATTTTTTTACTTCCATATTTGCAAAAGAAATGGAAATATTGTAATCGCCCTAAAATCAAAAATCGGATCGGAGCCGAATCGGCTCAAAACATACAATTCGGCAAAAACGTGAAAAAATAAGAAATCGCGGTCAAAAAATTCGAGCCAGACTGATCAAAAAACAAATTTTCCTACATTTTTCCGGACAAAAACACCTTATCTTAAGGTAATTCATGCGGGGAACCCGGGAAAAAGGCTCAAAATATTCTAAAACCACGGATTAGCCATCAAAATTGACTTTTCGCGTTTTTAAAAAATGGACCAGTTTTTCCTCCTGTCATATTTACATCTTAAATCTTCGTAGGATTCCTACTCGAATTTCTTCCTCACGTCGACAGTTTCTTAAGGTAATGGTTCCTTTCTAAAATACTTACGTCCTATTTCGAGTCGCCGGACTGATGACTGGCCCATCAGGATGCTGCTCCATAATTATGGGCCTCGTTCATGTAGATGACGCGAAATCCCTCCCCGGTCCTGGCCGGAAAAGGTTTTTCAGCTCCTCCGAGCACACTCGCTCGCCGCCTTTTTCTCCCCGCCGGTGTCCGGCGGTCATCTGCGGGCTGAAGAACGCCGAGCCTCCGTGCCGGGATTAGGGCGCCGCCGGGTCGTTATCCGTTGCTTGTCCGAGGAGCGTATCTCTCCATTGGCCTTTCCTCGCTAATGAATTAAGGCCTCGGATACCGGAAGCGCTCTCCCTTCAATTTGTACGTTCTTCAATCGCCACGCCGCACTTGAGTTACTACATGATGCAGGTACTGAGGATTTTTTGTTCGGTTGTTGAGTTTTATCACAATTCGGCTCTTTTCGGCCCTACGGCTCATCCGAAACTCGTAAAACGTCCCAACGCAAGCCCGAATCGGTTTGGACGAGGCTTAAGGCGAATATTTTCGATTTTAAACGGTCGAAAAATAAAAAATTGTAAAATAAGAATTTGGGCCGCTCTGTCAATATTCTCAAAACGCCAATCATTATCCCAGCGTCTCCTCTCACGAAAAAAGCGAACTTTTCTGCGCTAAAAATTTGCACAGGGTTTTTTTCAGAAAATTCAACTGGATTTCGAGTAATCATCTTGCGACAAAGATATTCGCTATATTTCCGTTCCGACTGCTCGCATTCGTCGTTAGTTTCCACCCCAAGCGGCGCATCCTTGCGTCAACTCATCAATCGTCCCGAGCGGATCGTCTGTATCTCATGCGAGCGTTTCCCGCTTCCTCGCAATACGCCGTCCGATTCCGGCGTAAAAACGGCCGGCTCCTCTGTATGTGTCGCCTCATCAATACCGGCGGCTAATCTCGCCCTCTCCTTTCCGAGCCCCATTGTCAGAGGATTCTCCAACTTTCATTACCGCCCGGTTGATTGAGCACTTTTACGCATCCTTGCTCCTCTTTCCTTCTTTCGATCCGGCCAAGTCAGGCACAAAATTAAGGTTGACCCCTTACCGGGCTCCTCGGATATCTATTGTGCCGGAGTTATTTCCAGGTTTGTCAAGCGGATTGATGTAAAATCGTCGGTTAAATGTTTTTCATCCTACGTTGATCATTAGAATCGTGTAATTTATTTTCGCTTTATTTTTGACCCCTTATTCATTTTTGATCTGACCTCTTTATTTTTTATTTGAACTTATTTTTGAAAAAAAATTTGATCTATATTTGACTTATTTTTGATTAGGTAACTTATTTTTGATTTATTTATTTTTGACTTATTTTATATTATGTAGTATATTTGACTTATTTTTTATCGAACCCCTTTACCTACACTTTCACTCAGAATTGCTTCCTGAACAAGCGTCTGTGTGTCTGAGTTTTAAAATTTGCATAGTTAGTTTCTTGACATTTTTGACCGGTGCAAAAAATGTGAGTTTCAAAATACGGAAGTGCTGTGCGTTATCTACGCACCACCGGTTTAAATGATGAATTTTGGCCTCAAAAGTAGCTAAAATATGGTTCATTAAATGATGTTAAATTTTATTTGTTTTTAGGTCGGAAACAAGCTCAGTCGATTCCTGGCTGCTCTCCTATACAAATGGCAATCCGCTCAATCGTCGTTCCACGATCCCCACTACGGCGGTCATTAGTCAGTAATGCGTACTTTCCGGCCATTGAATGGGGGGCACTTATTCATACGAGATCCTTTGAGGTCAGCGGATTAATCCTCAAAGACGATCTCCCCGATTCCTTGACGAGCTTACCGAATAACGAACCTCCTGCGGAATAAGTAGTTTCCTGCCATCGGCCGCCGAACCCGATTTGACTGTTTGCCTTGAAGGCTACGTGACTGACGGCTCTTGCGGTCGCGGGTTGACCGCAGGGCAGGAAACGTTAAGTGGGTAAACATCGATTTTCTGAACTTTTTGGGAACTTGACGGGGATTCGGATCGATGTCCGGCGGTCTGGACGTGTTCATGGTCATGGTCTCGCTCCATGTAAAGACGATGACACAGTACGACCACGAAATTCCCTGCCGCGAATCGAGGAAACTTCGAATTTCAATTTCAAGAAACGAGAACTAACAAAATTTTCAACTCGATCTTCTTCCATCCTTCCTTTTGAACCATTTTTAAATTTAACCGGTGGCGCGTAGACTTCCATATTTTGACACGTAAAATTTTGACACAATTCGACGCCTATTCATCAAATTTATCAAAAATTTGTCAAAAATATAAAAAACTCGCTGTTAAAATTTATCAAAAATATAAAAAAACTCACTACCTATTTAAATTTATCAAAAATTTGCCAAAAATATCAAAAAACTCACTATTCCATTTTTAAATTTGCCTAACTAGTGATCCGATTTTGACGCTTCTATTGTTATTGCACCTTCACGCCTTGCCTAGGCCAGTGGGCATTAGGTACACGAATTAAATGGATTTTGGAGTTTAGAAGAAGAAGCGTCGAGTAAATAATCCGAAACGACGAGAATGGGATAAGAAGTGTTCCTCGCATAACTATAGCGACAATTGATCGGCCGATAATGAACAAATTACAAGGCATTCGAGTAAGGAGCCAATAAAATCGAGGAAAAACCCCATCTTACTTTTATTGGGGACTTAGCCAGTAGCTATTTTCATTCGTATCACTATAATTTGATTGGATTCTCGCAGAGCTCTCACGCCTATTACTGCAACTGCAGGATAACGATCCTCGAGATTTTATGGAGACACTAGAAAAACCGTTTCGAAAAATCCATGAAGTTATAAGCGGATAGGCCGAGCGTATAACAAAAGTTTGAAATTGAACTATAAACCTTGACCGGGCTTGTAGAAGAAATCGAAGAACACAATATAATATAATATTGAGATACTCAAAAACGGGGTGTCCCGAATTAGGCGTAACAAGAAATTTGGGTGGAAATAAACAGAAAATGGAACAAAACGCCGCCAACCACTTTTTTAAATCTATTTTTCATCTCAACACGTTTCCAAGAAACGATTTTTAAAGTTTGTTTTAGAAAAACAACGCCCTGCTTCGTAAAAACCCAAATTTCTCCGCTTCAGAACAACTTTTTCTGACGTTTAAGGACATTTTTGGATTCAGCATTAAATTTCCTATAAGCCTAGTGCACATTCATGGTTAAGGATCAACTCCTATGTACTGCAACTGCAGTTCAAACATCAAAAATTAAAAAATATTTTTTTCCTGAAAATACTTGATCGAGTTCTTGACAAAATTTCTCTTGACAGAGGTGGAGGTCTGTGGTCATTTACAAAAATGGCCATAGCTCCCTCAATTCTCAACCTTTTCCCTTATTTCTTGAACTGAAATGTTTGCCCTGGTAAGACCTATCACCCGGTTTAATCGAAATTTGGATAACGCTCAGTACTTCCGATATATTTGCATTTTTAGTGTTTTCTATTTTTTTCGGTCACAAAAATGAACCGATTTGAGCGTTCTTGGTCTTAAAATCTTTGTTTTACCTTGCAGAATATGTGGATATTTTTTACATTCCAAAAATGTGGCGTTTTTTTATTTTGGGCGAATTTTAAAATTTTAACAGTGAATTTTTCGATATTTTTGGCCTGAACACCCTTAAAAGCAGTCAAAATATGATCAAATTGTGTCACAATTTTACGTTTCAAAATATGGAAGTATTGTGTGTTATCTACGCACCACTGGTTTTTTAAAGTCCGATAACTTGGTTTATTTTTATTTTAGGCGAATTTAAAAATTTGGCTAGTGAGTTTTTTGATATTTTTGTCCTAAACACCCCTGAAAACAGTCAAAATAATATTTTGATCATATTATGATCAAATTGTGTCACGTTTTTGCTTCTCGAAATATGGAAGTAGTGTGTGTTATCCACGCAACACTGGTTTCCCTGTTAATGCAGCCCTTGCTATGTTAATGTGCTACCTAATGGTGCCTACCTCTTCCGAAGATCTCAATTATCTTTCACGTTGAGCAGGCCAGAATGAAATTCATTAACGGAGTCCAATAGTAATTTCAGTCGAAGCTACCGTATGCTGTAACGTATCGCGAATGGAAACCGGGAGGAAGCCATTCGAGTACAAACCCTATGATTGGACTCCTCGTATGGGTTCTGTTTCATGTCTTCATCACAAAACAGACAGTCGAGCCGCCCGGCACGAATACGCAGAATACTAAGTGCACGAAACTGCCGGTTTTACGGCTGTACGGAGGAGTCGTTCAATGGCACGCAGACACCAGACGAGCCAAATGCGTTTCTCATTGTAGGAAACAATTTCACCAAAGAGATAGGCCTAAAGTTAATTTCCTGGTAAGAAGCATAATAATTATGTAATTATTACTGCCACGAAGGTGATCAACTGAATTCCCATGGAAATGTAAACGGAAAAACGAGCGAAAGTACATCTAAACGCCACCGATGATGTAGAAAGCTCAGAATTCTAGACAAAAATATTAGCGAGTGACACTATTTTTTATTAGGACGGCTGTTCCAGCAGCTATCGATAGTTTGACCACTCATTCGATGTTTTGGCTTTAGAGCCATCTTGTGTAAATCACATTAGTCATGAATACTGCAGACATCCGTTTCTCCCAAGTCAGTGCGAGTCGAGCTGAAGTTTATTGTTTCGTAATTTTCCTTTTCTATACAGTCCACGTGCACTTTCAGTAACTATTGTGCTATCATCCAATTACATTCAATTTCATACAATCGTGGTGCATTCATTACCCGATCATCGACATGTTTTGGTCCTTCGGGCCGGATTGGACCTCAAAATAGCGGATGTGATGGAACGGGCTCACAGTTTCAAAAATTATGCTTGGCGTTGGATGGTCGCTAAAGAGTAAAACATCCGGCCCGAAGGACCAAAACATGTCGATGATCGGGTAATGAGTGGTCAAACTATCGATATGGGCTGGAACAACGGCCGTTGTCGAGCCGCAGTGCAAACTTCATTACAGCGAAACGGCTCAACCGATTTACCAAGTAAAAGAACAATCACCCAAAATTGGATGTACACGAATTTATTAAGAAACGATTTTTTCGGTGGAAGGCTTCTTCAAGCGACAAAATCATCAATCACTAAATCTATCTTATTGGTATACAGATAAGATCCATATTTGATAGGTAAATTTCCATATTTGATAGGTAAATTTTGTCAAGAATTCGATCATACTTTGACTACTGTAGTGTGAAGTGCAAGAAATAAGCCTTTTCTAAGACTTTTGTCTGATAATGAATTTTCATCCTATCACCCAAGGTAACTCGATCTGCATCGTTGTATTAGTTTGGAAGTATAAATGAACAAAACAATGATTTACGACTAAGCGCGTAGAAGAGTTGAAATCATGAGCAACACATGTTAACGTAGGTCGCATTTAATAAAGCGCCGAAGCGTTGGGGCGCGCACATGCTGCCCTTCTGACTCCATCTCGGTACGCCATCTCCCCGCTTAAGGAATCACGTCCCATCTTCAACGAGCACCCTATTTCTTCAAGCGATTTTCTTCAAGAAAATTATTTCGAGCCGATTTATGGGGGATTTGTCTCCTAACGACGAGTTACCCGAATTGCACGGTTCGGAAAATTAAACCGATCAGCGATGTTTGTCGATGTGGGGCGGAAAACAAGGGAATTTTCGAGATTTTCTAAAATATGAGAAAATCTCTGAAATGAGAAAAGAAGCAACATCTACCACCCCAACAAAAGTTTCACAGCATCCTAGGGAATAGACCATTTCCATGAGGTTATTCTGTAAAATAACCTATTGGCTACCCTATCATAACCCCTTAAATCCTTGGCTATCTCTAGGCTACCCCATAATCCATTGCACAGGATGCGCCAAAATAAATGTTATAGGAATGTGTCGGAGCGCTGATCGGCATTTTTCTCAGGAATTCCGCTCAAAAAGGAGCCAATCGTTTTATTGAAATATGGGATTTTTCGTTGACGATCGGTTGGGAAGAAATCTCGAATTGCGTTCCAACGTCAACGTCCATAAAAATATTCTTTGTACATTGACAAAATTGATTGGATGAGTGAATTCGGGGTTAGATTGCGTCTGATGCACTGAATCAAAATAGAGTGAGTCCCGGTATCAATCAATTGAAAGCTAGATTTATCCAATTTATCAAATCTTCAGTGAGACACAGTTAATTTAGCTTTAAATTAATTGATAAACCGGCCCTGAGTCTAGACAAATACTACCGGATTTTTCGTTTATGGAATTTTTCGATTTCTCATCGGGTTCGCCAAATTTTTGATGCATTGTGATCGACGCACTAAAATCATTTCTAAATTCGATATGGAAAATTCTCAATTTGGTTCGAAAAGTGCGATATTCGGCTCGGAAATGCTGTATACCGATTGCTAGAAATGATAACAAGCTTTAAAAGTGATATTTGTCGCATAATTGGCATTCTAATTTTTCCTGTTCCTGATAACTGTTTTAAATCGCTGGTTTTACTGTTTTTGGTTCTTCGAGCAATTATTCTTCCGAATTTAACGGCCCTAGCCTAGGTGGAAAAAGGCGCATGAATGAGCGCTGGTTTTATGAATGAAAGAATCCGATGGCCCTTCTTCATTCTCGAGTTTGGTGGCACTGGAAAAGAAGTCGGTCTACGGTCTTGAGTACCGTAGGAATCGTCGTGGCCCCGATAGTTAAAGTAATGGGAAGTAATGTCGTGAAAGAAAGGGCCGAGAGTTCGGTATGCTGAGAGAGAACATCATGAATGGACTGGCTTTCCTCGAGGGCAGCTCCTATAACGAAGGGTGGCCGGTGTGGGTTTTTCAGATAATTATTACGTAGGTGGTGGCATCAAGATGGGAAACGCCGCATTCTAAAGACAAAGCTCGCCAGTGAAGAAGACGCGGACGAGGTAGACGTGGACGGATGTGGTCACGGATGAGCGGGGCCGTCTTTCGAGCGGCAACGATGTCGATGTTAAGGAGGAGGATGTACCAACTGCCTTCTACAAGAGAAGCTGCGGCTCTTCTTGTGAATGCCCTGATAACATGACGGTGCAGGAACGGCCGAGGTGATTTCACGCTGAAGGAGAGAGAAACATATACGAGGACCTATCGATAATCGATTTGAAAATCGTGTGAGCGCGTAAAGTGACGATCGTGAAATTCCGGCTGTTCCTCCATCCGGTTGGCCCCGAGGATTTTAATTATTCACTCTCAACGATTTCTGGCGATTTTCGACATTTGAGTGGCTAGAATTTTGCGGTTCTACGAAAAAACCACTTCCTCTGAGCGATCAAAATGGTGCACATCATAATATTCCTAATTTGGAGCGTAGAGGTCGTCAGCTTTCGTTAATTACGGTGGGGCAAGGAACCCGGAGCCTCCCCGGGCCTTTCATCCGGATTTTGGACCGGTTTCTTGGGTTGCATCCATATGGGGCTTTGAGCCATCCCCACAAGGATAGGGGTTAATGATCACTTATTCCCCCAGAAGCTCAAGAAGACACCTAACTCCCAATCCCACATCCGGCAGTTAAAGGGTTCGGATTAATAACTCAAATAGAGAGAATGGAAATTGTCTGTTCCACAAAAGTTTACGAGTTCGGCGGTCAAGCCATCGTCAGTACAAAACCAAAACTGAACACCACAACCACGACAACCACCTCATACAGACAAGGGGTGAAGTGAAAGCAGCAAGTGAAAGGCCAAAGAGAAAGGACTATTGAACCTAAGTTTCCCATTTTTGCTCGACGTGCAGAACAGTATGAATCAAATCATTTGGGATGAAGTTGTAAACCCCATAATTCGAATTAGAAACTCAAATTGAAGGGATTCCCTCAACTTCTTCCCAAATTATTTGATTCATCTTGCCCCAGGGTATTTTGCAAGAACTCGAGGACATGTTGATGATCGGAAAGAAATCGACAATACCCCGATAATGATAATTGACAATCTCTCGTGTCGTGAGGAAAAAGCAGGCACGAACGTTACCAGTCGGGATCGGTTTCTACAAGGAATGTCGCACAAGAAAAGCCAACTATGGCCGTCGAGCTCGAGATGAAACACCTTCGTTTTCAGCTGGGATGAGCGGCACTGTCAGAAGTGGTAATGCAACAGGATGGATGGGCAGCATTAAAATGTGCCAGCATGCGCTCCTCGGGACCACTTGGTCAGTTGGTACCCCCACCCAATCGGCCGAAGAACCTTCGAAAGAGCCAATGAAGTGAACATGCTGGGATGGGGAACCGCAAAAAACCAATACGCCGGCCGCCATATCGAGGGCCATATTTGGACGATGCGAGGTAGGGCACGAAGCACTGCGACAGATTGATTTCTTTTCGCTTTATTTTATTTTCATATCGGTTTCTTACGTGGCACGACAGGGCGCAATGTCCGCTCGTTAAGGATGTGCCGCCATTGCGGGATACAAATAAACCGCGAAATGCGAGTCGTGATATACTGCCGGGATGGCTAAGAATGCGATGAAGGATCAGAAGGGACGTCGACGCGTTTGTTTGAATGGGAATAAGAAAAGAAATCGCTGCCGAGGTAAATTAGCAAAATTGCGCGGGATAGATTGGCGGGGAGTATTCAATGTCCTGCTCCGATATCATCCCTTCGGGGTGGCAAGCACTCACCTCGAGGTAATTGTGTTTGTCTTGAGGTTTATCCCGGAGGATTATGCATCGAATCGGGGACAACGTTGTTTCTCATCTCTGCCTATCAACGGGACTAGAGCGAAATGGCGAAGGTAAGAGATGGAGATTGAAGGGTAAGAGGCAAAGCCCCCGATAATAACGGCGAATCGCAGGGAGGGGGTTAGGAAAAATAGCCCGTGTGATCCCCGGTAACTGGGCTGGATTAGCCTGAGGCTGAGGACGTCTTGGGGGTTAAGCTCCGACCCTTTTGGGTAAAAATCATCACCGGAGGCTCAGGATGTTGTAGAACGGTCCTCGACGAGAAGGAGATTTCGAGAAGCAAAGCCACGATCGCTCTCTGCAGGAAAAGGAAGCCTAGAAACTTTTCTTTTAAATTTTGCACTCTTCATTCGTCGAAATTTCCAAAATTCGAGTTTTCAATATTATAGCCAAATTTTGCATTTTGAAGCCTCATTTTGAAGACATACCTATCTAAGGACGCTTGCATAACTAATTAACCAACCATAACAAATAGACTAATTTCCAAGAAATTTTCAGTATCAATGGAAATATGTCCTAGGTGAAATATAGTGCAAGCGTCCTTAGATAATTCTAGATTTAAATGAATTGGTAAACCGGCCTCTTAACTACTTGATCGATCAGGATAAAACTTTTTCTGACACTGTTTTCTGTTACTGTTTGTTGTTAGGACATCGACGAAAGTTTCAGATGGGTGACTGTTTCAGATGGTAGGTGACAGGTGATGGGTGATAGACGTGAATTGATAGGATTTAGAACGCAAGGCCCTCTTGGGAAAGTAGTGCGAGCGTCCTTGAATAAATCAATATTTAAATAAATCGTCAAATTATTTTGCAAAAATTACTCACCGGTGAACCCCTTTTCTAGCTCGGAACTTTGCTTGTAGTCGTCGACCGGCACGGAAGATTCGCCGTCGACGGGTTCATCGACCTGGAACAGACAAAATGCGCAAAAAATGAGAAGCTTGAAAAAATTATGGTCCAGAAAACCTCCCAGACGTATATCCCGAAATTTCGACTGTAGAGTGGATTTCTGAGCAACTCAGACCCGGACTTGATGAAAAAATCCATTTTTGTCGTTTGGATTATTGGTAAGGTGTCTTTCAAAATCTTGACATAACCTACTAGAAAAAGGTTGGGAGATCGGTTTTACGAGCTTTCCTACGATCGTATAGTACATAAAATAAATAATTTATAATTTTTTTATAAATAGTTATGTTTATTGAATATATAAATAACTAAATAATGATTAATAATTTATTTTATGTACTACCTATACGATCGTAGGAAAGCTCATAAAACGCCAATTTTTCCAAGTGGACATGTTCAGTTTTGAAAGACACCTCCTAATTTTTCGTCTAAATTTTTCAAGCATTCTCAGGATTTGACTACTTCGTACAAACTATTAACTTCGTACTACAAGAGACAAGAGGCACGAAATTACCAAAAACCTATTATTTTTACAAGCGACGGGGCGAAATTTGTGCTATTCTGACGATTGTAACTGCACGCGACGGTTCTCGAGAAAGACAGCGTCGGAGCAATTAATAAAATTGTGTTTGTTTGTGCGGTTGTTAGGGGGTATAGTTTGCCAAATACTCGGACAGAGCAAGAACCGACGCCCGGCATCCCCTTCCGGGATTAAGGTTCGAGAAGAAAACGGATGAGGGAAAACAAGAGGGAAGCAAAGCGTGGAAGAAGAGTTTGGTGGGATGAAAGCTGACATGAAAGATGTGAAGGTCAATTAAGCCCCGGGAGAAGCTACGAGGAGGACGCAAGTTGGCGGGCAGCCTGAGGGAAGGGGGCAACTCGGAGCTGCTGCTGGGCCAGTACTGCAGAAAGAAAACTCTCGAGTCATTAGAAACGTTCCGGAGGGTTGGGCCCAGGACAAGCCGAGCTACAGAGATGAAGGCTCCACGCACCATCGGCCACCGCTACAAATGGGCCGGTTATTGAAATAATTTGTAGGGAACAAACACCTTCACGAAAAGCCCTCTTTCCTCCAGGCTCTTCACAAACAATGTCGGGCGAAAAAGTCGCGTTTTTGTAACCCCTTTTTTTCCTCGTGTTACGGCCGAGCGAGCAAAAACTTGGAGTTTGCCCATGCAGAAAAAGGTTAGGCAGCGGTGCGAGTTTGCTGGCTCGCTAACATTTGAATCGGAGAAAACACAACAGTCCGCGTGCGCAAGAGGGAACGCTCGTGTGTGGAATTTTCTTTCGGCGAGCGATAGCCAGTTGCTTAGGAATGCCTAGTTCTCTCAAAATCGGTCGAGTTCTTGTTATTGTGAAAATTGGTGCGGAGATATGGTTTGGCCGAGCGGTCAAGGGTTCCTCCTTAATGGTTTTTTGGCAATTTTGTTTTCAATTAAATGGTGTTCGATAGCATTATTATAAAGTCGGCAACATTCCCAAGTCGAATTTACCAAACCGAATGCCAATTTACCAAAACCAAATTGAGAATTTTGGGGAATAGGAAAGAAAAAGGTTAGGTATACAACAAAGTGACAATTTTTATGAAAACTTTTGTTTAGAAGAAAAATTGCCAAATAATAAAAAAAAAGGGATTTTGTATGATGAAAAGAAAATCAATACGGAGAGTTGCAATAAAAGTCCTCTTGTAAAAACATCCGGATGTTGAAAATTAAGGTGAAATCTGTGACCAAAAATATTTTTAAAATTGCAAAAAATTTAGATAACAAATTTACAAACGATTCTATGCATTCCTCCGAAAAATATTAGTCAAGCGATTAAAGAGATATATAAGATACCTTTAAGATTATTAATTTAGACGGACTTTGGGCTTAAGCAACGTTGAAAATAATCAGCGCCCAGGTTAGGTGAACTGCCTCTTCGTTGCTGACGATTGAAATGGAATACGCCAGCGCTGACCGCCCAACAGCCGAGATAAATGAACGCAATAAGACTATTGGGTGTACTAAAAGTAGAGTGCAGCAATCACGAGGGCGGTAATAGCCATTAACTTGAAACTCCTGCCGACTTCGAAATGACTTCGTAATTATACTCCGAGCCCATCCCGATAGCATCCTATTTGTAACGCTCATTCCGCTGTTCTATTTTTTGATTTTATAGCACTCCAATTTATTTATGCCGTCTCGATCGTCCGCATAGTACTAGTTTGACGTCTTCATCCCAAGTCAAGGTATTTTTGCACTTTCGACCTTAACTCACTAGAATGGCTCGATCAATTTCCGAGCAATCTCAAATCTGAGGATACCTCAGGGAAGCTCGTGAATTTCACAATAATAATTACATAGGTACTTTTATGAATAAATATCCACTTATTTTACAGGGTCAAAACAAGATTTTACTATCGAGCACGCTCAAATTGGTCCATTTTTGTGACACACAGTATTTCCAAATTTTGATAATATTTTGACTGCTTTTGAGGGTGTTCAGGTGAAAAATATCAAAAAACTCACTATGCAAATTTCAAAACTCGCCTAAAATAAAATGACGCCAAGTTATCGGAATAACAAATTTCCACAAATTCAACAAGGTAAAACAAAGATTTTGACACCAAGAACGCTCAAATCGGTTCATTTTTGTGGCCCGAAAAAATATAATAGAAAACACTAAAAATGCAAATATATCAAAAGTACTATTAGTATATCAAATTCCAATTAAACAGGGTGTTAGGTCTTGCCGAGACAAACATTTCAGTTCAAGAAATTTGAAAAAAGGTTGAAAATTGAGGGAGCTATGGCCATTTTTGTAAATGACCACAGACGGACACACAGACACTTGTTCGGGAAGTGATTCTGAGTAAGTAAATGTGTATAAGTAAGTTTTTTTGAAGATTCGTTCCGATTCTCGATTTTAGTACGATTACACTACTTCCATTTCCTCAGTAAATATGGAAGTAAAAATGATGAATTATGTAATTTGGGTCAAATAAGTGAAAATATGTAAAGGCAAGTAGGGCTCAAATAACTCAGTCATGAAACGTGTCTGTGTACTAATAATTATCTTACAAATAGGTATGTAAAATACTTAAAAAAAACCCAGCCCTTATAATGGGTAACTAACTCCGACCCATTATTGTTCAGGGGCTCACGGGTTGGTCTAGTGGCAAGCGCGTCTGACTAGCTGCTGGCCATACCTGGGAGTTGCGGGTTCGATTCCCAAAGGTGGCATGAAAAATTTGGACCATAGCCTAATGATTCATGTCATCCCTGGCATTCGGGGTTTTCGGAAATAAATGATATTGGAGAACTAAACCCACTCCTTGTGATGCCCTATGGATTAAAACGATTAAACCATCATTTACTTTTTTTTTTTATTGTTCAGTTTACCCATTTTTTCAGATCCGGAGCGCTTCTTCGATTTTTTAACCGCTTCGATTTTTTTAAACACTCCGGACTCAAGTGACGCAAATCTCGATCGGGACCGGATGACCATCAGATGTGTCAGATATGTTATTTGCGCGGTAACGGTCCAAGTTCCAGCAGCGGGTTGTGTACGACAGACAACACCGATCGGCACATGTGGTGGCGGGTATAGGAAGCCTCCGAACGTGGGAACCGCGGGAGCTAACGAACACTTGGTGCTCGTCACTTGCTCTTAGTTCGGGACCTCATAACAGAACTCAATACAGATCGGGGGAGAAGGGGCGCAGCTATGTTTAGACATGCGCCAAGATGAGAGCGTCTCGTACCCTGCGAGGTCCCTGAGATGACAACGTCGAGGTTAGTTTATTTTCGGTGCCCGTAAGAAAATATCGAAAAAAACGAGTCATCATGGGGTGAAAAAAATCTTGATGCGATGTCCTTTCCTAATGATCGACTGTGTAAACAAGCGTTAATTTATAGAAGGACTTTTTAATCCCTCGCCATCTTCTCATCAGCGAAGTGTAACCTTTCCATCGTTCTCGATGTTTATATTTCCATTCGGATGTCCCGTTTCAGGGTTTTAATAACCTTTACTTATATCTGATATGATGGTCAGACTGTAAATAAATTGTAATATTTCTCGAATGCTATAGGAGATTCTAATTATTAGTACAACTAGCACGGCCTGCTGTAATTTACATTATGATCAATAGACCATAATCCTATTATAGTGCAACGGTAATAAAACTTATAATGGTCATTGATGGTTCTTGGGTGCCTATTATTGATTGTTAATGAGGTGAGGGGATTTGACAGTTCCCGGGGTTATAGAACTTTATATAAACCTTGTAGACCTCAAATTTGAGGTCCATTAACGCTTAAAATGAAATTTCGAGCTGGATTCGCAGAAATTCCTGATTTTATCGCGTTGCGTCACAAATTATGAAAATCTAGCCCAATATAAGATGAAAAATTTTCATTCAACGCCACTTCAAAGCGGCTGCCTTCATCAAATTGCCAGCTCTAAGCACTCCGGTCGATTAGACCAAATACCAAGTGATCAAATTAATTGATTTACAAAAATTTCGGTGGTCCTGAATTTTGGAAATGTCATTTGGGTAAATTATGGCAAAATTTGGTTTATTTAATAATCCATCCTACCTATTTGGGCTATGTACTTGTTACATAATATTATTTGACCAAGAGTACGTATTTTTACACAATTCATTCTTTTTTAAATATCTAGTAACATATTTCGAAATTTCAGTGGAAAACAAAGCAAAATTTCGTCGATTAAGAAGCAACAGGTGCTAACTCGATTTTAGACCAAATTGAGATTCTCATACCGTTGGATTCGTCTTATCAAGCCCGATCGATTGGTGAGGTCGATAATTTTTTTTGAAAAAATCGATAGAACCGAAAAATTGATTGAAGGTGATTGCTGCTAATGCAGTCCTTCTGCAACATCCTGCTATCGCAATCAGTTCAGTGCCGTGACCCTATCAGCAAACTTCGATCAAATTCGATCAAACTCAACTTCAAGATCAAAATCAACTTCGAGATCAAAGTCAACTTCGAGATCAAATTCAACTTCAAGATCAAAATCAACTTCGAGATCAAAGTCAACTTCGAGAGATCAAATTCAACTTCGAGATCAAAATCAACTTCGAGATCAAAGCCAACTTTGAGAACAAAATCAACTTCGAGATCAAAGTCAACTTCGAGATCAAAGTCAACTTCGAGATCAAATTCAACTTCGAGGTCAAAATCAACTTCGAGATCAAAGTCAAATTCGAGATCGAAATCAACTTCGAGATCAAAATCAACTTCGAGATCAAAGTCAACTTTGAGTTCAAACTAAACTTCGAGATCAAAGTCAACTTCGAGATCAAAGTCAACTTCGAGATCAAATTCAACTTCGAGGTCAAAATCAACTTCGAGATCAGCTTCAACTTCGAGGTCAAAATCAACTTCGACATCAAAGTCAACTTCGAAATCAAATTCAACTTCGAGATCAAAGTGAACTTCGAGATCAAATTCAACTTCGAGGTCAAAATCAACTTCGAGATCAAAGTCAACTTTGAGTTCAAACTCAACTTCGAGATCAAAATCAACTTCGAGATCAAAGTCAACTTCGAGAGATCCAAATCAACTTCGAGATCAAAGCCAACTTTGAGAACAAAATCAACTTCGAGATCAAAGTCAACTACGAGATCAAAGTCAACTTCGAGATCAAATTCAACTTCGAGGTCAAAATCAACTTCGAGATCAAAGTCAAATTCGAGATCGAAATCAACTTCGAGATCAAAATCAACTTCGAGATCAAAGTCAACTTTGAGTTCAAACTCAACTTCGAGATCAAAGTCAACTTCGAGATCAAAGTCAACTTCGAGATCAAAGTCAACTTCGAGATCAAAGTCAACTTTGAGTTCAAACTCAACTTCGAGATCAAAGTCAACTTCGAGATCAAATTCAACTTCGAGGTCAAAATCAACTTCGAGATCAAAGTCAACTTCGAGATCAAATTCAACTTCGAGGTCTAAATCAACTTCGAGATCAAATTCAACTTCGAGAGATCAAATTCAACTTCGAGATCAAAATCAACTTCGAGATCAAAGCCAACTTTGAGAACAAAATCAACTTCGAGATCAAAGTCAACTTCGAGATCAAAGTCAACTTCGAGATCAAATTCAACTTCGAGGTCAAAATCAACTTCGAGATCAAAGTCAAATTCGAGATCGAAATCAACTTCGAGATCAAAATCAACTTCGAGATCAAAGTCAACTTTGAGTTCAAACTAAACTTCGAGATCAAAGTCAACTTCGAGATCAAAGTCAACTTCGAGATCAAAGTCAACTTCGAGATCAAATTCAACTTCGAGGTCAAAATCAACTTCGAGATCAGCTTCAACTTCGAGGTCAAAATCAACTTCGACATCAAAGTCAACTTCGAAATCAAATTCAACTTCGAGATCAAAGTGAACTTCGAGATCAAATTCAACTTCGAGGTCAAAATCAACTTCGAGATCAAAGTCAACTTTGAGTTCAAACTCAACTTCGAGATCAAAATCAACTTCGAGATCAAAGTCAACTTCGAGAGATCAAAATCAACTTCGAGATCGAAGCCAACTTTGAGAACAAAATCAACTTCGAGATCAAAGTCAACTTCGAGATCAAAGTCAACTTCGAGATCAAATTCAACTTCGAGGTCAAAATCAACTTCGAGATCAAAGTCAAATTCGAGATCGAAATCAACTTCAAGATCAAAATCAACTTCGAGATCAAAGTCAACTTTGAGTTCAAACTCAACTTCGAGATCAAAGTCAACTTCGAGATCAAAGTCAACTTCGAGATCAAAGTCAACTTCGAGATCAAAGTCAACTTTGAGTTCAAACTCAACTTCGAGATCAAAGTCAACTTCGAGATCAAAGTCAACTTCGAGATCAAATTCAACTTCGAGGTCAAAATCAACTTCGAGATCAAAGTCAACTTCGAGATCAAAGTCAACTTCGAGATCAAATTCAACTTCGAGGTCAAAATCAACTTCGAGATCAAAGTCAACTTCGAGATCAAATTCAACTTCGAGGTCAAAATCAACTTCGAGATCAAAGTCAACTTCGAGATCAAAGTCAACTTCGAGATCAAATTCAACTTCGAGGTCAAAATCAACTTCGAGATCAAAGTCAACTTCGAGATCAAATTCAACTTCGAGATCAAAATCAACTTCGAGATCAAAGTCAACTTCGAGAGATCAAATTCAACTTCGAGATCAAAGCCAACTTTGAGAACAAAATCAACTTCGAGATCAAAGTCAACTTCGAGATCAAAATCAACTTCGAGATCAAAATCAACTTCGAGATCAAAGTCAACTTCGAGTTCAAACTCAACTTCGAGATCAAAGTCAACTTCGAGATCAAAGTCAACTTCGAGATCAAAGTCAACTTCGAGATCAAATTCAACTTCGAGGTCAAAATCAACTTCGAGATCAAATTCAACTTCGAGGTCAAAATCAACTTCGACATCAAAGTCAACTTCGAGATCAAATTCAACTTCGAGATCAAAGTGAACTTCGAGATCAAATTCAACTTCGAGGTCAAAATCAACTTCGAGATCAAAGTCAAATTCGAGATCGAAATCAACTTCGAGATCAAAATCAACTGCGAGATCAAATTCAACTTCGAGGTCAAATTCAACTTCGAGGTCAAAATCAACTTCGACATCAAATTCAACTTCGAGATCAAAGTCAACTTCGAGATCAAAGTCAACTTCAAGATCGAAGTCAACTTCGAGATCAAAGTCAACTTCAACATCAAAGTCAACTTCGAGATCAAAGTCTACTTCGAGATCAAAGTCAACTTCGAGATCAAAGTCAACTTCGAGGTCAAAATCAACTTCGAGATCAAAGTCAAATTCGAGATCGAAATCAACTTCGAGATCAAAGTCAACTTCGAGATCAAAGTCAACTTCGAGATCAAATTCAACTTTGAGTTCAAACTCAACTTCGAGATCAAAGTCTACTTCGAGATCAAAGTCAACTTCGAATTCAAAGTCAACTTCGAGATCAAACTGAACTTCGAGATCAAAGTCAACTTCAAGATCAAAGTCAACTTCGAGATCAAAGTCAACTTCGAGATCAAACTCAACTTCGAGATCAAAGTCTACTTCGAGATCAAAGTCAACTTCGAGATCAAAGTCAAATTCGATCCTAAAATCTTATTTTGACGTCGCAGAATAACTGGATATTTTTTATCCCGATAACTATGTAATTAATTCAATATTAAACCATGTCTACAATTAGCAAAATGTGTTGGTAGACATTATTTATCTCACCATGTATTTAGCCGTTAAATTAGTCAAAATTGAGTCAATTTTATGAAAATAAGGATGGCTCATTTTTCCAATATCTCAGGCTTTTTAGCAATTGGATTATCTTCTTTTTCCACAATACGGAAAAATAAATTCATATGTATGTACCTGTTTTGCAAAATAAAATCCATGTTTCGGAAAATCAAGTACATATTCCGACAAAATAAGTACATATTTAAAGATCTTTCTCACATGTGATTATGTATAATATTTATATTATAAATCCTAGCTCTACTTATACACACCGCAGAACTACACCTATAACCGCTGTGCCGCCCGTCCGTCACCGTTCGGCTTGAACCGCGCGGCACAAGCGTACCACCGTAGACGTGGCGCCATGCCGAAAGCCGAGCCGGATTGTGCCGCACTGCCCGCAAATCAGCTCGGATGAGCCGCCCGGCTTGCTCAGGAGAGCGCAGAGGCAACTCAAATCCGACGATCGACGACATGTCCGTTCATGTGAAGTTCATGTTTCGACGAATCTTTGCCTGCGCCTGCTTTTCTGAGTGCGAGTTCCAGCTCAGTCTATCGCCAGCTTCCCTCCGGGTATTTCGCGTCGCGTTGGTTGTTAATTATCCTTAGTTTTTGTTCAAATAGGTAAGGAAAAACGCTTCAAGAAGATTTTCCATTGAAGAACTTCGATTCCAACATCGCTGTTATCGTTTGCTGAGTGAAGGTTTGTGATAATTTCGCGAATTTTCGATTAGCTAGCAGTGATTATTGAATTCGATGAGTGTATTCATCCCGTTCCGCTCGTTTTGAATCGCTGTCCGTCCGATTTGTCGTGCCGGTTGAGGGAACAACAATTTTTAAATAGTTCCGTGTCGTTTTGGTGAATTCGCGTTGCGTCTGCTGCCCTGCTCGTCGGTATCGCCAAAATCAAAACTCAACATGCCATCGGTTCGACGAAAGTAAGTGCTAGAATTTTTTCATGACGATTTCACCAACCGAGGATCAAACTAGGGATTCTTGGAGTTATGCATTAGCATCCTCACTTTCGAGAGATTCAGTATCACCATTGGAGTGGCTAGTAGTTCATCCGCGGTTAGCATTTGAAAAACTCGGCCCAAGGTCGTAGACGAGTCTCGGCCCGGTCTCATGATAGCGTCTCGGCCTAGTTTACCAGGCGTTAGCTCAGCCGCGACCTCCTGTCCAGTCCTAATCCTCTGTTACTCCTAGCTCGTTTAGGGCGCCTTTCAGCAATATTGGCAGCAATATTCAGCAATATTTTAGCTATTAATAATTAAATATTCAGCAATATTCAGCAATATTTAGCTATTAATAATTAAATTTCATGGATTATTAAATTACCTAATTAAATTAATAATAATTATTAATAATAATAAATTAATAATTATTATTAAATTAAATTAATAATAATTATTAATTTAATTAGGTAATTTAATAATTAAAATTTATCAATAAAATATTAATAATTTAAAATTAATAATAATTAAATTAAAAATGAAAATATAGGTAAATAATAAAATAAAAAATAAAAAATGAAAGATAAATAAAACTAATTTAAAAATAATAAAAATAATAATAATAAAAAATAAAAATAAAAATAAACAAATAGAAATAAATAAACGTAAACAAATAAATATAAATAAATAATAATAAAAATAAAATAAAATAAATAATACAATAAAATAAATAAATAATAAATAAAAATAAAATTAAATAATAGGAAAATATTTAAAAAATATAAAGTTATAAATTATTGAATTTTATAAATGAATAAATTAAATACCAATATAATTAACAAAAATAATTAATGTCATTTATTAAATATAGTTCAATTATATTATAAAATTTTTATTGCATTTCCTCCTGTTTAAAACCATATTCTGAACAAGTTGATTAATTACCTACCACATTAAAATTTTGTTTTAAAATTTAAAAAAATAGGTACAGTGTTGCGATCAATGTACTAACGTTGTTCCCAGGCAAGCCACAAAAAATTCCCAAATTTGGTTGAACATTTGCTCACAAATTTGCTTGAACATTCCCACATAATAAATCTGATCCACATCAAACTCGATTTTACTCAGAATCAGAAGAGTGACTTGTTTATTTTAGACTTGGGGATTCAGAATGGAATGTTTTGATCTCAGAAGCTGATCCTAACCTTAATCTACAGCTTATTCAGTGCAATATGCATAATTTTGTTCTCTTGGTTCTATTCAACAGTTATTTCTAACCACGATAATTCTTCTTGTTTGTTGCAGGTGTGATCAAGTGCCGAGTTTTCATTCTCAAGGGGATGCATTTCCTAAAATTTGACCTATGTTAGAATGAGTAGGTGATAGGTACATTAGGTTTGAAAAGTTCAAGCTGGGGTTTAAGAATAAGAATCAAACTGCCAAAAGTTTCAATACTATTCCAGTTACCTTTAAAAATTTAGTCGTTCTTCGCTGAAGATGTTCACCATAGAAAAAAAGCAATTCGAATTTGAGTAAAACCAAGTGGCATGAAAAATTCAAAAATCGCTCAAATTCGTTTGAATTGAACTGCTTTCATGGAATTTTTTCCTAATGTCGAAATTCAGATTTTATTTTGACCAAAAAGGGAGAAAAGTGTCTTGTGTTGCGGATTTGTGCATCGAGAAGTGCAACACCATGGAGTGCCTACTGTATGCAGCCGGAGGACATCGGCCAACGAGGAGCGACGCGGCTAAACGTAAGTTTCCATTTATCTAGCTTTACCTATGCGAAGATATCAACCTAGTTCTATTATTCACTTCCCTGAAATGAATAGTGCTTCAACGGATTTTTCTCTTTTTGTTTCAGGTATGTCCGAACTTGTCTGCGTTTGGTCCAAGGTAAGAACTTTTCCATTTGAAATCGTAGAGATTTGGCCCCGATTAGGTTGTATGACATATGAACGAAAAATAGGTATTCTAGCCAAAAACCCTTCTTATTTTTGCGTTTAATCGTCTAGCTACATTTCCATAAACTCGGATTTCGCGTTTTTGTGAGTTTGTACTGATGCGCGTCATTCTGAACGGTTCGTGCAACGAATTTCTCGAATATGTCTAGCGAGTTATTGTGAATTGGTTTCCTCCTGATTTTCGAGCAGTCAATCAAGACGTGGGAACAGGTAAGTACGACTAATTCTGAAAAGTACAAATTATTAGGTGCCTAGCTACCACAGGAAATTGAATTATTTTTTGTGCTCCGAATGCTTCATGTGCACTGTTCGTAATCGTGTTATGGCCATCAATCCAAAATTAAGCTGTAGCTCAATCAAAATTTCACGAACTTTAATTATTAAAAATGTGTTTTTCGTTATTATTAAGATCAGCAAATTATTGCTATATTCTTATTATATCTACATATTATTATTTTTAATTATTAAAATATCTTGCAAGGTATTATCATACTGTCATATAAGAATACTTATCGAATGAGGAAGCAATAGCAAAGCAAGTCACATGAATAATAAACTCTGTGTAAGGTAATTTGCAGCGTTTTTGCACTTACTAGGTTTTTCATCTGTAGCTATTTACCATTGCATTTTTGCGTAGAACAATCAATTTCCAACAAAGATGTAAGGAAAGGTCATGAGATCAGACTTTAGCTTGTAGGCTCAATAGTTTCCGGACTACCGGCAGGCAAAATTTCCAAAATTGGGGAATTTCGATCTTCTGTCCACTTTTGAAGGAATCGTACTTCGAAGTCAGGGACTACCATGAAAAGCGTTGTTTCAGGCTCGGCTCCAGGACTAAATCAATGAGTAAAATTTTACGGAGATACCTACTCACCTAATTAGGTAAAGATCCTGTTTTCAACTTAGTGAGCGAAAATCAAGGCTGAAGGAGCATAATAAACAACGGTGTAAGAATTTGCAGCTTTTTTTAGAAAAATCTTCAGAAGCCCATTTTCAATTCAGGCACACCATGCGAGCGGATAACACAAACCATAGGTGCACCCATCTTCTATAATTCAAGGACCCGCCGTTACGCGCCACTGGCGATAACGCTCGCAAAATGGCCACCTTGAGGTCAAACGACGAGAGGTCGTCTTTCGGTTATGGAAGCATCCGGGAGGCATGGGCGAGCTCTATTCACTCGACCAAGCTAATCTCGATGAATGGGAGATGGGTGAAAAAATGAATATTTCACGCGTCCCTGTCGGCTCCATGTGAATTAGCATTGTACGTACGAACCTGTGGCCATGTAATCCATTCAGCAATGTCAACAACACATGGAAGATCGAGATCGTTCAAGGGCACCGTGTCAGATAATGACAACAAAAAAATTCCTCCTAAAAACGACGTTGTCAAGTAAGACCTTGCGATCGGGGGCGGAAAACTCATAACGAAGGTGTTACGAGCCTTTCTTAAAGAAGAATAATAATCATTTACCTTGGAACATTGTTCGCTATTGAATAAAAATATCACTCGTAACTTATTAGGCACGCCTAGCTCCCAATTGACCTCGAAAGGATTCTGTAACGAAACAGCCTGAAAATCAATGATCACTGAGGCACGACGTAATCAATTCGGGGTCCAGATTGACCAGGTGGACCCTTAATTGCGTCTACATGGACTGAACAACTCGTAAATGTTAATACTCGACCAAAAACAGGAAATCGTAAGTTCAAGAGGATTTCTCGGCCCAGTCGACGTCCTATTAATAAGTCAATGTGCTCCTACGCCAGCCAATTGACCGGTGTCGTTTAGTCAAGATCAGTAAAACACCGAGTTAACTACTGACGAAGGATAAACTCTGAGGAGTAAGAAGGGGCTCCATTGCCGAGGAAGATGCTGTATTTGTCGTTAGATTAATTAATGAAAATGAATCGATTTGCCCTCAATGAAAGCCAGAGGTACCTAGTTTCACTGTTAAATCCTGCCTGGAGACTTCAATCTACTCTGTTCAGGAGAGACTGGTGCGAGCTGACATAGTTCTACTTTTGATTTTTCTGCACATTCATAATTCATTAGACCTCATATTTATGCCAACTAACAACATTGTTTCCTATGTAAACTAGCCCCACGCGATTTTCTAAACAATATTAGATCCCTCTGACTCACTCAATAGGGAGCGATGTCCTCAGCTAACCCCGAAATTATTGGAGTGTGCCAACTCGCCCCATATGCCAGGAAATCCCCAGAAAATTCTTTTTAGTACAGATGATCGAACTCGACTGTCTGGCGTAAAAAAAAGACAGCGCCAAAATTAAGTTTCCCTTATTCCTCCAAAAAATGAGAGAAAAATCTCGCACTTACAACACCTATTTACACATTTTGGGAAATTTGCTTGACCGTTCCTAAGCGCAGGATTAGTTTGTGTTGATGTGGCGTTCAAATATATTTCATTTGTCATGGGTTAACCCATGATACCTTAATGGGCGAACTACAATGAGTTCTTATGATTCCTGACCTCCAGATCGCTTCTAAGATCGTCAACTTCGTTCTCACCACATCTATCCAATGCAGTACAACCATTAGAGGATAAATTGCACAAAAAATGTGCTAAAAACTATCGAGAGGAGAGAGAAGGTCTCCATAACGCGAAGATTTCCCAGGAATAAGACCAATAACTTGTCACGATCCGAATGCAACGGCACTGAATATTAACGGCATAAACAGTAAAAAGGTCTCGAAAGGGTTGAGGAAAGAGAAAGACGTGACGTCACTTGAAACAGGTGCTACACACTTGGTGGGGACCCAAGACTCTAATCGGGAACATGTGAGGTTTTTGTGTGAATAATGAGCTGTGAACGAACTTAGGGGACGAACCGAAGAGCAAGAACTCGAAGTGAAAAACGACTCCATCAAATAACCAAGATAGAAAAGATCGTTATACGAGTCGAACAATCGATTATGATAATTTGTACACGATTGATATAACAAAACTCCAGGTCCTACTTTAGAACATAACTGAACAATATTACTTATTGTAGGAATGAGTGTAAGTGATAAAGGACGTGTTTACAATAGAAGTAGATCGAAGCATTAGTACAAACGAAATGTTCAACAGTGCATCACTTTTGGGCTCTTGCATTCAATCGGCAAAATATTCCACTCATGTGTGTTTACAGCAGTTGATTGTGCGAATGGTTAATCAACGTTTCAAATCGGGTCGATCGCCCAAGGCTCCAACGGTAGTTAAAACTTTCTCATAACAACCGAAAGGAACAAGCATTGTCTCAAAGCTATCACTTCATCACGTCCGGAGACAATAAACCCTTATAAATAACGGAGAGCGCCAACTCGAGAAGAGTCACTTCTAAACAATTCTCGAAGGGCTTCCCAAGTTTTGGCCTGGCAGGACCCTAGGGTGTGAATAATACGTCGTTCGACGATCTCCTTGGTGTAATTAGCGACGAACTTCTACAGCGACACACGCAGAGCCGCCTTTTGTCTTCGAGTCGAATATACTTGTCGACTATTGCTGGAGCCATAATGCAGAACCTTCGCTAGTTCTTGATAGGAAAACCGACCCCCACTTTCCTTCTTCGTTTAACCCTTTATGGCCCCGGGAAGTATGATTTATAAGTGTTGCCGAAGAGATAGCTATGGGGGTTTACAACTCTGTAAAAGTCACTTTAACTTCTTCGATCCGTACGAACGTACGGATGTTTTCAAAGAATAAGACGATGAAGTATCGTGGACGAACACTCAAGATCCATACCGAGGAGTAAATATTAGCCAAATTTCCGAAGATTCGTCAGGTTACCGAGGTGAAAAATCGATCTTGAAGTTTGATTGCCTACCCACGCTTTCCAACGGGACAGGCGGCTCATTTCGGTTTCAAGGAACCACGAATATAGTGAGAAAGGCGACCGTGGGCATGCTGCAGGCCCATGACAACCATTGGAAGCAGTACTCCATGGATACTGATATTTTGCCATACTTAAGAGACTTAAGTCAGAGCGATTGTCCTAACTTAACGCCCAAAACAGACGTTCTTGATGATCAATTGATAGGTAAGACGGGTTTCCATATTTCAGTTTACCCAACCGCATACCCCCTTCCAACCCATAGACGTCAGGCTAACAACCATAGGCATCCGTACTGCAACTTGCGACAAATAGTGAACAAGTAGCACTTAGTTGCGTCACATATTGAGGGTGTCTGGCATTGGCAATCGAATCACTAACCGCGGTGAACTTGAGCACTGTATGATGTTCACAATCACCAGGCAGACTGCAGTTTTTCAGCTCGTCAGACGCTCAGATAAGGATGGCAGGACCGGTTTTCTTTCGCGCCGTAAGTCACTCACTCTCCTTTTCTGAGAAACTATTTCTATTTTTATCGAGACAACCACCAGGCCAATCCTGGAGCGAGTTTTTTCAAGTTCAAGTTGAAATGCCATTGCCATTGTTTATGATCGCAGCGTCGTCTTGAACGAGGATTATTAAGGGCATAATTCATAAGTTGAGTTTTCTTTGCAAAACGAAAGCTGAATAGCTTACTAGACACATGATGCAGTGGTTAAACTTTCTAAATAGATCCCTAGATAAGGTATGTAGGTGTGCGTTCTTTCGGTAAAGTGACATGAGGTTTCGAGGAATCAACCAAACTATATCAGAAAGTTGACGTCAATGGTCAGGGGTAGGGTCAAGCAGAATACCCCTGATAATTTCCAGAGCGAAAAAAATTCTCTCTGGTATAAAGAATAAACAGGATTTATGAGCCGTTCAAAAGCCGAAACTACTAATTTAACACTCATACCTACCTTCTCCAATCAATTATTCCTTGGAAATGCCCAAAATTATGCCCCTTCTGTTGATGTACCAAAACGATCACCACTGTAATGATTTTCTTTTCGTCCCTATAAAGGCTCTCTCTTCTGTGGTGATTTGGCTTTCACACTTCACATTAGATCGCTATGCTTGCGGCCGCAAAGAAGAAAACCGTGCGGTTAAAACAATTCCATTTGATAAATAATACATTTTTTCATTATTTCGTACAGTCGGGTGAACTACAGGAATCGCAAAGCGGTCATTGCCAGTCTCTGGCTGTACGGAACTGCGGACGCTGCGGGTAGCATATTTTTTCCTTGCCCATCCCAACTCGGTTCAATAAACAGGTGTAACCGCAATGTAAGACCACAGATTCATTGCCCTGCGACTAGATTCGGAACTGGTTCAGTGATTTTTTGCACTAAGGGGGACAGTAGTAGTGGTAATATAGATTCATTATATTAGAGATTGTACCAGAAACTAGCAAAGATTTTACTGAGGATGACTGAGAAAATGGATCGCTCAAAAAAGTCCCACGCCAGCATAATTTTCGACCTTGCGCTACTAATATAGGGAATGGTGCAGCAATATAGGGTAGGTACATGTACATGGTGGAATTTTTCTATTCGGAATATTCATGGAAAATTTTACTCAAATTGAAATCGTACCAAATCAGGCCATCTAAATGGATCCGATCATCTACTGGCCCACACCCGTGGCCTGCGCTTAACGACGACGACGCTTGTTGTATAATAATGCCCAAGTAGGTACGACTAGCAATCAGGCGTTTTCTTCATGCCAGTTCCAAAGGATCATTCCCCAACTTCCTTCCCCGTTAAGGGACATACCAAGAGGAAACACAGTCGCACCACGGGATGTATATTAATACTGGAAGCACCACCGAGTCCAGTGGCTCCCGCAGTTCTCAGGCATTGCTATCCCACACGAAGCTAGGAGAGCCAAGAGAGTTTCCCTTCTCTAATTGCGAAGGCTATCCCATTGTAATTATGTCGCGTATGCATGATTTAGCTCCATTAATGCGGTACGCTGGCGGTAGAGAGCGACACAGGCGAGGCGACGCAGAGGAGGCTTAATGTCTTCAGTTTTTGCCCCTCCGGAGGAGACCCTTCCGAGTTTCGCAGAGAGGAAAAAACAAGCCAGAAGCGAGGCTTGTATTGTTGCATAAAGTAAGCAACCCATTAACCCGTCCAAGATAAGTACCAAGCTTCTAAGAGCTTTTCCTCATCGCCGCAACATCGGAGTCCCTTCAAAGTGTAGTTTCGAGTTGAAAAATCAGAGGCTGAAATGATGACATCGGATGGGATACGAGAAGATTTGATACGTGAAAGCCCCCTTTTCCCCCGGCTGGAAACTGGGGGAAACCTTAGTGTTTTTTTTTTAAATCGGATTTCTATCGAAATTTTTTCAAGTAAACCAGAGCGCGTTCTTCAGAGAAAAAAACCAGCCCAAAAACTCTGTTTTCCAATGGTGTTGACATATTCCTATCTACTCCAGTTGGCGTAATCACGTTCAAATGGAGAAACCCGTGGTTTTCGCCAAAAATTCGAATAGCTAAAATTTAGCTGCTAAATTGCGTCTCGAACAGTTTGAGCAGAGTGTTACCTGAGGTTTTTTTCATCAACAAATAATCGATTAATGTTGTTACTTTTAGAGCGCTCCTATAGTCTGAGAAAATGGGTTCAGACATTTTTTTGCTCGAAACTACGTTAGGCTGTGATAAGCGAACTTTATTGAGAGGGAAAGAACATATGGGTGCATGATGTCATGTTCCGCATTATTTTGGCACTCATTTTCACCACGACCTCACCAAGGTACTGAAGAGCTTTTGGGAATTCCACGTAGAGCAATCTCTTTTTTCTCAGTGGTTTTTTACATTTTAGGAAGGGTTAAATGACAGTACGCATAAGTAACGTCGAAGTAATGCTCCGCTGAAAAGCTTATTTCGATTGAGCCAGACATCTTGCACGTACTAGTGAATGGCGGACAACGGTTCTGACTCGAATAGAAGGACGTCTAACCAGCAGTCCAGTCGAAGCTTTTGTACGGAAAGAGACCTGCCTGGAGTGACGTTCGTTCAGAAAATACCGACATTATAAGCTTCGAAACGAGCGAGTATTGCCGTCGAGAAGAATGAGCGACCGGCCGAACATGAATGACGTGAGATCAACACTCGGCGCTGATAGAAGGCCTTCCTAGCTCGGAAGAAGGCGAGAAAATTATAGAAAAAAGTCTCCCGACCAGCAGGTCCTCGTTCGTACGTATTATTAGAAGGACGATGAGTCTGAGGCAGAAAAATCAGTAATAGACTCGAGGAAGTTGTGTGTGTGAGGAGGGAAGATTAGTCACGGGTATTGTATAGCTACCTATTCGAGCCGAGTGCGACGATATGTTGTGTGGACTCCCGATAACGACGGGACTCAGGTGTGTAAAGCTTGGGAGGATTTTGAGAAGTACCTACCTATATCAGAATAACTTCATAACGCCACCAAAAATAGTATTAGCGTAGGTCGACTCCCGAATTTTAGATACCCAGATAAGCAGGTAAATACAATTATGAAAAAATAAGCTTTTTAAGAAAATTTGAAAATGCTTCCTCAGATTCCATTAACATTGATTAATCGACCCACCAGTGGCCGATAACCCCAATACCCACCAAGGGAGAAAATACAGTGAAAATATCGAATTTTCTTGATTTTTTTCTCAGCTCAGTTGATTCAACAACCGTTGATTGAAGTCTAGGGAAAACTCGAAAGAGACCATAAGAAACTCGGTTATCTAGAATTTTGGGCCCGTTCCATCACTTTGAAAAATCTGAAAAAAATCTGAGGCATGCCAGACACAACGTTTGAATAAATGATAAAAAATTGCGGTTTTCTACTAAAAAGATTATTAAAATAGGCCTGAAATAGATAAATGATGCCGACGTGTTGTAAAAAAATACCAAAGTGTATTGACACGTTTTTGATAGATTATCACCGGTCCGAAATTCTCAAAACTCTTCAGAGCGAAGAACGAAAATAATGAAAAAATATCTTTTTTACACTGTACCTTCTTTTTTCACTGTATTAGGGGCTAGGACCAAGGTGAAAAATGTTCATTTACCATCAGAATGATGTCCACTATACAGGTTTTTCGTAAGAGGCGGGGAGCTTTTCCATAGCTTGAACGTGGATAACCTTTCGATTCAAGTCAGTCTTTACTGAATATAGCAACTCAGGAGCAGCCAGAAGTCAGCTCCCAACTTGGGCCGAATCTAGCAGAAATGTAGGGCACGTAGTCGTCGCCCAGCTGGTGTTCCCCTAATAAATGTTTCATCGGCAGAAGCGGCAGCCTTTTTCGACCCTCCTTTTTCGGCCAGCTCCTTTGATGCCGGCCTTTATTGGTTTTTATTTGGCAACTTTTATACCGAAACTTTTAGCGGACGGGGACTGCGTGAGGAAGGGTCAACACGACATTAGATTGCTAATATAGATTTATTGAGTTTATCACTGAGATATGATGAGAAACCCTTTTGGCAAAAACGGGTGCTCGATTTCGGATTATTGAACGACTCGAGATAAAATAATTTAATTTTTTGACTGATACCTATAGCTAGTGTATCTTTTCGATGAACTCCTTCCCGTAATAGCGATCCTCCCTGCCAATCAAGTCTCGAGAGAACCAAACATGGTTTCTGATTTAGAATTGATGTTAATACACTCACCTTCAGGATAATGATAGAATTCGGGAAAATGTTGAGGGACGGAAGCGTATTCTCGAGTTCCATCAGTTCTTCGCCATCTTCGCGGACAAGATGCTGGTCGAACGGTGCAACGTGAAACGTTTCTAGAATCTAGAACATAATAAAGCAACAATACTGTAAAGGGTTGAGTACAAAAAAGTCCGTTTTAACCAAGTTTTGGAAAAAATAATATCAGTCAAGTAGGTATGTCAAAATTTATTTTCTAACCCTTATTCTCTCCTATGGCCAAGTATTAAGATTTTTGATGAGAAATAATGTACCTAACAAATTGACGCTTTACAATGATCGGTGGTCTTCAAATTCAAATTTCATTTTTCTCTGCATTCTCGGATTTTGTCAAAAGCTCCTCCAAATTTTTCAACTCCTTCAAATTGTCAACTCCCCAAAATTTTGTAACCCTCTGGATTTCATAGACCCCCAACAATTTCTAAAACCCCAAATCTTCAAATCCTTGAAATTTCTCCCCCGGAATATACAAATCCCCTGTATTTTCAGCACCGGAATGTTCAACTCCCCAGAATTCACCTCCTGAACTGTTTAGCTCTGCAAATGTCTAACCCCTCCCCAAAATTTTCCGAACAACATTTCTTACCAATACTCCAATCTGATTTTCTAGGTTTTCTACTTCTCCGGAATCGCTATCACGGAAGTGTAGATACCCCTCACAATTTTACATCATTCGCTGCCACGACCTATGACAATTCAAGCCAATTCCTTAATTCGGTGCGCACCTGCGACTAATTTTCACCGAAGTGAAGTTATAGCTGACTCTCGTGTTGTTTGCTGGTGACGGTTGAAATTTATGCGCCCCACCAGCCCGAAAGTTGGGCGACAACGAGGATTTACATTCGTCTTCCAAGGTGGAAGGGGGCGGAAGAATTAAATTATCCCAGTATCGCTATCTCTTCCCCTCTATTTGGCATTTCTCGAAGGGTCAGGTCGAGCGAGGCTAACTCTCGTTTCAATGACTAATATCTTCATAAATCTCGGGTCAACTTGACCGTTGATAACTGCCTCCGCTGCAGCCATTCTTCGCCCGGCTAATTATCTCCGCTCCTTGGTGTTCCGAGTTGTTCTGAACGGATTCATAACTCAGTGAGGTTAGAATAAGCGGCGCTATTTGGATAAGTGCGCCCTTTACCCGTATTTGGGGTCTGAGGGTCTGAGGATTGACGTTTGTGGTCTCACGGACGTCGACAGAGTCTGCCAGTAGGTACCTACCCGTCATCAAGTTAGTAATTCGTCTATGGTGCGCATACTAACTGGAATTCATGAACACCCTAGCCAGTTGTGCGACACCTAAGTACATCCAGATGAACCGAGCGTCTCAAGAAATCGCTACCTCAATTTTAAAGCCCGTAAAAGTGCAGTTAAAGTGAGAAAAAATTCAATTTTTTCCAGGAAATTTGCAACATCAGGCAGGTTTTTGAAGGCTGAAACGAATGAAACCAATGTTACGGCAATAACCTCAACCGTTTAAGATTTATCGAAATTTTAGTAAGTCATTATGGATTTTTCGAAACTTTAATGACCGTTAGTTGAATGCAATGAGCCAAGGCCGTGGTGTCCAGTATTAAAATGGACTTAAGGCATTATGCAACAATCGGTCGTGCAGGACACAGCCGCCGGTTGCTAGTGACCGCAGGCAATCGCGATTAAGTTTCCCTCGGCCATCAGCCCGTGTCGTTATTCATACCTTAATCCCAAATGACGTCCCCCATTTCCCAGGAAACGACAGATCCCTCCCTTTTCCTTCCGGGGGAAAATCTAATTGCGCGCAGAAATCAAGTCATCGCTTAGCGACAGGCCTCAGCTTTGCTCTGCTTTGTTGCCAGTCGTTCGTCTCATTTCACAGAGTGCCACCACTTCTGACATCCTTCACATCCTGATGTTACTCCAATTTTGAAAGGAGGCGATAGCACTGCTCTTATAATGTACTATAAATAACTATAAAGAGAGAGAGACAGAGAGAAATCTTTCTAGTGGAGTAAAAATGTGGTTGTAGGGGTTTTCGAGGGTGCTAAATCCAAATCTGAGGCCCGTTTTGTACCTCAACGTAGATATTTTGCTGCACAGTTCCCAAATGTTGGAAACAACTCACCTAATTTCCAACTTCATTGTTCGTCAATGTCAGAATTACTGTGCATTATTTCCGCACCACTGATTTCAAATATTTCAAAATGAAATTTGAAATTTTTTTTTTTTTATTTTTATTGAAACGAACATTATTGCTCAAACTAAAGGAAAGGATCAAGAATTAAAATGAGGAAGCACCGTGCGTTATCTATACGCACTACTGCCGGTTTTTTTTTTCATAACGCCCTCAGGCGTAAACTTGCCGTTTCCAAACACTGGGGCATATCTCAACTTGGGGGAAAACTGACACCGGCAAAGCCCAGTGAAAGGAGTTTCCCAGGACCGCTTAGCCAACGTCCCATCTCGCCGCTCATTAGTTATGTTGATTAGGCGGGAAGAGGCGGCGCGGCATCCACCGGCGGAGGGCGGGGTTAACCTTAAGAAAGGGCGATTCCGCAGGCGAGCGGAGGGCAGTCCGGGAGATAAGGGTTTTTGCCCCTCTTGACTTATCACGGGTGGCCGGAAGGGTGCAAACACTTTCCTTCTCCCGGCTCCAGTACGGGCAATTTACTCGCGGCTTTGCCGTCTCGGACTGGCGCTGGACACTGTTACTAATACAGGCCCGTTAATCAACCGATTGTCCACCGCAGCCAGGGCGGCGCCTTCCTCTCCACCCAACGCCGAGAATTATGATTAAGGTTACCCCGCCGCGACACCCCTGGCCCTCAGCCCTGGGGCGTTGGCTCAAAAACAAAGGGCAACTCTCCCGCAGGAGGAGGGCGAAGGACCAAGGAATATGTCAGAGCCCTTAGTCACGACGGGCGGAGGCTCTCCGCTTTTTAAGACGGTTTTTGCCGCCGCCCCCGCCGCCCCCTTATCTGACCGTTCCATTTAATTATCCGGGCGGCTGCGGCGACGGTGAGGACGAGTGCGGGAAGTCTCAACTCCGTCCGCCGCCCGGCACTGGGTTTGACGTTGGCTATTTATTATTCCATTCTTTCACGTGTCTCCCATTCACGAAATGTTGGAAAACTTATTCGCCTTTTACATCAGTTGAACTGATGATGAGTCTCGAGTAAACACCCGAGGGTGGAGGACAATCTACCAGCTCGATATGACTTCCATGAGAAGAAAAGTAAAAAAAAAAATGCAATTCGGAAGGGGTACCAAAAAATAAATTAATAGCATTTATTCTTAAATCGAGCGCTTTCGATCGCTCGACCCTCATTAAGAACGATTTCGGCCATGATTGGGGCGAATGTCGAACATACGACCTCTTGGCACCGCTGCATCGAGAAAAGTTAGAAGTTCTACCTACACCCACGGCATTGCCTTCAAAATCGGCCTTTATCGGTTTTTACAAAACAGGCACCAAAATATTGAATTTAAAAGCTCACCTTTAGTTTGAGATCTCGTAGCGTATCTGTAGACGAGATGGAAATCGTTTTCTCGCCAGGGGCTCGCCTGTGTCTCGTAGACCGCCGGATGTTTTCTGTGTTCGTTAAACCATCGACGGCCGCTTGTTTGAATTTGATCTGTAACAAACCGATGAAATTTTAACCCTTGTTTAATAATTCTGGTTAATCTGGAGGGGCCTGACTGGGTGAAGAGGTATGTTGCAAGAAGACTGAAATTTTGGTTTTGGTTATGCATTTGGGCAGGAAATTTTTGAAAATGACCCCTTTGCACCTGGATTTCAAGGGTTTGTCGAATTATCAGTGTGAATAAATCCTCGAACATGCTTCAACATACTGCGCATCACTATACTCTATTCATGGGCGACATTTCGATCCCATTGGTAGAACGGTAAGATATAAGATTTGATCATATCTTCCGATGCCTGTGATGTTATTAACCCCCTGAAACCCACTCCAGCTGGCCATCTCTCATGTCCGAGTTGAGTTTTTGATTTGCATTCACAACGAACAAAATTACGGAACCTCCCACGAATAAAAAATATTTCCACCCCGAGGGCAAACCGTCGACCACCACCTTGGCCGGATGATTCGAGAAAAAGGTCGTCAAATTTAAATATTAACCCCGCACCTCCGAGTAAATCCGAACGGCAGATAAGGAAATCATTCATGAGCAGTGGATCTTTAATTAGAAAGGCATCGAGTTCGTTCAGAGAATCCGGAGCGTCGTACAAGTGGAAAGGTTGGTTCATAAATAATTACTAGTTCTGGGCCTACGGTGGGATAGACGTACGAACAGATAGCACTTGGGGCTACTGGCCATTTTCTGGATTGGAAGCACCGTCCAAGCCCACGACGCATACCCGATACAGATCTGAGAAGAATGGCCCAGTAGGATTTATAACAGAAAATTAACACCTATCATAGGAGTACAGGGGAGGACGGCTCTTCTTACACAGAGGCTGGATGGAGCGAAAGATTGCGAGTTTGATTTTCAGTTTGAGATTGAGTTTTAGTATGAGATTGAATTTCAGTATGAGACTAAATTTCAGGTCGACATTGTGTTTCAGATTGAGGTTGGAACCCTCGGTTTGAGATTGACTTTAGTTTGAATTTCAGTTTGAGATTGAGTTCCAGTTTGAGATCGAATTTCAGTTCGACATTAAGTTTCAATTTGAGGTTGAGTTCCAGTTTGAGATTGACTTTAGTTTGAATTTCAGTTTGAGATTGAGTTTTAGTATGAAATTAAATTTCAGTTTGAGATCGAGTTTCATTTCGACATTGATTTTCAGTTTGAGGTTGAGTTCCAGTTTGAGATTGACTTTCACTTTGAACTTCACTTTGAGTTCGAGGTTCAGTTTGAATTTCAGTTTGAGATTGAGTTTCAGTTTGAGATTGAGTTTCAGTTTGAGATTGAATTTCAGTTCGACATCGATTTTCAGTTTGAGGTTGAGTGCCAGTTTAAGATTGACTTTCAGTTTGAGATTTAGTTTGGGATTGAGATTTAGCTTGGGATTGAGTTTTAGTATGAGATTAATTTCAGTTTGAGATCGAATTTTAGTTCGACATTGATTTTCAGTTTGAGGTTGAGTTCCAGTTTTAGATTGACTTTCAGTTTGAGTTCGAGATTCCGTTTGAGATCAAGTTTCAGTTTGAGATTGAGTTTTAA
The DNA here is from genome assembly GCA_036186465.1 of Nesidiocoris tenuis. Classification (NCBI taxonomy): domain Eukaryota; kingdom Metazoa; phylum Arthropoda; class Insecta; order Hemiptera; family Miridae; genus Nesidiocoris; species Nesidiocoris tenuis. Next base: position 6,162,810 of record AP028909.1, read on the forward strand.
TTTGAGATCGAATTTCAGTTCGACATTGATTTTCAGTTTGAGGTTGAGTTCCAGTTTGAGATTGACTGTCAGTTTGTACCTACTTCAGTTTGAGATCGAGTATCAGTTTGAATTTCAGTTCGAGTTCGAGATTCCGTTTGAGATCAAGTTTCAGTTTGATTTTCAGTTTGAGATTGAGTTTTAGTTTGAGATTGAATGTCAGTTTGAAATTGAGTTTCAGTTTGAGATTGAGTTCCAGTTTGAGATTGACTTTCAGTTTGAATTTCAGTTTGAGTTCGAGGTTCAGTTTGAGAATTACTGTCAGTTTGAGTTAGGCAGTGAATTTCAGTTTGAGATTGAGTTTCAGTTTGAGTTCGAGATTCAGCTTGAGATCGAGTTTCAGTTTGAGGTACAGTTTAAGATTGAGTTTTAGTATGAGATTGAATTTCAGTTGGACATTGAGTTTCAATTTGAGATTGACTATCAGTTTGAATTTCGGTTTGAGTTCCAGTTCGAGATTGAGTTTGAGTTTCAGTTTTAGGTTTACATCATAACAACTGCGGGGACACCCTTACATTAGGTTTTTCGAAAATAAATACAGTTTAGATTGAACAGAAGAATTCCATAATTTCTAGGTTTTTGTTATTTCAGTACAACATTCAACACAGTCACACGTACAACGTTTCGCTACTTCTATCCTGGCCAAAAAAGTGTGGCAGGTTTTACAGCAGTCCAGCAACTACCGCCTGATTCGGGGTTAAAACAAACAGCCTATTACAACAACCCTACGCAAATACAAGGAGATAACACGTTCAACAAGCCGTAACTTAGCGCCGTTTTTCTTCCCGGCCGCCGATTCGCTGCGCCGTTCGAGAGGCAGATGGAAGCAGAACGAATGATTTTTCATTCCCCCTCAATTAAAAGTTACAGTGTCAATTTTCAGCTCTTAAATATTCCCAGAGGTTCGAGGGACCCAAAACTCGAAGAGCCGCCTTTCGTGATGAATAGGTACGATTTGTGAAGGTTGTAAAAAACTAGTAACCGCAGCGATAAAGAATCATTGATCGGTGCTTCGGAGGGGATAATTAAATCGTTAATAGCGGTTGTCTAGTTGGGCCCGTGACAGATGAACATTCTATCGGTATGCTAGCCGAATTATCATTCTACCGCACCTGTGAATCGAACACCTCATCCCTAATCAATTGTTGGGAACATGTAAACTACCGATTGACAATTATTAAAATTTCGGGCCTTCAAAATCGAGACTCCTACACGAGTTTCTATCATTTTCGAGGCGCTTATGAAGAGATCCTTTCTTATGAAGGAACGCAACAGCAAGAAACAAAGCATATCTTGGACCAAATCCTTGAATGACCTGTGAGCACAGTTCCCTCACCAGCGTACACATGTTGAGTGAGCGTTTCAAAGCGCCAGGTTAGTCTGTGTTGATGCGGTGTTATTCTCTTACAAATAAATTGTTTCAACCACCGATCCACCTCTGAATTGCCTCATCACCATGCAGAATCCCCAATTTCCCATCTACTTAGGAAGTATGGGAGTTGAAATGAATAATTGAACAATAAACAAAAGGGTAGCCAGCTCAAATAATGTGATAAATCAGTCATCGCTCCACCGCATCACTGCAGCCATTCAAATGAGCAGGCTATGAAGCCTTTGGTGTTTCTTGCATAAAAACGATACCAATACAAAAGCAGCGATGTTGATCCAGTTCGCAGGCAACTAAATGGCTGAAGGATCGCACTACTAGCGCACAGTTTAGATGTTAGGTAGCCGGGAACAAAGCGAGCGTAGGCCTCTTGCATGTGCGGGCTCTAAAAAGCGGCGTCCGCCCTTTCGACGTGAAACCGTGGGCCGTTGTTGGCCAAAAGAAAAGAACACCACCCCCGAACGATCGGCTGAGAGTGACGAAGATGTCTATATTTGCTCTACCGTAACGTTTAGGGGCCCAGGCCGCGCGGAAAGCAGTTGATCCGATGGAGGCGAAGTCCCTTAACAAGCCTCCACTGCACTTTACCGCGACTCCCTTTTTCTGAACATTACCTCTTTATTTACCCGTATTTTCCATCGCTCGGAGTCCCGGTCGCTGAAACACCGCCTGCACGTAATGCGACCCTCGAGACCAACCTTCTAATTATCAGTCATTTCTTCATTATTATCCTTCCGTCTCTTGCAAGGGAGATGAGTTGGCTGTCGGGTTCTCGAGTGCATCTCCGAACACGGAATTGCTCCTCTCGGCCTGTGCCGAAGCCGGTCAGCATCGTCTCCTTCTCGACAAGGCCTTGTAAACCTGCCCTTTTGGCAACCACTCCCGGTAATTCTATTGTCCGCTGGACTGACGCCAGGCCCTGAGGATGGTGGGCATCTTCTCGTAGAATAAATTACACCCCATTAACAGCCTAATCGCCTCCAGCGTTTCACTTCACTTACGGTTTATTATTAAATAATAAACCATTGCGATTGCTCGGGGGAAAAATTTACCCCCACACCTCAAAATCTTGTTTTACGATCCAAAAAACGCAGGATCGGGGGGAAACCGAATTTTTCTTCTTTGGTGTCGCAACAGAGAGCCGAATTAGTGCATGACTGGTTCTCATTCTTGTTCTGTATGTGGTTTTCTTAAATGGTGCGTTTTACTAATACGGTGTTGAGTTGTTGTTGGTGTCGTCTTAGTAGGTCGGTAAATGCCATAAATATTTTTTACGTAGAATGGCGTATCTTACGATAGCATTTGAGGCTCCCACCGAAGGTCGAGGTTCAAGAGAAGGCTCCCAGATTAGGAATTGGCTCTGTTCAAGACATGGATTTTACACCAGGGTCGTCTTCAAGAAAGGACATCCAGTACTTAATCTTTCATTCGAACAACTGCTGCTCCAATATCATTCCCTCAACTAAGAAACGTCATGCATGCCTTGTAATTTGAGGGATCCAAAGCGTCAAAACCAGAGTCTGCCCGACCGCGTTATGTACAAATGATGCCTCGAGGGGATAGATGAGGCGTCCGATACCGTTTAGCGTTTTGTCACTGTGAATTCAAATGTAAAGCAGCGGCTTCCGAAGGAGCTCCGAGGGGGCGTAGCTGGCCGACGAGATTTGTCAGGCGATAAAGTATGAAGAGGTTCCGGAGGCGACCCCTGGCAATTATCCATTGGGATCTGATTATGGTAATTGGTTATGTTTACAAGGTGTAAATCTCTACTATAGGGACGGTCGAGGTAGGGGCAGATCTGACCAGCGACGCCCTCCTATTCAATGAAGTCCCTCGAACGTTTCTTACAAAAATTTACATAAGTCCAAATGGACCAAAACGGCTCGACTGTCCTGAACACTTGTAAAGTATAACCTTGTCGACATACGAAATTCCTCGGTATAAATATCAGTATGCGTATGATTATTGCATGTGTATATACATAGGTACAAATGGGAACCCGTTCCGCAAAAAACGTTAGCATACGAATCTCACAAGCAAATCTACATGCTAACATTTTTTGTCGCAAATTTCAGGTGAACGTCTGATGATAGGACAGTAATTACTGTCCACTAACCCCAGATAACTGCTCACTTCCTCTGGCTTTTATTTTACGACTTCTGCACCAAGGAACAGAGGTTAGCCGAGGGGAGTGGCGTAGGAGCATTCAAAACACACAGCAAAGCTATAAAGCAAAACTGTAAACAATTCCACGGCTTAGGCCGTAGTTAACGATACCATTCATACAGTTGGTGGAAAACAGAAAGAAAAACGGATGGAGAGGTCAGAAAGTCGGCGAAAACCCACCTCGGAGCCATTGGATTTTATTGAGCGAAAGTCAAAAGGGAGAAGGAAAAATTGAATAATGACTAGAGTTACGCGGCCAAAGAGCGCGCAGGCAAAAGGAGGAACGCGCCCTGAGTTTTCATGTTTGGCATTTACGACTGTTGAGGGGTATTTACCGGTTGGAATTGTTCTTGAGAGGTTCAGGAGGACCAGAGGTGGAGGTACTGACTTGGCTTAGCTGAGCAGGCCAACCGATCATTATCCTATTACGCCTTTCAAAGCCTCAAGACGATTCTAACGTCTCTATACTGACGTCTTTGGGTTGGGAGTAAAATTATTTTGGACAGACGAGTCCGATTTCGAGTGCACTTTTCGCTCATGGCTAAGAGACGCATTGCCACACTTTGAGCATATTATGCAATGAATTGAGAGGATTGGAGTTGCATAAATTAATTTAGACAGAAAGATGAAACTCATACATGCTTAGTTTTTAATTACTTGCTTACCTCAGGACTCGGAGGATCATTTTCGTCCACTGGTTCAGCAGGAACTTTGTGATTTGGTACCTGCCTCACGTAAATTGTGGCTTTCGTATAGTGACATAACGCCCGCTGCTCGTTTTCCATCCTAGCATCAAGGCACTCTTCGCACACAGCTGAAACAAATTTATACAAAAATTGATCACATAAAGCTATTCTAGGTTTATTGCATTCTTGCAGTTTTCGGTACCTTGAAACCCTGGGAAAGTAATGCGGAATAAGCCCCCCCTCACGAACCAACCCCACGCGCATGCCAACCTTCGTCCTGGACTAGGCGGCCTTTGTCAACTTTGACCTCGATTTTCATCATGAAGGAGTTTAGACTTCTGGATACTTGGAAAGTTGTAGGAAATTTCCCGAGAATTCAGAACCCGTCGTCAGCCGTCAGAAAAACGGCGACAAAATTTCTCACGAGCATTCTAACAACAATTCCCTGGAGCCCCTGGTAAGTCAAAAAATCTCTAGAGTATGAACATACTTATACGAAAGTGGCAATCCCTATAGTATTTATGATGGGCAATGTAGAGCATAGCAGCCTGGTCTGCCAGTCAGGGGTTGAATGAAAGATATATGTGTTCCGAAGACACTCACCCCTCTGGGGTACATTCGTCATTTTCAAGCCGCCTTCTTGGCTGATACCAATGATCGATAAGCGTATAAAACGATTCTTCTTACGAATCCAGATTCATTGAAAGAGTATAGATTTACTTATTGCAATTAAATTGAGTAGAACGCAGAAAAATATTGGATCAAACGGCAATAGATCCGAATATAATTTTTGACACCTCGATCTGAAAAATAATTTTTGGGCTCTCAAAAACCGGCGAGATGGTAACCAAAGTCAAGTTAAAGAAAGAGCAAACCGCCAATCCAGGCGTTGCTCTTCAAGCGGTAACCCAAGTTGTGCCGGGCATGCCCTGCCGCCCTCAAGAAGAGGGGCGTAACTAGTCAGCCTATGTTGCTCTAGTTACAAAGCATCAGGGTACCGGTGATGCACAGGCTTTTTGAGACGGTCAGGGGACTCAGCGCAGGGAATCAGAGCGCTGTTGGATGATTCTTCGATTTTGAGAATTGATAAAACTTCACGATACTTTCATCAAATTTCACATCTTTCATAACACCGATTCTGTTTGATTGTAAAAAACGATTGTACGTTCCAACACCTGAACGAGCGATGGAACATCCGATGTCTCCATTCAAGCATGGGAAGCAGAACACCGACCAGTCTTAAGGATCAACAATTTTCTCGAAGGGATTCCAAGGCGCCTATTGTGCGTTTGTCAGTAGAGGTCGCCGAGCATTAAGTCACAAATTGAAGGAAGCAGTCAGCGAAAGGAGGGAGAGAAAAAGAGGAGAAAAGATAAGTAAAATGACCTTCTCTCTTTTGCGGGTCGGAGGGCTCCGGGAATTGGCCCTGAGCTGTTAGTACGGTCCGGTAAGTACAAGAGACAAATAGTTTCAGCTGAGCAGACCCCTCGGCTAATATAAGAGGTGAATCTCTCAACTTGAGCTTCCTGCGCCTACCCTGCATTACCGCAGCGCTCTCCACCCATCCCGAACCTATTTCCACTGATTAGCTCTTGTTACTCGCTGTTCGCACTTTACCTCTGAACCGGCTTTTGGGCCTCGTTTCGCGTGAAGTCTACTATGCTGAAGACAAATGCATCAACGGGTCAGCGGCTAGGGTAACGAGACCTCGAGGGGGTTCAGGCTTCTGGGCCACCGGAAATGGCCGTTTTTATAACTTATCAACATAAGGAATCCATTTTTTGTAAAAAGCGCCTGTCCGCCAAATGTGAGGTCACGTCCATCGTTCATAGAGTGATAGTGTAGTCTCATATAGTGAATTCCCAATGCTGCCATTGCGAAGCGGTTTTTTCAAATTAACAGTTCGAGTACAGTTGGCCCTAGTCCAGTCAATGGACGCTCAAAAAAGAGTCTAGGCTAAAACTTTAGACCAATAATTATCCGTTTTCTTCAGGAAGTTGTTGGTGGTCGGTAGAAAGTTGATATTGGTAGGAGGGCCCACACCTAGGAGGGACGTAGAGAGCAGGGCCATAAACTGCTGAAATTTCGGGCTTCTTATGGTTTTTTGCCTATAACGTGAAAACTATGCCTCCCACGAAAAAAAAACTGTACGTAGCAAAATCAAAGCTCATGAAATTTCATAATAAACCCCATGTGTAGATTCCCTTATAACCTGATCCATGCGTGACTTACAGAATTATGAAAATGCCAAATTCGAGACTTGATAATTGTCACCTTTCGAAGGTTTGAGTAGGCTGAATTGGCCTTCGCGACTTCCACCTCGTTTCTCAACATGATTCTAATTGTCCGACAAAAATGGTTTTCACGCCCATCAGGCTGGCTCTTACAATGTCCAACACGCTCTGCACCATAATAAAAACGCAGTAATAATTACTTGATTATACTCTTTCAACGTCCGACAGTGTTCTCATTAATTTACAACCTTCATTGCAGGGGTTCCAAGGTTGAAGCAAATGTTCCAAATCATCCAGAAATCATTAGAATTTTCACAAAATTTTGTTTAGGCAAATTTTGAATCCAAAAAACGATCAATAGAAAAAAACCCAACTTATCAACATTCTGTAGCCAACATTGATGGAAAGTAGGAAAAACATGGAAAAATCACAAAAATGTGCCCATCAATCTCAGGTTGCATTAGCAAATAACCTGAATCACCAAAAAAAAGTAATTTTACGGTAATTGCTAAATCCAACCCCTTGTTATCAGAGTGCCCTAAGATAATCAATTAGGCATTAGATTTCGTAAAATGAAAAAAAAGTTAACAGGTAATAATAGCATCTCCATTTTTCACGGTTCCACTTCCAGGATTTCACAAATCAGACTGAAAAAGGCCATGCCCCTCTCATTTATATACCTCCACCTCCATTTATTCCAGCGAAGGTATCTTGGAATAACTTTCATTTACCGCCAAGAGGATTTCAGAAGGTATAGGCACTATCGTTTAGAACTTCGAGGCAACCACTTCTGTAATCTTTTGGTTTGGTCGGACTGAAGAGACATCTTCGGCCTGGGCGATTCCCTCGGTCCGACAGCGATGCGGTTCAGTTAAGGTTTCAGTGAAGATGTCTAAGGAGCTGCGGTCAACGGCAAACTGCCTACACAGGTCCAGCCACTGACCGCAAGTCTTTGAATTTCCTCGCCGTTAAAACAACCTCTCTTTTGATGTTATCATCTTGTCCCCAAGTTATTTGCAGTTGAAAGGCACTCTCGTTTCAGATTCGTCAATCCCAATGATTCAATACCTACTTCGAAAGATGAAAATTTGATCGGAATTTTTTTTAAAGCACATTATTGACCAGCACAATACAAGGATGCGGTTGAGAGGAGTCGAAAATTCTTATTAACATTTTGATGAATGGAGGCAGAACGTGACATCGCAAGTTCATTGACAATCACCTTAGATAATGACAAAAATCAATTAAAATGAGATAGAATGAATTGACCATGCCAAAATTACTTGCGAGAGGAAACACGTCAGGGATATATGAGCGAGAGTAGAGGGGGGCTCTAGAACGACTGAAGAAAGTTCTTTTTCAGCCCAACGCTCCCTTGTGGAGCTCCCTAATCACTTTACCGATAAATCATCAGCCTCAAGCAGCTCGTGCTATGGAGAGGCGAGAATTAGGCGCTAATGTTCGCGAGAAAATTTCGACACCCTCGGCCGACTGGTGTTTCCCGAAATTGTTTTTGAGGATTTGAAAATTATTCAATTTTGCGAAAAATGTTGCTAAAACTTCTCTGCGCAGATCGACAGTTACATTCAAAGTTGAGATTCTGAGAGTATGAGAGGGTAGTAGGGGCAATAGCCATTTCGCCGCTGGCGCAGGTATCGTGCTAGTAGTAGGTACCTGAGTGGGTTCTTTTGGTACTACCAATGTATCAAACCCTCAAAATCAATATTTTGGGACATAATTCACTTGGTACCTCCAATTAAAGATTCGGTATGTATACGCTTCGACCTAGAAATATTCTTTCTATGATATCATTCACAATTGGGTTTGGAGAATTTCACCGAATCGAAAGTCTCAACGGATTATTGATTGACGGAAATCGAAACTTTTCTCTCTCACATCGTGCCGAGTAATCGTGACTCGTCACCTCGTGACGTCCCCTCAGCGCCTTCTCTATATTCAGATCCCTTCGACATCCCGAGATACCTCATCCTCGACACCTTCGCCCGGGCTGAGCTCACCGTTCAAGCCACGCTCCGCTGGTTCCTTCTGTGAAATCCACATTTACCGCTCGAGGAAGGGACGTTTTTTCACCGTGTACCTGCGCGACATTCGCCTCGTAGAGGATGGCGTTCTCTCGCCATCCGATGCGTATGTGGTGGCCGAGGATGTGCCGAGGATCGGTCCCCCGGGGGCATCTTCAGGACTGGGCGGAGGGAAAGTGAGGACGTGATATCTCGGATAATAAGGATTTTTTCCGCACTATTCACACCGAGGCTTCTCCGGGCCTTCACACCAGCGCACCAAGACATGCTCGTCGCGGATGGTTAACGAAGAATTGCATGCGTCCAAGAAGCGAAACCTCACATTCACAAGCGGAGCCCCATTCTCAACTGGCCTCCGAAAATTTCATTGATCCCTGTATACCTATCGAAAAATAGTCGGGCCTACAAGTGTCCATCGTACATCAGGATGTGAAAATATTCCGATACAATGCAGAAGTTCTACCCCACGATGGTCATTTTCGTACAATAAAGATACCTTCAAATTTGTAACCCATACAGAGTTTTGCATCCCGCAATGAAGTTTTGGTGATTCATGCAGTAAAGATGCGCTCACAATAGTGCAAGAGTTTTTCGTTCAGTGACGAAATAAGTTCCTCAATATTAAAAATCTGCCCACAAGCGATGAGATTACTTCAAAATAGGTACATGAGAGAAGAATTGGCAGTCGAAACAGCCAATTAAGACGGACATGTTCCAGTCAAGGGACGACCTGGAGGAAAACTCTTGGCTAATCCCGGGACCTCAGAGGTCCGAGCCAAGCTCCTACAAGGACGAGAACGAGGAAGAACTCCAGCGCAAGAGAACACGGAGAGCTAGAACGGTAAAAACCAATTACCAGGGGGTTGTCTCTTCGAAGCTTTAAGGGAGAAAAGACCCTTTTTTCCTTTTTCGCGAGCCATTTCATCATTGGGCAACTGGGGCAAGACAAACCCCCATACCCATCGTCCAAGCCATTCTCTTTTACCACGAACGACGAGAAATTGGAGGTCCCCGAGGGAAGCTTCTAGGCGCCGAGGGGTGCGGGCGAAGGGATAAAATTAATCACACTTCTTACCCTCGGTGCCGTCATGATTAATATCCCCCTCTCTCTCCGGCCCCGTCGTCCTTCTTTATACGACGACGACAAGACTTTAAACAAATTAAACAAAGGGGCAAAAACTATTTTCCATTGTGCCAATTACCATCTCGCACCTTGGCGGCAAAAAGGGCAGTCGAACACAAAAGTTAACGACACGTGGGAGTTGGAGTAAAAACGTAGAAGAGTTGAAAAGTTATGCGGTAACTTTCCAGAAGTCATCGCTGCTGGGATATGCAACGAACATTTTCATGGAAAAAAACGGATATGCCACGAAAAAATCACTTTTCGGAATCGCGATTGAATAATATTCAGTGCATATTGTGCACCATCGGTCTTCACAGCGACTGCGCCATAGTTCGTCCAGCAATAAGTAGTACTTCACTTCTGATCTTTTTTATGCTGGAACTTATGGATTTTCCGATCGTGCTTCGTCGCTGGTCGAATGGTTTAGAGACCTGTGCGTTTTACCGCGTGTTCGTTTTCTTCCGCGACCGTTTCAACTCTCGACCCTCTGGCTTGAAGAAATTTCGTGCCGAATGTAGTAGTAGCTCATGTATTTCAGTAGTTTCCTCAATATTCGCTATGTATGTCGCCGATCGAGCGTCTTATCAGATCGCATTCCCGACAAGGGGGTGGGTAAGCGGACTCGCTCGAAATGGCAGGTCAGCCGTAGATGATTTTATCATGGCGACCGACTCAAAACAGTCGGATATCAACCTGCCATCTTAATACCGGCAGAAGTCGGGCCCGGCCATGTTGGAACCTCTCGGACCTCTCGTTTTTACTTTTAATGAGGTTGACTCGCGCGGTTAGGAGTCCGATAAAACGACAAAAGATTTTGATTTAGGTCCGACTCGCAGACCCGTCTGTCGAGTACGAGTCCGCCCTGAAGGAAATCATAAATCCTGCTCCTTGAGATATCTGTACCTCGTTCTTCCATTCCGTCTCATCTTCATCCGACTCCTCGTAGTCCCTCTAATGCTAATTGATAGAAGGGCCCCTCTCGCTGTCGCAGTTCGCCAAGACCGAGGGCTCTACGTGCTCCGCCTTCCAAACCGCCGATGGAATGTTTTGGGCTATGCGGGGCGAGAACGACTCCCTTTTAGCATGACCTTTCCAAGCCGAACTGTTCGGAGTCCGTCATGATCGCCTCTCGTCCTCTTCGTCAGGCTCCTTTCCGATTCGGCGTTTCCTGGAACTGTCGGCAGATGAATTCGGGATGCTGTTGGTTCGATGTCCCTGAAGCCGTCCAATGATCCCCTGTCCCCCTGGTCCGGGCTCGTTTTGGAATTGTCATTTTCGCAATTTCTTAAGGGTCCACTCCGCTCCTAAATTCGTGAAGCCACCGGATGTCATCCTTTCCGAACGCTTCCCCCCTTTCCTTTACGTGATGGCTGTGTCTCCTGCTCGATTTGCCATAGGGCGTTCACCTGCGGCTCTTGACATTTTATGATCGAATTTTTTCCCCTTAACTTTGTATAATACTACCTACCAAAATTGCGATCAAAATTCTTAACAGAGATACAACCTTTATTTTTTAAACAAAAAAAAATGGCGAGCTGCCCGAAAATATTCAATCAAGTTTTTTCACGGGTTTTTGTTGTCCCAAAGTTAGGTGGAGATATCTAGGAAAAATTGTATTCCGCACAATGTTGAAAGCGTAGGATTTGCGAAAAACTGGACATTTTCTTCATCTGATAGCAATTCGCTGAAACAAGAAAGGCCCATTTCCACCCGCCTAAAATTCGAATATTTTTTGTAATGAATTATTATTGCTGCCAAAATATAAGCAGGTATAGTCTTTATTTTTATAGAACCGCTTCAAAATTGGTCGGCGAGTGTCAGGAAGCTCTTAAGGAGGCGGTTTCGTCCCACTATACCGAAGGGTCAAATATTCAAATTGGAAAAGTTTAATAGGTAGTTCGAATTCTTCGTCAAAAAAAGTTTTTTTTTATCAGTGCTAAAAAAAATTGCCCATTGAATGATTGAAATGATCGATAAGCCTAATTGATCGCACTCCCAATTATTGTTCTCAAACGCCCCAGAAGAGAGTTCAACGTTCACCAATATGAAACCGTCGAAAGATAAATAGACCCCACGGGGCTATGGCATTAATGTCAGCGAAATAGTTTAAGGAATACCCTTAATGCAAAGGAGGAAGGACGATGAGTTATGTCTTGCCGACCGAGCCCGCGGATTCGGTCGTTGCGGTTTTTGAAGTTCACAACGGGAGAGGTCGTTGCTGGTGGCAAAACATGGCGGATTCTCCACCGAACAAGGAGAAGGAACATCCCTCAGTTGCAAGCCACACGAGGCGAGTTCCTTAGCTCAGGAATCTCCTTCGTGGTGAAACAATGCGGTATATTAACAACGGTAAATTACATAAAGAGAACTCGCATTCCTCACCTGCGTGGTTTCCCAGCGCAGTTTCCTGTCGTTCTCAGTCCCTGGGGCATAACTGCGAATAAACGGCATAGCATTCTCGAGATGACTTTAATTCGAGAAAATTAAAAGAAGTTGAACATGCGATAGTTTTCGCCTCCAACAACGACGAAACCGATAAAACCTGATTGACCCCGTTTTAAGAAAGTAGGTAAATGATAAAAAAAATTGTCCAATGGGCACTGGACAAAATAAATTAAGTAAAATTCAAAAGTGGAAGGAACTGCAGCAATTTTCGATTACGTGTTGTCCATAAAATTGGGTCTGATGACGAAACATCAGGGATTACGTCACAGCTATTAAAGTAGAAATTTGAGTAAATTAATGGCTGATAATTTCTGCTTTGAGAAATTCCCACAGCGAGCAAACATACTTCCAATGATTTGCCTTGGAAGTATAGATGGTTAAAAAGCAAAATAATAATGTTGCGACGAATATTGAGAAAGAAAGGAAAAACTAGGAAAAACAGCACAAGGAATATTCGAGTTCCTGCCTAACCTTTGTATTTTGAGCCAAGTCTTCAGGAATTTGGATCACAAGACTTGATTGAACCCTCCGTACACGACCGAACCCTGCTCAAGTCCAACCGAATGCACAAGCCGTTCCTTGGAAACGTTAGTTCGGAAGCCAGGTCCACGCCCAAGCAAGCTCCACTCGCAATCGTTAAGATTAAGATAGTTGTTCTCAATTAGGACTATCTTAATTAAATACAAGAGCGATATCTCCTTAAGCGGGATTTGATTGCCAAAACTGTCCTCCGACCTCTACAAATCTTAGTTTTGACCCTTGATTTGTTGTTATCATATGTTGTAATTGGATTCCGCCCGCGTAGCCTTAATGAATTAGATCGTCGCCGCAGTTTCTTGCTGCTGTCCCCTTAACGCCCATCCCCATCGGCAGGGCGAACAGTTTCTTGCGCCCTCGAGATTAATTTTGGATTGAAATTCATTGTTTAACCCAGGAAGGGTCGTGCGGTGAAAAGTGGACGTGGCCTCAACGAAAGGCGAACGTTGGAGAGGGGATTTTGTGAAATTGGATGCAAAAACGAATTGAAAATCAGTCAGGAGAATTCGAATATTTGACAAGAAAATGTTAATGTACCTATGAATGCTCGATTGGTGGTGAACATACAAAAATCAACCTTTTTGTGAACCAAATAGTGAGGGCCAGTGCAGTAGAAATGGTCAAGGAGCAAAAATATCCAATTTTGGCAAAAGACCCACAATAGTTGCAGTAACAAACCAGTGGTGCGTAGATAACACAAAATACTGCCATATTTTGATACGTAAATTTTTGACACAATTTGGTTATATTTTCACTACTTGGGAGGCTGTGTGGATCAAAAATGATGCAAGGTGAAACAAAGATTTTAAGGCTAAGGACGCTCAAATCGATTGAGCATTTAGCCATGGGCAATTTGCAAATAATATCCAAAATATTTTGTAAAAAATGGGGGTGTATCAGTTTCAACAGTGAGAGTAGCCAGCGAAGCTTAGATGATAAGAATCCTTATTTTTGAGATCAAGTGGCTGTAGAGCACGTAGTATACTGTACATAAACGTAGTCCGTTTGACCTCTTGCAACCCTCTTAAATGGTCAAGAACCTTTACTGAGGACATTCTAGTAGGGGAAAACAAGTCCGAGTCGCGCCCCCTGTAGCATTCATGATTTACAGCATCTTGTAACCCCTGCATAGGACAATGGGACCTTGTACTTTGCAAGTGTCATGCTGCCCATGCGTGCGGTCAGCTCCTTTCATTTTCCCGTAATCTTAATCAACCTCCTCCTGGGCCCTGACTTATTGCGTTGGCTCATATATGTGATTCCATTCCCTGTGTTGTATAAATCATTTAATCCACGAAGCTTACCCTTGTAACCCCACAAAGCGATGTACCCCCCACATGTACCAGCGATGTACGGTCTCCCTTATTTTTCAATAAGCAAAAGGAATTCCAAATATGGACGAAACACAGCTAAAACCGAGGCCAAACATGTAGGCGATGTAAACAAAATTATGCTCTAAAATCGTAGCAATAAGGAATTTCAAATATACTCAAACTTTCCAGGGTTTTTGTTTTTAGAAGAAAATTGATATGGAAATAATGGAACGAAAATTCTACCTCGACTAAGAATTGAACCCAGTATCTCCCGATATTGACGCCTAAACCGCTAACGTTTTTGTGGCCCAGTGGTAAGGGCGTCGGGCTTCAAATCTGGAGAAACTGGAGATTATCAGTCAAGCAAAACTAATCCAAGGGTACTTAAACAAGATCTTACCCAAGGGAGCGGATACGCCATGGTTAAGGTGACCAGACGTCCCGCGTTGGGCGGGACAGTCCCGATTAGGAGGGTTGTGTCCCGGTGTCCCAAGGATCTCGTAGGGGACGGCCAAATGTCCCGCTTCAAGGGAAAAGCCCCGCTTTGAGAAGGCATCCTCTAAAAATTAGGTACCTACCTACCTATGTAAGTACGAGGTACCAACTCGATGACCGCTAGATCCAGTGTTGCCAACTCGTCGAATTGCTTCCCCTCTGTCGAGCACCGAAAAAACCTCTGAATTCGACCAAAAACACTTGACTTTCAAAAAGTTGTGTTCTTAACTCCAACATTGCAAAATGCGAACATAAAATGATCAAAGTCAACTTCGAGTTCGAACTCAACTTCAAGTTCCAACACAGCTTCGAGATCAAAGTCAACTTCGAGTTCAAATTCAACTTCGAGATCAAAATCAACTTCGAGTTCAAAGTCAACTTCGAGATCAAAGTCAACTTTGAGTTCAAACTCAACTTCGAGATCAAACTCAACTTCGAGATCAAAATCAACTTCGAGGTCAAACTCAACTTCGAGATCAAAGTTAACTTCAAGGTCAAAATCAACTTCGAGATCAATGTCAACTTCGAGTTCAAAGTCAACATCGAGATCGAAGTCAACTTCGAGTTCAATATCAACGTCGAGTTCAAACTCAACTTCGAGTTCAAAGTCAACTTTGACATCAAAGTCAACTTCGAGATCAAAGTCAACTTCGAGTTCAAACTCAACTTCGAGATCAAAATCAACTTCGAGATCAAAGTCAACTTCGAGTTCAAACTCAACTTCGAGATCAAACTCAACTTCGAGATCAAACTCAACTTCGAGATCAAATTCAACTTCGAGATCAAACTCAACTTCGAGATCAAAGTCAACTTCGAGATCAAATTCAACTTCGAGATCAAAGTCAACTTTGAGTTCAAACTCAACTTCGAGATCAAACTCAACTTCGAGATCAAATTCAACTTCGAGATCAAACTCAACTTCGAGATCAAATTCAACTTCGAGATCAAATTCAACTTCGAGATCAAACTCAACTTCGAGATCAAATTCAACTTCGAGATCAAAATCAACTTCGAGATCAAACTCAACTTCGAGTTCAAATTCAACTTCGAGATCAAAGTCAACTTCGAGTTCAAACTCAACTTCGAGATCAAACTCAACTTCGAGATCAAAATCAACTTCGAGATCAAAGTCAACTTCGAGTTCAAACTCAACTTCGAGATCAAAGTTAACTTCAAGGTCAAAATCAACTTCGAGATCAATGTCAACTTCGAGTTCAAAGTCAACTTTGAGTTCAAACTCAACTTCGAGATCAAACTCAACTTCGAGATCAAACTCAACTTCGAGTTCAAACTCAACTTCGAGATCAAAGTCAACTTTGAGTTCAAACTCAACTTCGAGATCAAACTCAACTTCGAGATCAAAATCAACTTCGAGATCAAACTCAACTTCGGGTTCAAATTCAACTTCGAGATCAAAGTCAACTTTGAGTTCAAACTCAACTTCGAGATCAAACTCAACTTCGAGATCAAATCAACTTCGAGATCAAATTCGACTTCGAGGTCAAACTCAACTTCGAGATCAAACTCAACTTCGAGATCAAAATCAACTTCGAGATCAAACTCAACTTCGGGTTCAAATTCAACTTCGAGATCAAAGTCAACTTTGAGTTCAAACTCAACTTCGAGATCAAAATCAACTTCGAGATCAAATTCGACTTCGAGGTCAAACTCAACTTCGAGATCAAAGTTAACTTCAAGGTCAAAATCAACTTCGAGATCAATGTCAACTTCGAGTTCAAAGTCAACTTTGAGTTCAAACTCAACTTCGAGATCAAAATCAACTTCGAGATCAAACTCAACTTCGGGTTCAAATTCAACTTCGAGATCAAAGTCAACTTTGAGTTCAAACTCAACTTCGAGATCAAACTCAACTTCGAGATCAAAATCAACTTCGAGATCAAATTCGACTTCGAGGTCAAACTCAACTTCGAGATCAAAGTTAACTTCAAGGTCAAAATCAACTTCGAGATCAATGTCAACTTCGAGATCATAGTCAACTTTGAGTTCAAACTCAACTTCGAGATCAGACTCAACCTCGAGATCAAAGTTAACTTCGAGTTCAAACTCAGCTTCGAGATCAACGTCAACCTCAAGTTCAAATTACCCTAATTAGCTCATTGTTGACTTCTAGTTGAGGGGGGAAGAGAAATTTAATCACCGAACAGGCGATGAGAGCAATGAGCAACAGAAGACAATATCCGCGTTTATTAAGTCAAGATTAAGAGGAGGCGGTCTGCCGAGTGATAAACGACTGGAAGCGGTTTCCAAGTTCAAGTGAGAGGCGGCTGGTGACAGACCGAAGAGGAACGACAGGTGACTGGGTTGATGGGCGGTTTTCCCGACGATGAGACACCGTTCGAACTGACTTAGGAAAGCTGGCGATGAAAGATCATTAGTTTCAACTGGAAGTGGGAAGGACTGTTCCGAGAGGTGTCGTCGCCCATTAGCATAGAAAGATCGTTTGAGAAGGGCTCACTGTTCTAGGACTCGAATTGCTCAACATGGAATGAAGAGTTCGCTTTACCGCACCAGTACCCGATCCGCTTGCCTTGGAAGGAGGAATTAATGGCACGGGAATCGAGCTGAGCCTCAAATTAAGAGCAATGTATAATAATTCTAGTAGGGATTACTCTGAGGAAGCTACTCTCCCCAGAGTTTCCTTCAACCAATAGTAGGGGATTTATCCGTTTGCTCAAAACCAAAGCTAACATTTTTCAAAATGAGAAGATGAGATCTTCATCTTCAAACAAGCTGCTGAGTAGATTTTTTCAAGTTAGATTTTTGAAAATGGATTTTTGTTTACCGTGGTACCTTCTTACCTTCTTCTTCGTCAAACGTTGAAGTTAGAAAGAATGTCGCTTAAAAATTTTTCCTGATCAATTACATAGGTGCGTATATTATTTTTGGAAAATAAAGTACCTACCCTACCAAAATTGAGGCGTTGATAGCCAGAGTGGACCATTCCACAAACTGGCCGAAAATGAGTTATACAGTGCAATGGGTCTGTGGTTGCTCTATCTATCGAATTATTATTAAAATTTGACTCGTTCTCGAATGTGCTAAGAGAGAGCGCAACTTTTCAAATGGTCCGTCTGCAAATTGGCCGCCGATTTTGATGGCCAGAGTGGACTTTGTGGCTTGTAGAAATGTCCCTTTGGTTCATGAGTCATCTGTTCACCCAAGAATGCTTGTATTTTTTTCTTCAAAACACCATAACAAGGCCCTTAATCGATCACATGAAATTAGTCGAAATTTTCAAATGTGATTTTCTCAGTTCAACACCTGTGTGGAATGGTCCACTCTGGCTATCAACGCCTCAATTCAAGTAGTTAAGGGAAAAGCACCAATAGCGGACATGACAACAGTAGTGGACACTTGGGTTAAAAATCGATAAAATAAGGGTTTGAGACAACTTGGGGGGTTCTTTTTTTTGTGCCACAACTATTCAAGATTAGGCACAACAAAGAAGAACCCCCCAAGTTGTCTCAAACCCTTATTTTATCGATTTTTAACCCAAGTGTCCACTACTGTTGTCATGTCCGCTATTGGTGCTTTTCCCTTACCTATTTTCTAGAACATTCAAAATTTTTTGCGGCACTTGTCTCTTACCTATACCAGGGTTTCTTATTTTTATTTTTTTCTGAATAATGTACCAATGAAAAATTGAGGACGGTGATCAAAGTTGAAAATTGCTCTAAAGACACAATCAGGTTAGAATACTTTTCTACGCCTACCTACTGAACAGAAATAACAAGTTTTGCCATTTCCTGTCCCAGAACAGCTTCAACATTTTGACAAGTTGAAAAGCAATACGAGCTCGTATCAAAGTTGAAGGGGATTGAATGGGGCATGAGGGTGCAGTTTTCTCTACAAGTTCTTCCCGTCTTTTACATTCAGCCCCTGGTTCTTCGGTCCCTATGAGGTGTTGTTACAACAAAGGGTAAACTAAAAGTTCGAGAAAGGGAGAGCTGTTTGCTCTCAAGTATTGGCCCCCTATTTGACCACTTACTGCTCCCATATGACACCTAAAGCCACTTCTTCGGACCCCGATTAGTTTTTGATATCGAAAAACCAAGTCATCCTCCGCGAGATTGAACCTCTTCAACATTCATGAACCAGGATTCAATATCGAAAATTTCAAGTTCAAATTTTGAGGGTGAAATTTCTGCTACGCAAGAAAATTACAGAATTTTGTTCTGTAGTGAGAGTAGATGGGTTGAAGAACACTGCGGAACGAAGAATGAACAAAAATTAACAAATTACAAAATAAAAAGCTGAATTACTTACAAGGGGTGGTTGAGATGACTTTTCCCCGAGGGTCGTATGTACAGGTGATCTCGTAGTCGACCTTGTACAGTGAGGAAAGGATGTTCCATTCGTCAACCGTAACTGGGGCCAACCTGAGGAAAAATCAGAGGTTAACTTTGTCTGCGATGACCGGGCAGACCATCACCGGGTCCTCGTCGAATTCGGATGAGTTTTCATCATCCACCCCTTCCGCCCCGGTTCGAACTCAAAGGGATTTGAACTCAGCAAAGAATACTCAGAAAGATTTTTGACAGCACTCAACAAATGGAACATTTTAAACCCCCCCCCCTCCCCCCATACTAGCGAAAAATTGATTCTTTACGTTTCAAAGTACGTGGGGGCGTAAAATCGATAAATATAACTATTGTTTGAAAGCAAAATTTTTAACTACAAAAACACAATTTACTAGGTACAACTCAACCAAGGGGGAAAATTGACCACAGGCAAATGGGATCTTCGTTAGCGCCTCTAATTTTCAATTTACTATTTTAATATCCTTCCATGAAAATTTTAATAAACGCTCCCGCATAAGGAGCCAGATGTGCTGAGGACCCTGCATATTAGCATAGGCTCCTAATATGATATTAATTGTGCGATACGCTTTTAGAAAGAGGAGCTAAACGAGAAAAAACCAACTAGCAAGAGAGATATAGAGGATGGTGGCAAAGCGAGTTCGAATTCAGCCGACTGGCAACAAAAAGCCCCGAACTGCGAGGAGCGGAGTGCAGGGGATGCTGACACTTTGCTCGACTTGGCCATTTACATAATGACTGTGACATCCCAGCCATTATACCCACCCGAACGGCTTCTCCCTTCGTTTGGAAACTCCTTCCGAAAACTGCGGTAAATCATTTTTAATGCCGTGCAAGATGGAGTAATTAATGAGGAATTTTCTTCGCCAGAAAGTGCCAAACGAACAACGCTGCGAGAACAGTTGAAACGTGGCAGAATCTCTGGAAAAGATGAACTATAGCAGATGCTGGAACAACCTCCGTTTTCTAAGAGGGGCTTTTCAGAAGTGAAATAATGATGATTTTTTGCGGGTGAAAATTTCCTTCGGAAAGATTATCACAATGATATTTTTATTTTTTGGTTAACTCGATTTTCACCAATTTTGATCCGATTAATTGCATCAGAAGCTGGGGAAAACTAACTTGCTTGAGGTATTCACTAAACTTTAACGCAATCATGACCCCTCGACTTCCACCTTCTGTTCCTCTAGTTCCAAAGTTAATTAATGTTTTACAATTTATCCCAGGTTAATGAGAAAGAGTAAGAACTGCGAGTGTTTTCACTTTGATACCAAAAGACGCAGGGGAAAGAAGCAAATAGCTGTGAGTAGTTCACGCGGACATGCACCTCAACTGTCGCCCCTTCAAGTCGTGTCTTTTAACCCAAGGCATGTCCTCAGTACATACTTTTCAAAATGTCAGGGAAAACTTCTTGTAACGAACCAACCCTTGCAAGGTGTTTGAAATTCAATTTACGAAAGCATCCGGTCATATAAATGCTGTTTCAGCGAATTCGGGACGTAGGCTGAGCAGGGTAATATAGTTAACCTAAAAGGCAGGAGGCTTAAAGCTTGGGAAATTCCGGTTCAAAGTCGGAGGACAACACACAATCCTCGTCATACCCTCCGGGTCAACACAATTAAGCACTCTTTGATCCTTTAATTGATTTATCCAATTGTTCACCTACTCACTCAATCATTAGTTTTCTCGCTCGTTTTTAATTGATTCAGTCACACATTCATTTTTTTATCAGTTTAACTATCTATTTGCGGGTTCATTCATTTTTTTTTTTGTTCTTCTTTGGTTGTGAGGTTGGCTTATAATTTGTTATCCATTCATCCACTTCACTCACTCAATCATTCGTTATACATACTGCTAGTTCTAGAATTGTGGACTACCAAACGATGAAAACTACGAAGCAAAGCTCTTCATGAACGAATTTTCAGATTGTCTAGCGACATTAGTTAGATTTAGAAGAATGAGCGTTCATTCTTTTCGACTGCACGCAGGCCATCATCGCTCATCAGGATGATATGACCCGTGTTATGGGAAATCGGCCAACTGCTATTACCACGCTCAATTTTTCCCTTTATCCCACTCATCTTTGCCAGAGGCTTTTCCCGTGCTAACAACGCCCCTCGTGCTGCAAACGTTATCGCACCCCCTAACCCGAGCGCATTAATCTCAATTTTTCACTTATTATTATCTCCTCTCGGCGTTTTTCTTTCACTCGCCTTCCCTCTTTACTGCAACATTGCTGACCTCATTCCCCTAAATTCGTGTTCGAACAACGTATTTCGACAACGTTAATTGCTGATCATTGGGGGATTCTTGCTGACGCAAGGCATATATGAGCTCAGATCGCTTCAGGACATAGGTAAAAGGGTGAATTTGAGATTCGACTCGAGCAGGAGAAAATAACGAAAAACCAGCACACAGTGCTCCATTAATTTGTCTCGTGAAAAATTAGGTATACCTACCTAATACAAAAAAATCACGGTTTTTTCAATAATTCGTTGACGGTGGATTATTCTTCTTGAAAATAGTCAGGGTTCGACCAGTCCTTGTTTTACTGGCCGAATCCCTTCTATTCTCAACACGGAGGAAAAACATGTTTGCCGAAAAATACTGATAAATTTTTGGAGGCAATGTTAGTCAAGGTTGTGCAAATTCTCAGCTAGCAAGGCACCATGAATTAGACTCACAGTGAAACATCCTTCTCGTTGTTCAAATCCATCATGAGACGATCATGGAAGCAGACAAGCGTAGAATTCCGTAACGAATACAAAGGCGGCTCTCGACCACATTCTCTGAAACAAACACAGAAGACCACATAGAGAAGAATATTCTTAAATCGGGACAGTCACAAGTTATAGGCCAAACAAATGATGGTTACCAAACCTTCCTAAAAACCTCATTATCCAGAAAAATTATTTGAGAAAATAAAATTGGAGAATCTTTTTGTGGGTGAATAACCCAGCGTGAACCCCCCGGAAAAATCGAGTTCCACCATCGACCGACAACCAAAAGGTGGCGGAATTTTTCATGCACCGCTGCAACTACGTAACACATGTGCACAGAATTCCGTCAACGAACAAGAGTGCAATCGATCTCCATAGAATGATTTGCATCTCAATCCAAAAATGATAACCCAAGTTCGAAAAGCTGTCGACAAATGATTACCCCCATCAACGAGCAGGAAAGGCACTCAGCGCATCGTTGATTAAAATGCGAAGAGTGCACGCAAATGAGGGCAACCCCTTCGTTTCGAAGGGGTGACGCCATCAAAATAAACTTAGGGGCTGAAATTTAAATCAGGAATGTAACAATATTTTCCACATCGCGAAACAACTCAACGAGACTAGAGGGTTTGGAACGGAAAAATTAAAACCACATCATGAGTGAAATCAAGTATGGTTTTGTTTTTAAATAATGGTTTATTTAATATGCCATAGTACACCTATTTGAAAAATTAACACAATCCCCAACGTTCCCTTTGATTAATATCATTTAACCCTGTACCTAACATCAAGTTTACAACAAAAACTTCTGAACTGTAAATCAACAAAAAATGCTGAGGAGGTGTTGGGGTAAAAAAGGTCTATGATAAATGAACCGAAAACCCGAGGACCTGGAAATCACGATTAGGGATCGGATATACTAAAATTTAGTAAAATCGGCTTCGAAAATAAAGAAAAAACATCCACCATTCACTCCGCACACTCTAATTCGTGCCATGCATTAGTATAGTGCTTCAGCGTTACAAGTGATCGACGAGCAAGTGCATGACTCGCTGAGATGCAGGATTGACTGCTTCATTTGTCATTGTTCAGCGCTGGAAGTTTAAGCCTTTCGCAATAAAATAGATTGCACGGCGTGGAAACTGACCTAGTTGAAGGGATATACGGTTTTTGGGAAAACAGAAGAAGAAGTCGTTCGGGCCTGGGGGTACTGATCCCTGAAACCATCAATCCTATTATAGATTTACTCCTAAGACCTCTCTTCAGTGCGCTGGGGTATTTGTGTGAAATCTCCCCTTCCGAGGGAGAAATCCTCATCAGTCACTGCCACCCTCATCGCTCGAGCGCAAAGCGGTGCAGAATGTGAAGCACACATTCGCACTCGCTTTGCTCCGTACAATTAACTTCAACCGTTCAACAACTCGAGCAACGAAATTGTTCTGGGATGTACCTAGTGCAGATATTTGGGGTAGGTAATTGAAAAAATCCTAAAAATAAAAGACGAAAATACAATTTCAAAAATGAGGCTAAAAATTAAACAAAATTATATCTCGACAAACAATTTTCTTTTCAAAAATCAATTAATGCTGCAGTACACATATCTACTAAATATCTATATCCAAAATTTTGGGTCATTTGGTATTACTGACGATCTCAAGATCCAGAGAAGCTAAAAATTAATAAAAACCGAAGCTGAATCATAAAGAAATCCTCAATCATGGGTTTAACCACTTGATTTCCAAATCCTCGAATCGAACGTTAGAATGTTAATTCCAACAACACTGAGCGCAAACAATGTCCCAAATAAAAAAATTTTTACCTGGCAATTGACAAAATAGGAAAAAAGCGAATATTCCAAAGTGGTTACACAATCTACAACCGATGGTTTGCTACCATTAATAATTTTTCTCGATTAGGAGTACCCACAAAAAAATAAATTAGTGAAATGTCCTTTTGCTTTTTGAAATTGTTTGTAGAAATGTACCAATCGGTAACAATAGGCTTTGGCTCGTGCACACCAATAAAAAAATCGCTTAAATATACTATTCAAGTAAGAACAAAATATCACCCGCCATGAAATCCCAATAAACCCAACGGTAGCTTCCTTGATGGTACAAAAAACCCTACCAAATAGTTATGTTCGCAATAAAAAAAAGTAGGTTTGTAAAAAAGTTTGAAGTTCAGTTTGACCTTAGAGTAGTCAAAAATAACTGGGAGGGGGCTTGGAAAATGCAAACTTCAATCTCGAGGGCCTTTGAAACTCAATCTAATCTTCATGACCTAAAAACGACCCAAGACTCATTTCCCCATTTGGCCTTGGTTCGTTTGGGCGCCCTCAAGTTAGAGAAGTATTCAATAGGTCAACATTTCAGCAGGTGCAAGACATCATGAAGACTTTTATTTTCATGAATGCCTCAGGATGAGAACTATACCATAGGTCCTTCGGCGGTCGTCACGAAAACAGCGAATAAAAAAAGAGAGCGAAGAAGAAACGTCAGAGGTTACCCCTGGGGTATTGTGATCGCGCTTAGCCATTAATAATCCTCGCATAAACCTTATCGTAGGAGTGCGGAATGTCGAGAAAGGGGTTGCGGAGAACCATAGAGTGCAGTACAATAGAATGCAAGAGCAGAGATCACAACAATGCGAAGGGCGATGGAGTTATCGGACTGTCGGCTAATACGTGCTCGGGGTATGAGAAGAGAACGAGGAGTTGGCGCTATCTGTCGGATGGAAGAGCGAGGGAAAGTCGAGAGAGACGAAGCGATGGGCTGAAGTGGATGTGAAGGAGAAGGAGGGACGTACAACGTCGCCGATAAGCGATGCCGAGGGTGGCGGCGGCGGGATAATTGTGAAACCGTCCTCTACTCTGAAGAGGTTGATGGATGAAGGAAGACGTTCGACGATGCGATCGTCGGGGGCAGAGGCAGAGGCGCGGCTAATGATGGACAACATCTCAACCCCTAGGGAATAGCCGGTGCTCCCTCGGCAACCCTCTCTCGGAACATCTTGACCATCTTTCTATCGCTATATCAACAACGGTAGAAAAGTCTTCTTACAAATGGACCTGAAAAAAAATCCGTAACGATCACACGAAGTATCTCCATACTTTGTCAACAGACCCAACACTAACGACACGGTTCCTGACTGCATGTCAACTTCAGCGAGCGAAAGCTCATTCAACACGATGACCTTAAAAACGATCAAAATTTTACAAATCACTCTGTAGTACTTCGACTGCTATTTATAACAACAGCAATGATTAATCAGAAGAATAGACTAGCTGTGGAGTGATATAGAATTGAGGAAACATGATCGGCCACTAAACAGTAATACTGTATGTACAAACTATGTTTTCCTTTAACGAGAATGATGTTCATCTGAATGAATTCTGAGCAACGAAATTACAACGTTACGGAAATTGTTCAACTTGGTTGGGGAAATTCTCTATTTCACTTGGAAAATTCTCGATTCGACATGGAAATGCTATAAAAGTGTTCCCCCGTTCCGATTCAACATAATCTCCAGGTAAATGTTCCATGACGAAAACTAAACAAATGAACTTGAACGGACTTGGGTTCAGCCATTGTGACAATTAAAGAAAAATGTGATTTGTACACGTCCAAGGAGAGGATTTGGAGTAAAGGTCCCCAGAGGCCCCTCTATGTTCGTTTGAAGGATTAACTTCTCAGACTCGGGTAGTCAGAACCTTCACATAGGAACCCCTCATTTCAAAAACATCCCCCTCGTTTACATATTTACCGCAATAAGACAGTTTAATTAAACGGCCCGATGCGACATTTAAAAACCGCCAAATGCCAGAGGTGACCTTCCCATCTGAAGACCGGCAAATCCCTTGGCCCTTCACGCAAATGAAGGGGCATTAATGAGCCGACGAGAAACGAGGGAGTCCCGGCAAGAGACAATGATAGAACACGTACGTGGAGAAAAAGTAGAAATAAAAATTCAAAAACTCAAGAGGGTCGCTTCAAATTAACCCACACTCTTGGCATTATATCTTAACCGTAAGGGAATTTTTTCAAAGAGAAGTTGACAACTACGGCAGCGGTTTTATAACTAAACACGAGCCAATTAAAACTTCGGATGAAGGGCGGGCGGAATTAACAGCCGAGAAACATAGGCGTCATGGGAGAGTTTAAAACTCGAAAAAAAACCATTCCAATGAAAGAGCCTACTGAGGGTACCGACATTAGGGCACATAAGTCACACATTGAGCTTTCGTTACTGATACAAGGGCGACTTCCAACTTCACCCACATTATGACACATTTTCCAAGCGCTTTCGGAGACATCGTCCTCAACAGGAAATTCCAGTGGCAAACATGGGAGAATTAGGAACTTGAAAACCAGCGGGGAGGAGCATGTTTCTGATTTCCTTCTATCCACCAGCACCATACTCTATCACCACAATGATGCCGACATCGGCAAAAGCGCTCGAAGTATTTGTAAAAAAATGACGAGACTGCGTAGGGCAATCTGCCTCAACCGAACCATCGATATAACCTAGAATGCTCAGATCGAGTAATTTTTGTGACCAGAAAAAAATTAATACATGATAAACACCATAAAAAATAAACACCAGATGCGTAAATATATTGGGAGGACAGTGAGCAATCCGAATTCTGGTTAAACAGAGTGGTGGGTCTTGGCAAGAAGAACATTCCAGTTCAAAAATTTTGAAAAAAGGTTGAGAATTGAGGGAGACATGGCCATGTTTGTAAACGCTCACAGACAGACTGGCAGACTCACGGTATGAATAAAGCTTTTCTACGAAGCTCCATTCCAATTCTCAAGTTTAGGTCGATTACAATACTTAAGTTTACTTCTTAAATATGAAAGTAATAAACGGAACTAAAATTCAGTAAAGTCCTAGCAATACATCAAATAGTTCCACGGAGCATTCCCTAATTTTTAGCCACAGCTCACCCTGACTCTAGATAAACGCCTGACGAGCTATTTTCAGTTTTATGAGAAGAATGATAATTTGGCCCTTCACAGAAGAAACCGGAGAATAAAAGAATAGCGGGATATTATTAATGGGCAGGTCTCCACCCTTGGGAGGCTTTGGCCGTCCGGAGCAAGGAGGTCCTTTGGGAAGGATTGATGGGCAACGAAACGTTCCAAGACAATTTTTACACGATGGTTATTGCCCCGGGGTTGTCACGGGCCCCAACGCCCAGTCACCCTCCTCTTCCTATTCACACCGAGCAAGTCAGACGCGAAGAACAAAGGCAACTCGTCGCCCCCATCCAAGACTCCCCCATCCCGCCTTCACTAATTAATCAGGAGTCTCTCAAGTTTCCATGGGCACGATGAGATGGCACAGGGTGGATGACCCATTACCCAACGACATCACCCCGTCAGTCAACCGCCGTCCGGGGGCAATATTAATAACTCACACCTAGTTTCACGCGGAGAATGGTGTCTTGTACGCTTGAAGCATTGAACCAGTCCTCGCCGGAGCTGTAGAGGGGAGTACCCTCCTCAAGTCATTATCGACGTCATTAGAATGTCATTTCTGACGGAGTGGGAACATGTTCTGGTAAAATTATTTTAAAAATTCTAAAATGATCTATGCTAAGTATGTTTTGTGTTGGGTTATCCACGGAAAAAGTAGAGAGATCGGAACCGACAAATATTGATTGAGGCTCTAATTGAGTGTTTGAATGTCGAATGATTGTGGGAGATGAAGTACATTGACTTACGTTTTTATTGAGAAGATTACGCGGTTATGAGGTGAGGTCTGCTGAAACTATTATTCAGCTCAACCAAACGTAATTCGTGAATCGAAAACATGAAATTACTCACTTGATGAATTTCTTCCAAGGGTTCAGGAACTCAGAGACAGACACGACATGGAATGTACCATTGACGAATTTTGGCCGCCCTCGCGGCGATAACAGAGAAGAAAGGATCTCTCGCTGCGTCTGCGCAGCCAGTTTATGCTGGTCCTTTGCTACTTCGCCGGCAGATGCGAGAGACTGAAACGGGATAAAAAAAATCCGTAGAGACACCAGCGATTGGGGCATTACCACAACAGCTTTGATGGTTGATGGTACAACAAGCACGGGATTCTTTCCAGAAAAAATATGGTATTAAGTTTCATTGCTGATCTTTTTGTTTGCAGGTGTAAACTAAAGCTCAATTTCAAACTGAAACTCATAGTCAATCATTAACTGGAACTCAATCTCAAACTGAAATAGAAACTGAAACTCCATCTCAAATTAAAACTCAATCTCAAACAGAAACACGATCACAAACTGAAACTCAACCTCGAACAGAAACTCAACCACGAACTAAAACCCAATCTCAAACGCAAACTGAATTCTAACTGAAAGTCAATCTCAAAGTGAAACTCAATCTCAACTGAATCTCAAACTAGAACTGAAACTTAATCTCAAACTGAAACACGATCTCAAATTGAAACTCAATTTCAAGCTAAAATTCAATCTCAAACTGAAACTCAATCTCAAACTAAAACTGAATCTCTTACTGAAAATCAAACTCAAACTGAAATTCATTGCTTAACTCAAACGGACAATAATTCTCAAACTGAATCTCAAACTGAAATTGAAACTGAAACTCCATCTCAAATTAAAACTCAATCTCAAACAGAAACACGATCTCAAACTGAAATTCAACTCGAACTAAAACTCAATCTCAAACGCAAACTGAATTCTAACTGAAAGTCAATCTCAAATTGAAACTCAATCTCACGCTAAAATTCAATCTCAAACTGAAAATCAAACTCAAACTGAAACTCCATCCCAAATTATAACTCAATCTCAAACTGAAATTCATTGCCTAACTCAAACTGACAATAATTCTCAAACTGAACCTCGAACTCAAACTGGGATTCAAACAGAAACTCGATCTCAAACTGAAAGTCAATCTCAAACTAAAACTCAATGTCAAACTGAAATTCGATCTCAAACTAAAACTCAATGTCGAACTGAAATTCGATCTCAAACTAAAACTCGACCTCAAAGTGAAGTTAAAACTGAAAGTCAATCTCAAACTGTAACTCGATCTCAATCTGAAATTCAATCTCTAACTAAAACCCAATCTCAAACTCAAACTAAACGTTGATCTCAAACTGAAACTCCAATTCAAACTGGAATTCAATCTCAAACTAAAACTCAATCTCAACCTTCAGTTTGAGATTGGGATTAGGTTTTAGTTTCACTTTGAATTCCAGTTTGAGATTGAGTTTTACTCTGGATTTCAGTTTGAGATTGAGTTTCAGTTTGGATTTCAGAGTTTGAGATTGAGTTCCAGTTTGTAATTGACTTTTAGATTGAGATTGGGTTTTAGCTAGATATTGAGTTTTAGTTTGAATTTCAGTTTGAGTTTTAGTTAGAGGTTGAGATTCACTTGAGATTGAGTTTCACTATGAGATTGACTTTCATTTTGAATTCAGTTTGCGTTTGAGATTGACTTTTGCTTTGAGTTTGAGTTTCAGTCAGAGATTGAGTTTCAGTTCCAGTTTCAATTTGAATTTCAGCTTGGGTTTCAGTTCGAGATCGACCTTTGATGTGAGTTTCAGTTTCAGTTGAAAATTAAGTTTCAATGTGAGTTTGAATTTCAGTTCGAGCTTGAGATTAAGTTTCACATTGTGATTGACTTTCAGTTTGAATTCAGTTTGCCTTTGAGATTGACTTTCAGCTTGACTTTGAGTTTCAGTCTGAGATTGAGTTTCAGTTTGAATTGACTATCAGTTTGTGTTTTAGTTCGAATTTCAATTTGAATTACAGCTTGAGTTTGAGTTGCAGTTTGAGATTGCGTTTTGGTGTGAGATTGAAGTTCGAGTTTCAATTTGAATTTCAAGTTAGGTTCCAGTTTGAGTTTTAATTTCTGCTGCAGTTTCAGTTTAGTCTCAAGTTCTGCACAATGCAAAAACTTTACATTTTGAAGAGATTTCTTTTGTGGGACGTAGGCTTAGGGTTGGCATTGATGAGGTTTAATTTTTTGGCCAAGTGGTAACACGGATTCAGGGTACCCGAAAACATAAAGATCAGTCATGAAACTTATTTCTTTTGGAGCTTGCTTCAGGACTATGAGTCGATAGAAATCTCTCATGACACAGATCACGATTTGGGAGACACTATTGTTATTTTGATACGAGGTTTCACCAAATTCCACTCGCTGGGGACACCCTATCCTTAAGGCGGCGCGAGGAGTCAATGTTACAAATTCAATTTGAGTAATGGACTGAATGCTTACCTTGCAGGTCGGACAAGGCTCTACATCTTTCGGCAATTCTTTACAATTCGGAAAATAGTTCTTCAGGATGGACCAAGCCTGCTTAGAGACTAGACGTCTGCTGGACTCTTGCAGAATGAGGCGCCCTGTAACAAAACGGGAGTAGACAGCATGAATTAAGGGTTCACGTTGAGTTACCAGATCTACTCTAGAAAAGCCCCGACTGGAAAAAACTGTGCTCCAGAGAAACCCCCTGTAACATCAATATTCCAGAAGTAGGTGCCGAAACTAACCGTGCGAACAGACAATATCTTCATTAAATTCTTCTTCGATTTCCCCCTCGTTGATCCGGTGGCATTCGTTGGTTTCACTGTTCTCCTTGACCGACGGGGATCTTTTTCTCTTTGAATTCCGTTTTGCGGAAGGTGACGTATCAGCTGCATGACCTGGAGACGAGTTCTCCTGGCCGCTCGGACTTCTACAACATTCGACGACGTACTTCTCAGAAATGAAGTCCAAAGCCTTCGAAACTGTTTGCCAGTCGGAGTAAAGTTTCTTGAAATCGTCTAACCGATCTGGAGGCAGTGAGCCCGCGCTAAGATTTACGAACCAATCATTTTTCGCATTTTCGAGTACCGATTTCATAGCAAAAGCGACTGAAGAACAAGATTCATGATCGTGTGGATTGAACTCGGCAAACTGTTCGGGCGAAGGTAGCTGTAATGGGGTGTCAACCAACTTTTCATGCTGAGGAGACACAGCCGATTCGGAGTCGGCTCCGTTACGCTGATCCTTGCAATCGTTCTCGGCTTCGGCGGATTCTGAATCTTTGCCGTTGCGATGGTTGCCGTTGACGGGTGTCTCGCTGTCAGAATCGTCGGCGTCGTTGCCGTTGGTGACCACCTTGTCATCATCTTTGCTGAGGTAGATGTAGGAAGCCATTCGTCTCCAGGCCTTCAGCGAGTGTTTGCCAACCCAGAAGGCTGGGTCGTTGCTATATTGAGAAAATGTTCAAAAGATTTAAAAATAAATTCACATAACTCAAAAGTTTTATATTTGTCTTCAAACAAATTTGAACCTGAATGGAGTTGTACAAAATTAACCCACTTCAAATGAAACTGATTCATAATATTATTTATAATGTTTATTTAAACTTACTCGCTCAGAGGCTGTTTTAAAAGGGTCGATATGGTTTTTGCATCTTCCGTCATTTTGCTCCTCATTTGGATATCCTTAGCTTTCAAAGTGACGCAATCCCTGCACAGCGATTCGATCCCCTTCAGCCTGGGCCCACCTTTATATTTGTCGTAGAGCGCCTCGACCTGCAAATCGATGCAACAGTTGGAGTTTGAGTCGGGATTAATTTTTAATTTTCCTGCTCAGAAACAAGCTAACCTCAAAAGTCAAAAGTGGACCTGAAGATCAAAACTTGAAGGAAATTTGAAACTGTTACAGAACTGGAACTGCACTGAAGGGTTAGAAAAGCTACCTCATTCCCCTCTTCCAAAAATGCATTAATCAAGATTAATTTAAGCAAAGCAGGCAACTGAGGAAATGAAAGCAGCACCACTAGCAATGCAACCTCACGCAATTTTGGCATTGAGAAAAATTTTGTGGAAACATAGTCGAGTAATCATACTTTTGATTGAATACGACAGCATACGCAAGCACTCACCGCATACGAATTGAGGTATTTGGCATCCTTTGACATGTCTGGATGAAGCTTGACGTGAGGGCAGATTAGTTTGCTGTTGTCTATTGGTTTTACTGTGCCTGTTGAAGGGGAAACATGACCACATTTCAATCAAACTAGTAACAAGTCATCAGAGTTCAATACTTGTGAAAATGAATATCCTGATGGTTAACACTCCCAACTGCATAATTTTAGTTACTCCTTTTCAAAAAATAACCATTAACAATTTATTAAACGTGAAAATCAACTATACCTTTGGCATTAGCCAGCCAATGTGACAGCCAAGATGACGATACCGCTTCCCACTCGTTATTTTCTTCGGTCACAGGGAGTCCTACCAATAAACTTGTGATTTCAACTTTCTGAGCTTGCCCTTCTGCCTTTAGTAAATTCTGAAAATGAAAAAAATGAAAGCTAACAATAAAACTCTACAATTACCAGAAAATGGGTCAAATTTTCAAGATGAACTCCGGAAAACTCAGATTCTTGACAGAATATGATTCTGGGGGTGCAGACATCAATTTAAGAGAAAAGGCCTCACTTGTTGCTGTTTGTATTGTTCCAATTGAAACTCGATTTCATCCTTGTGTTTCTTCAAATCGGTTTTCAAATAGTCGGGCAGTTCTTCTTCGGTGAAAGACTTGACCGAAGATTCGGATGAGACTCTTGTGTAGACCAGCATGTAAGCGTTACATGACGACAAATGCCCCTTGGCAGTGGCCGGCTTTTTCCCTTTTTTCGTACCATCTGAAATAGGAGCACGAAAAGGATTTAACAAACTAAGATGGCTTTGATATGAAGAGTCCAGAGGAAGAACAGGAAACGGTTCCCTGACGGGATAAACAAGATGATCGTTTACCATCATCCTCTTCTCCCCCGTTCAGTTTGAGTTTCTTCCCTTCCAGTTTTTCAACAGTTTCATCGTTGAATTTGAACCATGTTCCAGTGCTCCTGTCTCGAACGTGAGCTGGAAAATGCCAAACTTATTTATTAGTGTTTCCCCAACAAACTGAGGAACGAACAAGAAGATTGGTAGTCTGGAAACCGAAACTCACCGATATAATGGCCAGAGTAAGCACTTGGACCTTTATGAACGAGCACGGCGTTCAAATTGTACATGAGAGCACCTTCCATCGCTCCGGAAACGAATTCTGCCATGTCCAATGACTCAGGAAACTGGATGTACGAATTGAGTTTCTTCTTCTGTCCTTTTTGCCTGGAACAAAAACAAAAATCGTAAATTTAACGATTCTATTACTCGAATACTTCAATGGAAATTAACTATCATTTCATGATTTGTATTAACCTATCATAAATAAATCGCATCAGCTGCAGATTGAGGACAGGTGGTAATTTCTCCAGTCGGATGAACCGAGTTGCTTCCTGTTTGGCCATGCATTCGCTACAGCTGTAAGCATTAACACCTTCCATTTTCTCTTCCTTGAGGAATTCCCGCAACGCCTCGTGTAGCGATTTATTACCCTTTACATTGAGCTCGAGTTCGTAGAACAGCGATGGACTTACAGACTCTTTAAGGCACTTAGAACATCTGTAATCGGGAGAAAATGGTTAATAACTACACGGTCGCATAAATATAATTTTTTAAGAAATTGAAAATAATTTCAACCAGGAGCTGATGGTCTACTCACCTCGTAATGTAGGAATATTCGCCACAAAAGTGTTCGGTAATGAAATTTTTCACGCTGGGGTTAGACTGATGGCGAAATGATTCTTCAAGGAGAGAAAAAAACAGCTTGGAGAATTCCTGCAAAATGATGGAGTGAATTCATAAATTATTCTGACTTAATCAGCCAAGAATTGTTCAGCTTCTACTAAAACAGACCTTATTCCATACCCAAATAGAAATTTGGTTACCATAACCATTTTATCCCGGATTTTCTTCAACTCCACTCACTTGGGCATCTTGTTGAATAGATGGCTCGAGGGATAGGGCTCGAATGAATTCTTTGGGATCCAGCGTTTTCCTAAGGCCGTGCTGCATCAAAATGAAAAGCAGCTGTAGATGGCCCACAACGCTCCTTGGTGTTTCACCGTTGGCAGTATCGGTAGGAGGTACTTTTTCCGAAACGTCTTCCTCCGGGTTCCACAGAAAAACGGCTTCTCTACAATAGTGACAGCAGAATTTTTAGAATTGAAGCCTCAATAGAAAATAATCAAAAGCAAAGTTTCTGTACCAAAACTTTTGGCGAACAACAGTTTTCAGATAAATCCAACAAGGTAGGCCAAATGATTTGCAGGACTTCATGATTCTAATTGGTTCGATTCGGAAAATTACCTGAATTCAGGCATGTGAAACCACAGCTGAAGGAGACTGTTGACGTAACATGTGGCGCCAAGGTTTTTCAAACCAACGAACATTTTGGGCTTTCTAAGCTCCAGCGCCGGGTCCTCGTCGTCGCTTTCTTCTGTAGCTTCGTTGAGCCATTTTGACTCACCAAGGCTTGACAAGCAGAACGGGTTGGCCCGGCAGTTTCGCCTGAGAGAACAACCGTAGATTGAAAAATTTTGAATGAGACTTTATACAGCAGGACTTGAATTTCTTAAGATGTCAATGTGCAAAGGCGGGAAATCAAAGTTCTCACTGATAGGAAGAAAAATTGAAAAATATTTCCATTACCTGCAGGTGAAAGGGGTGCATTTCGGTATGTCCAATCTGTATGCGGTTCTAATATGCTCATCTGTGATATTCGCTACATCTACCGTATCAGACCAAGCCCACGCACTTTTCGACAGTAGAAGTTTCTTCTTCGGTGGCATCTTGGAGTTTACGTTACCTCCTAAAATGGTGTAACAAAATGGAACAGTATTAACGTAGGTAGGCATTTCTTTTTTAAATTGATGGGCATTTTTTTAGTACCTAGCTTTTTTTGTGCAAAGTAGTACCTACTTTTATCACTTTGAAGCACAATACTTATAATTCCAAAGTGGCATTTTGAGAAAAATGCAAATCAAATATTTTTGACAAATTCACAAAAATCAAAATTTCTCCCAATTTTGTTTTAATTTTACCTATTTAAAAAATTCACTGAATAAAAAATGTTTGCCTAGATCGACAAACTTGTGCAACCGGAACTTTGATTGAGCACAGCACTTCCAAGATAAAGAACGCTCTTAAGTATTGGTAGTTTTTTTTCAGCCCTAAAGAAAGCAGAATACTGCCCTCATTTAAAATAATTCTATCAGGATTAGCCACGGAAGTCACCAGACTTCTATCAAATGAATGGAAAAGTGAGTCCAATTTTCAATGAATAATAGGACAACGAAAATAGCAGAACGTAATCATCAATAAGAAATATAAGAATGCACCGACTTACGTACGAATACAGAAGAAATCTGATTTTTAGAGCGGCTAGTCGTCAGCTAGTAGGTAGGCCTACCAGAATACCGCTTCGGCGGCAATCGCGCCCCACGGAGATGCAAGTTCAAGAATTTTGAGGAGATAAACAAACTGGCCTGGATATTCACGGCAACAAAATGTACGGCGCATGCTTGTCGTAGTCTGGAACATCCACAGTACCGATGTGCTTACGAATCGCAAAAATTAAAAACTCACAGAATATTGTTGGCAACAGGAAACGAAGATTTTGCAGATAGGAAACAAAATATTGAAAGGCGAGACAGATGGAAATTCAAACACACCGATCATCTAGGAGTCGGGAGGTCGTTGGTTCATTTCAAGAATCGAGAAGAGTACACTACAAGATCCGTATCGAAGGAAGGAGTGGGTTGGGGGGGCACCCAGGGAGGTGGGAGTGTCAGAGTTGCCAACACTTCTTCTTATCCATGGTTGTCCTCGTAAAAAATCAGTAAATTCGAGAAACAAACTCGCTTTTTCATGAGAAGATAACTCCCAAACTTGGTAAGTACTGAACAATGCACCCTCCTTCTTACTGAGTAAGTGTACCTAGAGGCTTTATTCATTATGATTTTTTTAAGAAACTCTTAATAAAGTCAGAAATTTTTGAATTGATTTTTAAAATATATCTTTGAAATTAATTACGGATTGTGATGAAATTGAATACTTTGGGTTAGTAGGAGTACTTTCGGAATTGTCGAAATTTTTTGATTTTGAGTTTTGGTTTGGAAAAGCATAGAAATTATCGATAGTATTGATAGACTATCGATAGCCCACTTAATTCTTTGCGCTTGCGCAAAAACGGGTGCGTGGAACGTTGTTTTGATCAAGCAATTAAGTTATTTTTATTATAATAAGCACCCTTATTTCTTTTAAAATATTATTTTCTTATGCGCCAGATTTGTCTCTCTCATTGGGCGGTGCTAATTTGTTTTTACTAGTCTAGTAGTTTACATACTTTGCAGGTAGGCGAGTAACTTACGTTCGAGATGTCATCAACCTCCAACATGTACGGTGAGTAATTTCAGTAAGCGTAATAATTGTAAGTAGGTACTGTCTATAACTTGCGTAGGAAATACTTTTGATTTTTACTCAGTGGCGAAACCTGAGCACCCTGGGCAAGGAGCCAGTGGCGAAGTCTCACAGGGCAACCTGGGCAAGGAGTGCCTACCTAGTCTGGGCCCAGGTACCTTCTTGCCCAGGTTTCCCGCTCGGGATTCGCCTCTGCCAATGCTAAAATTATGTAGCATTCTTCCATGAGTATGTTGGGTACCGAAAAAATAAACCAGTGGTGCGTAGATAACACACAATGCTCAAATATTTTGATACGTAAATTTTTGACCCAGTTTGAATATATTTGACAACTTTTGAGGCTGTTAAAAATATTAAAATGTCATAATATTAAAAACCTCACTATGCAAATTTTAAAACTCGTCTAAAATAGAAATTCTTCAAGTAATCTAAATATATCAACTTGGTACTCACGTTTTCTGCAAGGTGAAACCAAGCGTTTAAGACCAAGAACGCTCAAAAGCAGTTCATTTTTGTGGCCAGGAAAAAAATAAAATAGAAAACACTACAAGTGGTAATATATCGGAAGCACTGTGAGCAATTCAAATTTCAATTAAACATATAGCGCCATATTTCTAATAACGTTTTTTGCCCAAAAATGAAGTTCAGTGTCCTGTTTCTAGGTAACGTCGTGCCTCTTATCGTGGAATTCCTTGAAGTTGCTATTCATGGCGTTCTCTATTACCGAAAAATTTATCCTGAGGCCATATTTACCCTCAAGAAAAAATACGATGTACCAGTTCATGTAAGTTCTTTTCACGCTCCTTCATGGCTACGTTTACCGTTCCATTTGTGTTCACGGGTTGCCTAGCTGTTTGAATGATTGGCTCAAACTTAATCTAATAATCTCCTGTCAGGAGATTAAATAAACTTAATAATCTCCTGTCAGGAGACTCCTGAAATGTAGGTTTGTATTTTGCTGGTGGCCTGAAAATGATGCGCCTAGCTGAGGCACCTTGGTTTTTTATACTAATAAAAGTTGTCCATTCACTATCTGATTGCTGGTGGTTGGGGCTAGAAAAAGCGCTGTTGTGATTGGTCGAGTTCGAGTTGGCGTTGAATCCAATGAATTTCATTAGCGTTTCCAATCCACATCCCTTGATCTTCTCTGCTCTAAAAGCCAGCAATCGGTCGCTGAATGGTCTCACTCGGTGCCTTAACCTGAAGTAAGATCTACAAGTTGTTGCATCGAGTAAATCACTTTTTCTAACTTTACCCTTCCAGATATCATTGTATCCAGAACTGAATAATTACATAAATGAAACTCTTAAGATCATAGCGAAAATGTTGGAAATCGGGTCCCTTGACGAAGTGTGTATTTGCTTTTACGACGCATGTTTGTCACCTGTTGAAAAACTGGTATTGAAGTTGGACGCGTTTGATAAATCGGGTGACTTGTGAGTACAAACTATTTCTGCCACGAATTATTTGTATTTAATGAAAATACCATGGTGGTTGTGCATACTTGAACCGTTTTGCTCCCTGAGATTTTTTCCCTCCTTTTCTCCTTGTACTTACCTATTAAAAGAGTACCCTACTTGGTACCTAGACATTTTTCTTCTTTATTTCCACCCCACAATTTAGAGCCATTGTCGTTTCGCATTTCAGATCAGAGGCCGATCCGTACCTCGTGAATTTGCGCGAGTGCTTCCGAGCTTTTATGTTGAAACTTAGCGTTAGCACGAGTTACCTGGCGTCTTTACCTGAAAATGCGACTTTCAAAATTCTCCTTCGCACTACTGAGACGACGGCCGTCCGAGTGAATTTGGACCCTAATTTTCAGGTAGTTTTCAGCTCCAAATTTTCCGATTTAGGGCCGTACGTTTATTATGCTTCTCCTGGTAATGTTTCACGAACGATGAGAGTTTCAAGATTGTTATGGATAGTATCGCTGCTGCAGGAATTTCCTTTGATTGAAGTGGAGCCTAAAGAAAATTCCCCATCCGATCGAGAGATATTGCCGCTCAAAACAATTGTTCACGATATGATAAAAATCAACGCCTATTTCCAGAAGAAGATTTCGTGACAGGTAACTTACAACTTACAATGGGTTGGTTCCAGAAGCTTGAGTCTAATTTGTAGGTGCTTTACGCATGCACTCTAAAAACGTTTTCTAGAATCAGCACATTTGTCAAAAATTCTGGAAACTCCAAATCCTATCAGAGATTTTTTTCTAAACCAGAGGTTTATGAGGTCTCTGGGTCCAAACCTCACGTCGGAATATACCAAATTCCTCTTGGCTTCTGTGTTCCATTGTACGTAAGATTATGACCTAGTTTCGGTGCTTTAGCTTTGTAGAATCGCGCTCCACATTTTTCTCTTATCTTGACTTTTTTCATTCGCTTTGAATGCTTGTCAAGAGGATTGATAGTTCGTGGGATCGTACCATCGCATGACCTACCTACCGTATTGAACGCATCCCCCTCCAAGTTTTATCTTGACACTTCTTCTTCGCTTCTTTCCCCCTTTCGAAAATAAGACGATCTTCGAGCTAGGACGAAAGACGATATTCACTCGGCTTTGAGCCTTCACCTGTCGTGGCCCTTGGAGATTCTGCTTGTGTGATCAATATTTTCCGCGAGCTACCACCAGTGCTAAACACTCGTTGCATTTTTCTTGATTTCGACCATGGAATGTGGAAATGTCGACAGATTGGCGTCAGAACTGAAACGTGACAAAGCTGCTAGGTGAGCAATAAGGGTGTCATTTTTAGGCGCTTTATTCAGTGCCTGTTTAGTAAACAACCAAGGCCTATTCTTTTGGAAAATTAAGAGTTCCAATATCACTGCCATTTTTCTGTTAGTATTCAAAATGCATCAGCTTATGGTTCGCGGCTTTTGCTGGTTTAAGATTTTTTTCCTATCCTGCATAGAAAAGTTGTCTAAACGTCCCTTGGAATAGATGTTACGTCTAGCTAAAAAATCAGTGTTTCAGTAATTTCAGCAACTCTGAAACTGTTGAATAGATTTTTCGCTTCCGGTCGCAAGTCAAAGCGAATTTTATCCCAACGATTTCATCACCTAGTTACATTTTTTGATCGGTGCACAGGTAGGTAGGTACATATTCCATCGAAGTATCCCTTATGGACCCTTATGCAGAACTTTTTGTTATTTGCAGGGATGCAATAAAAGAGGACAACAAAAAGTTGGACGCCGAATGTAAAAAATTGGAAAAAGAACTAAAAATTTTGCTAAAAGAAGATCCAAGCAGTAAGTTTCTTTTGCCAACCATCCTAAGCGGTAATGCGAACTTATTGGGATTTCCTCCTCAAATTACATTATGCTCGCACTAAAACGTGGAAACGCTCGAGTGTTTTAGTTTGAAATTCTGAGATTAACGGCTTCTGTTCCAGATGAGAAAATGCCGCACCTGGAATCTGAAGGCTACCGTCGGTTTATTGAGCAGCAAAAAATCAAAGAAACGCTCAAAAAACAGATAGGTGCGGAAAAAGAAAGATTGAGAATTTTCATAGGTACTTGACTGGAATTTTCTCA
This sequence comes from Nesidiocoris tenuis, assembly GCA_036186465.1. Taxonomy (NCBI): domain Eukaryota; kingdom Metazoa; phylum Arthropoda; class Insecta; order Hemiptera; family Miridae; genus Nesidiocoris; species Nesidiocoris tenuis. Next base: position 6,202,193 of record AP028909.1, read on the forward strand.
AACTTGAAACATAGGATTGTAGATATTTCTACTTGAATGTAAAAGTACCTACCAAGCGTTCACCCATACCTATTGTTCATTTCTTAGTGTCCCACTTTGGGATTTTTGATATCTGCCACCTTTGTCATATTCGCGATCAACTCGCCACTTGTAAATAAAAATAAATATCACAGCCATTTTGGATAATTTGTATATATTTTTTTTAACGCTACGTCCAACGTTAATGTTTTGTTCAATTCGCTAAATTGCTTATTTTCCCATTACTTCTAAATTTGGTACTTCCCTACCCTTTTTATTGAATTGATCAACATCATTGGTCTGATTTTTAACTTTAAATTTCTAGAATCGAGAACAGACATAACAGAAATGAATGTTGATGCCTTGTCCCAGGTGACTATACTAATATATTCATTACATTTTTCAACATTTCTTAGTTCTTCTGAATTCTGGTAAACCTCTGCTATCTATGCTTTAGTCAAGTTTGACTTTGCTTGACTCAACCAATCTCTTACATTTTGAAATTTTTAAAAACAGATTTAAAATTTGTTTGAGCAGAGTGTTCAAAGTTCATCTACCATCAAATTAGCACTATCTAATATTGGTGAATTTTAGAATTTTAACTAATGAAATTATTTTTGAATAGTAAAACTTTTTTGTAGGCCGAATTAATACGCATTGTCAAACAGCTCGAAAGAAGGAAGGTCGATGCGCAAAGCAAATTGCACGGAACTGAACAGTCTTTGAATTCTGCTGCTAAGGTAAGTAAATTGAGGCACCATTTCTAGTAAACCTTTTCAATCAAAAATACCCAATGGTGCCAATTTCAGTTACTTGGATAAAACCCGGTTGCCCTGGTACTGATCAATTACTTGATTACTCCTTGCATTGTATCGTAAAGTAAACTGTCGTTGAAATAATGTGCAATTCACACGATAGCCGAAGTTGTCCCGGGCGTGCCCTGCCGCTCTCAAGTTCTTATGGTTCCTGTTACCATAATATTCGGCATTTTTTGCCCTGCCGATTTAGTTCTTCCAATTGGAAAATCCAATCGTGGGGGGGGGGAGAAAAAAGTAAGGAGTTAAAATTGCAAAAGAGCGTGTCCAGTTGCAGAAAGTCCAGGACGAGTAATATTCGCAAGTTTAATTTTGTTGATAAATTTCTGCTCCATAACTTTAAAATCTCTTTATGCCTTGTTAAATTTATCATCCCGTTCACCAAGACCGAATGGTGGCTGTAGAATGTCAAAGCGGTCATCGAGACGACCGCCTGGATTTGTGAAGGATTTCACGATTGAATTTGCCTTAACAATATTTGAACGTTTCATTTCTAGGACGCAAATGTCTTAACATTCATCTTTAACAATTATCTTACGAATTATAGGAAGTAGCCAAACTACGAGAAGCACAAAAAATGTATCAAACTGAATTTGATCTACGTGACAGGAAAAAGGGAACAACGCGTCAGCTTCGTTAATGTTAAATTATTTGTGTTATTAAGGTTTATGTTTGAAGGATATAATTCATGTTTTCGGACACCAAAGTGAACGTATTTAGTTATGATTTTTAATTTCTGAAATTGTTGTATTTTATTCTCTGACGTTTGATACCAATAAATTCTGTTCTGTGGCACCTTTCTTCTCTATTTATGTTAGCCGTTTCTCCATTAGCTCTGAGGGAGTTTGGCGTGTCCTTTGGCCTTTAGGTGGACCAATTGAAAAGTCCATCAAGTTCATCAATTAGAGTAAGGTTGTTATTAAATAATTGTTCGAATGATAAATAATTAGTTTATTCATGACCTTATGACCAATTTGGTCATGACAATTTAATTCAATTTTCGTTTAAATCTTCACCAATCAACGTATTATTGGATGGAATTAACAAAATCAAATACCAGCAATCACTGTTAAATTTCATCGGGAAAACAAACTCATGAACCGTAGTACGCAAAATACGCGGTAGGCATTTGTTGAAAACATAATCACATATAAGTACGCATTAATTGAAACAATTGAAGTGATTTTTTAGCTATCACGATTCCTTTCCTGAACACCCAGGTTGGTATTTACAGTGTTGAATTGGAATCCACTTAGATTAAGAACAGATTTGTTAGACGCTTCATCCGAATCTTCGTGTATGATAATTATCATAGTTTTGGTCTCCGTTTCAAACGGCGCGTGTATTTGAGAATAACAAAAAACTTACTAAAATAAATACTTTCATTTATCACAAAATATTTCACTCGGGTTACCAGTAAATAATTTGTCAAGAGCACTTCAACGTAATCTAAATGAGTGAATAATTCAAAATAACAGCACAAGCTGTGCACGCCTTGAGCTGCTGTACGTACATCAAAAACCACAATTCCTGATAATAGAAGATGACTTGAGCTAGCTATAGGAGGCAACGCTAGCAAAGAAATCGGCGAAAGAGAATGGTGGATGAAATGAGACAAAACTGGTAGCAGATGCCACTAGAATTAAAATAGGATGCTGATTTTGAAAACAATAATTGAACTGAAGCCAAAAATTCCTCTTTATGCTCTTGGAAGTTCCTTAACTTGAACGACAACTTTCAAGAATAAATTCTATGCTCCTGCGGCGGTTATCTATTTTTAAATAATATTGCCAGGGAAAAAGAAATGTCGACGCTATCACGGGAGCAGCTAGTGGGATACTCCAAAAGACTAGATACAACTTATTTTATAGAAGTATCGACAAAACGAAAAAATCAGATTCTTAGATCTGTAATTTCGGAAAACTCAAAGCTGCGTGCGCCAACGAAGATATAAATTCACCTAAGCCAGTGGGATATGAAATTGCCGGTGTTTTATGAATGCCTATTTTATCCTGTCGACAGGCCTGATGTAGGGAGATCCTCCGTGCTTTTCCCATTCTCTGGTGAAATCCTGTTCAAGGATTTCCGCCCCCCTTTTACGCGTGAGTCCGGTTTCTTCCAGGCTCAGTTCGCACATCTGCATGTCATCGACTCCTGCAGAAAAAAGAGGATTTTTTGGTACATTGTACTTTTTCTTACATCGTCATTTGCAACACAACAGATCACTCGAAAGTTATTGCACACATCATTCATGCCATTCCTTCAAAACGCGTTTGAAGATTAATTTTTGAAACGTTGAAGAACCATCCATTTTTTTACCAAATCAATAAAATTCTAAAAAAAAATGTAAAATCCTGGGGTTGGTACATTTTGGAAAAAACTGACGATTTTGGACTGAATGCCAAGTGCTTACCTGCTTTGAGGAGGATCGCTGGCTTATCAGGGTGAAGTTCCATCTGCCTAGCGACGTACTGTCCGTCAAAATGGGCGTACCACCAGCCGCGTTTGTTTGAATTGTCCATAAGGGAATCCCCATGGCCGTTTGTCAGACTGGGACGAATGAATGGGATCCTGAAATACCTCTGGCTGTCCTTCTGATGGTTCGTGATTTCTTTGGTGGGCGTGCGAGCGGCGTTAGAGGCTTGAAAAGGAATATTGAGCATTTGTAAGAAGATATTTTTCGTGGGGGAGGGGGATGGCCCCTTGACACCCTGAAGTACTGGCCTGAACTATTTCACTCTAATAGGTCGGCACATCACTCCCCATAGTACACCAACCTGCATCCATTATTGAACGAGGAGCTCGTTCGTTCTCGTTCATCACAGAGCGATGCTTGTTCTTGGCCTTCCACGCATGGTAAATCTTGAGTCGCCTGTGGAACTCGTGCCTGCAGGCCTGAAAAAGTCCCAAATAATCTCATCTTGAGTGGCAGTTTTTACAATTATCAAAAGTTATGCATCGATTGGGTTCATTTGGCCCATTTGTGTATGCTTGCGGGCCAGATTGGCAATAAATTGGAGACTTTGCGGTCGATTTGTAGAACAATCTGTAAATCTTGACCCTCTGCTCAGGAGAAAGAAACCATTTTTTATATTTTATGCATTTACGAACCTCAAGAAGCTCAATATCACAGGATGTATTGATTGTGTCGCGAAGTTCAGAGTACTTCCACTTAGACAGGTCATACTTAGTGTTGTTGTTAGTCTGGTTCTTGATGTGCTCTGGCCTGTAACCGCAAAAATTGAGCTTTAGTTTGGGACCCTCTTATAAACCATTACTGATGTCACGCTAGAGCCCAAAAATCAAGTGAACTTGGTGCAAATTATACACATCTTTCTCCAACATCAGCTTGAAGTGTGCTCAGCATATAAACGGTACATCATGATATCTGCAGTTTGAAGCGATTTCCCCAGTCATGCATTTACAACTATCTACAAGAATGTACATAATGTGCTAACGGTGGTACCTGTTGAGTTTATTATTAGAGTTGTGATTCATCATCCGTGCTCCAGGGAACCTGAATTGGGCACATGAAAATCAGTTTCTTCTGTGTAATATACAAAAATACTCCCATCTAAATATTTACTGGTATATGAGGCGCGTGCATGATCTTCCCATATAGGTATTGTGAAGTGCAATGAAATTCCATTACCAGCATTGAATTCATATGTAAGCAATGGTGCCTGATTAACTTGTTCACCCCTAAACCTCCTTGCTAAACCCACCTTTTTTGGTTTTCATCGTATTGCGTGTAAACTACTGAACCGGTTTTGATCATTCGAAATTCGATTTTTTCTCATCAATAACCTAAAAAACAAAACATGAAGGCATGGGCTCAGCAGAGCACCTCTGCCACGTACCGAAGGGAAACCGACTTGATTCCCTCGCCCCAAGCCCCGCCTGACCTAGCCGAGCGCAGGATGCAAACATGCACGCATCCATGAAATCTTGTAGCGTGATTTTCACGTTTGTTTTCAGATGCCACTATGCGTTTTGATTTGCTTAACAAGAATCTTAACCTCAATTTGATACGCTTGGAAGAGAAAACTAGCTTGAATGCCTACCCTTTGGCAAGCACATTAACGTTTATGCTGCCTACCAGGCTATATCCCACCAAAGTATATTCACACTTGAGCAACGTGAAGTGAAATAAGCTTGAAGAAGAATCTTACTTATCAGTTGGCGATAAGATGTCGTCCACTTGGCTGTTGCTCTCATGAGCCAGCCGTAGGGCCAATTCGTGGTCCCTCCGTTCCTGCTCCAGCTGGCCTCTCCTGCAGAGTTCTTCTTGCTCTTGTTTTTCCCTTTCCAGCTGTTGACAAGACGGTTTATTAGTATGAAATAATTCACTTGCGGAATTGGCTTGAGTTTGAGCTAAAAATTAGGATCAGGTGGTTCAAAGAGTAACTTAAATTGAAGCCAAAAATATGAAATTTTGACACCTCCAAGGATCCTATTTTCACCCTCTACCACAAGACGTGCAGTGCAGGAGCGAGATACAGTTTTTGCCCTACCTGCAATTTCATTTCAGCCACTTTGTTCTTTTCCTCCAACAGTTTCTGAGCCTCTTCCTCAAGCTGCCTTCTCATTTCCATTTCAACTTTCCTGCAAACACAAAATATGGAAAATGTTGAAAAAACATCGCTGTGTTAGCAAAAATTGTATGACACCCCATACTGACGAGATCCGATTGGGTAGTAAGGACTGAAGTGATCGCAGGCTACCGGGACAGAGTTGGCGGGGGTGAGGGCCAAATTCCTCAAAAAGTAAATACCTCGGTTTTGGTACTCACAGTTTCTTGTTCTGCTCTTCCATTTGCTTTTCTTTCTCCTCTTTTTCACGTCGTTCCCTCTCCTTTCGAATTTCCTCTTCGATTTTCTTCAGCCGCTCCTTTTCTTCCTCGTCTTTTTGGAATTCCAATTTTTGCTGAAGTTTGGCCAGCTCTCTGTTCGCCTTATTCATCAGCGACGTATGCATTGCGTTGACTTCTTCAGGCTTGATTTTGGGGTTCAGCTGAAGATATTTTAATTTGTATTTAGAATCATGTTCATTGCTGATGCATGCTTGAAGGTTGGTGATCTAATGGCAACTTATGTTGGTGGCTTGTATCTGAAGGGGCCTACCTTGATTTTCTTCACTGAGTCTTTCATTTCGTGCTGCAAGTTTTTCATCTCTTTCAAGCTTGAGTCCTTGTCCTTCTTCATTTGCCCGATCAGTGCTTCCATTCTGGATATGATTGACTGTGGCGGAAAACATGAATTAGATACAGGATTAAACGTGTACAGTGCTTACAGCCTCACAGATGTTCATGAAGCTGTAATTCTCATAACTATACAGACAAGAATCGCCATTTGTTAAAGCCCCAGATAATGTTATTGAAGTTATGTAATTTTCTCTTTAGGTACCTAATAGACTTGAAATGGATCGATAAATTCTTACCTGGAGATTGTTAATTTTCTGGATTCCTTTATATCGAGGGCGGTGCTGCTTCCGAGCCAAATACATACGAATATTCTTCTGGATTGTGATGTGACACTGAGCTCGATACTTGATTTTACGATCGACTGCATGGAATATAGTTTTCCAATTATTAAAGTTGGCAATAAATTATGATAAAGCTGAAAGAAATGGTTCAAGTTTGATTCTCTTACGTTTTATAACGGAGAGGGCGCACCATTGGACCTTCTTCCATCTCGTCATGAGTAGCCATTTCTTCACCATCGATACCATTTTTGCTAAATTCTCCGGGTCCGATCGCATGATGGCATCGAACTCAGCAAATTTGCCAGGCTTGAAGAAGATTTTGGAAACGCCGAAACGGAAATCCTTCTCGCTCATACCCAAAGCTCGAAACAAAAGCTGGAACATGAGGCGAGTATTTGGTCAAAGTTTGAAAAATCCAACCATCAATCCAGCAGTTGGTGTGCTCTTTCTTGCTTATATCATACCTTGCAGAACAATCGTGCATCCAGTCTTGCAAGTTCAGGAGGCAAGAATTTACTGTACATATCATACAGTTCGCTGAATCCGGTCCTTGACGGGTACCCCTGCTGCATAAGTTCCAGAACACTCGTCATTCCCGAGCATTGAAGCTGAGATAGGATAGAGCCTCCTTCAAATTGGTGATCCACCATCTTTTGGTTCGGTTTGATACATCTTATGAAGCTTGTACCCTGCAACGGAGAAAATGCAAACAGTCAGTTGCATCAAGCTAAAAACTGATCAAAATGATGATTTTTTTCAGCAAAATTTTGATTTTTCCTGAATTTATAGAACTTACAGTGCTCTTCAGTTTGTCCATCAATTCGCCAAGCTGAGTTTGGAATTTGGAGCCGACGCTAATGAACGTCAATTTGCCTTTTTGGTTATTCGAGTTCACGGCGTTGCCAAACATATTTCGAAGGAACGGGTTTTGACTCTCCTGCACGAGACCTTCAAGTGAGGCATGTAGTGCATCGTTGTTCTTCTCAATGAATTTGCTCTGTGACATTCAATGGAACAAAATTTAACAGAATGGTAATATATTCGGGTTTCCTCCTTTGTAAAACAAGCCTTGCTATTTCCATATTGCTTTGAATGATTTCCGAGGGAAATGACAGGAATTTTCCAGGCGGCCTGTTCGGATCTGCTCCAAACAGCAACGGATTCACGTGAACCAGAATTTTTTCTTCAATGTGGATGCGCAATTGCTCGAGCAGCTGGGAACAAGTCAGCTGGAAAACTGCTGAATAAGAAATCCAGTGCTTGACATAGCTTGCTGGAATATTGTGTTTGGTGTGGTTGGAGATTGTCTTACGTACCGTATCATAGCAAACGGCTCCTGCGAAATGACGAACGAGAAACCCTTCGGAATCCCTGATTTCACGATGAGCTTTCAGCTTGGACGCTCGCGGCAAAGCTAGGCGGAAGTGGGTGCCCCAATTTTTATGCACTTCATTAGTGAAATGCTCGGCGCTTGGTTTGGGCAGTTTGGACTCTTCGTCGAGGAGACTGAATAGGCCGGATCCTTTGCCCTCGATCAAATCTACAGGCAGGAGTCCGAATCAATGGTGGATTAAAAAGATACAAAATTGACCTAGAATAGATAGACCTAAGCCTTGATGGAAAATAATGTTCAACATTTAAAACTATCTATAACAAAGTTCACCTACCAATACAATCTTGATTATCGATAAAGTCGATTTTCTTCACTTGAAGCCCTTCCCTCTGATATAGCTCTTGCTCATCTTTCAGGATTCTCTCGTTGAAGAACTGCTGCAGTTTCTCATTACAGTAGTTGATGCAGAACTGTTCAAAACTATTGACGGTGAAATATTCTGAAACCGTTTGAAAGAAGAGAGTTGAGTCAAAGTCATTCAGTGTAGAAAAAAGCTGAAACCTTAAAACTGAGTTTTAAGTGCTTACCAAACCCAGCAATATCAAGCACGCCTACGTAGTAGCTCGATGCTTGGAACGGAATGCTTTTGTTGATCCGTTGGACAATGTAATCGAAGAGTTTGCTGTACAAAGCCTTAGCCAAGGCATCTCTAGCGCTGTTCGCTTCGTATACTTTTAGAGGAACCCTGAAACCACAAGCAATAGTTGGAATGATGGATCCAGGCCGACGTTGTCATGCCAAAGATGCGGGAACACCAACTGAGCGTTTTGCTCATGAACGTTCAAGATCATCCAAAAACGTACAAGATCATTCAAAATAATTCAAGAACGATCAAAATCATTCAAGAGCGTTCAAGATGTTTAATGAACGTCCAAGATGCGAAGGAAATCGTCCTTGTTTTGGGGTGGCGTAATGTCTTTCTGTGACAGTTTTTGTGTTGATGTGCGTAAACAGTTTATTGCCGAACTCTGGACCACTACTGGAACTTACATGATAATAGTGCCCTTGGGGCCACCTCTGGCAGTCATCATGACTTTATTGAGCAACGCTTGGCGAAGTTCATCCTTGTCCACGAACAACAGCGATGCAGCCATCGCTAGGCTGGACTCGGAATCGGGCGTCACTTTGCAGCCGCCTTTGGTCCCTTCAGCGTCCTCTTCGAAGGAAACGTTACCCAGATGTAGCACTGCCGCTACCATTGCGTAAATTTCGAGTTTTTCATTTTTTTCCAAACCGAGCCTCGACAGCGCCTGGAAAAATATCAGTTGATGGATGGAGAAAAAATCTAATGAGAACATCTGAGCACAATCATAATAACACAAGCATTCAATTTGAGATTAGCATTACTATTACATTCATACGACTGTAATAACATTTTTGATCGTATTCATAATTAATGAATTTCATTATGATTAGTTTTAATTCTAATACAGCGAATAACATGCGTTGTAGGATTCGAGGGTGAAGCCCGAAGTCACTCACCTTATCCATATTGGTGAAGTCTTCAACATCGTCGAGCATGGGATCTTTCAAGCCGCCTCCGCTCGCGTGTGCAGCACTTTTTTGCGTGTTGTTCAATTTTCGCTCCGTGTTGTTATTTGTGAAATATTGGGTGCATCCGTTCCTCAAATACTGAAAAATGAAATACATCATTGTATTACCTAAGTTGCGTTGCAGTTATTTTGTAAGGAACTGCAAAATTGGGAATGCTGTGACCTAAAATATAGAAAAAGATATTTTGTTGCTCCTGAGCAACACCAGCTATTCCAATGTGTTATCATAGGGGATTGCTGATTTTCCCTCTTTATAGACGATTTGATACTTGAATCCCAAATGAGGTCTAAGCATTCTAACATGTCCAGTTCAATCTACCACTAGGACTCACATGGAAATCGTCGGGTTTGGTTAGTTTGTAGACTTGTCGCATTTCGTCAGGCGCGCCTGCGCACAGAAGGTAGAACACGTGGTAGTTACGCTCTTCCTGGCTCTGCATTACTATCCTGGATTTTTCGAGAAGATAATGAGAAATGAAGCCTCCCACGACGGCGCACTTCGAATCGAAATGAACCTCCATGAACTTTCCAAACCGCGAGGAGTTATTATTCCTAGTGGTTTTGGCGTTACCGAACGCTTCCAGGATGGGATTAGCTGAAACAATATTATCGTAATGTTAATAAGGAAGAAGAAATTAAATTGTTTCCAACGTCTTCAAAGGTGAACTACACTGGGTAAAAGTAATGCGCCATACCGTCAAGGATTTTCTGTTCGATAGGCCCTGCTGCAGTACCCCAAAGGTCGCAAAGATACCTCAATAGATACTTCGTCGATTCGGTTTTGCCCGCTCCGCTTTCACCGGAAACGATTATGGATTGCGATTGTTTCAGCGTTTTCATGTCCCTGAAGGATTTGTCGGCTGGAAAAAGCAATTTTGTGATTTAATAGTTTCCATTTTTCAGCCCCGTTATGCCAGAATGACGCACAGATCCGCGGACGGGGCGGATTTCATTATATCAATTTTCAACTTTTAGTGTAATATAATATTGGTTAGGCAGAATCAAAATTGAATGGGACTTACCAATGGCAAAAACATGAGGAGGCATCACACCCAGCGATTTACCCTGATATTGTTTGATTATTTTCGACGAATACAAATCTTTTATTTCGAAATACGGATTGACTGCGATCAGAATATTGGCGACGTACGTCTGCAACATTAAAGTTAGGCATTAGTTAAGTTATTGTTGAAGCACTCCGATAATTGACAAAGAAAACAGCAGTGGCGCAGCCCACAGCTTACTACCAAAGTATCTATGTTAGGAATATTAAATATTAGGTATAGGAATATTTCCTATAATAATTAATAAAATGTAATCTTAATGTCATTAAGGCAGGTATGTAAAAAAATTAAAGGGGATTAAAACTAATTATTTAGCCTGGCCTGTGACGGAGATAACTCGCTATTAAACGCTGAAGAATATCTTTTATCGCCCGAATATGACGATAAGAGCGTAGGTGTGCGGCAGATATTTAAATTGTGCTAGGTCTGGACAAATACAGCCCATCCAACCGACGCATGACTGTATAATGATAACAGCTGGAGTAAAAATATTCACATAGGATGAAATCTCGATTACATTTTTACTTACATAAATTTTATCCTTCTTATACCGATTTCGTATGTTGTTAAGGAGAGTGGCCTCGTTGAGATTCATTAAGGAACCTGAAAAGTTACAAAAATATTGAATAACTTTGACTATAACGAAGATAGATACATAGATTGCCCTTCATGACTCTTTCTGTCAAAAAAAAATAGGTAGGTAAGGTGATTTCAATTTTGGTGGCTGAAGGTGCAAAAATTGCTGGCAACAGCTGAACTCCGTTCAGTTTGATTTACTGTTTAGCAAAACGACGAGCTAGGCCAACCGGCACGGTAATCATCACTCGAATGCTTTCAAAAACCTCTCATCTCCGCAATTACGGTCTGACGAGTCATGCCCATTTCCCCGTCTTGGACCGCTTTAAGCGCAAATCCTTCCCGGAGGCAAGACATTATAACTAACGTTTACAGACTTGGGAACATTCCTCTTCCAAAGAAACCTTTAGCTCTTTTTTGCAGTTTCGTCCGTTGGTTTAATTGGTATAGCAAATTATTTATTGCCCTTTTACATTTGGGTTAATCACTAAAGATGACTTATTTGATTTTTCACACTTCTATTTTGAATCAAGTCACTAAAGTAACTCCTCATATGATCAATATAAAGCAATGAATTCTCACGCTGCCTATTTTTCGTCACTGAAAGCAGCTCCACGTAAGAGACGTATAGCAGACTATTGTTGTTAGGCAAGCCAGTTACGCCTTCCTCAACTGGGTACCTATTTGAAACAGTTTCCGGCCCTACTGCGTTCCATATTTGTCCCCCCTGCCTCACCAGGGAGTCAAATGAGATAGGTTCAACTTAGGGTCTTGGGCGACTGCTCCCCATCAACTACCTCCCAGGTCGTTTGACATTAGACGTAAATACTTCAGCCTCGCCTAGAACATCCTCCCGAATTAGCTTTTTGTACACTGAACAATGAACCATAAAACGTTAATGGAAAACACATTTTCTGGTTCAGCTACACTGGAAGGTAATTTGAATGAATCAAGATTGTTGAGGACGGATGATAATTTTTTTCGAATTTCTGGAACATGCTACACCAGTTAACTTTTGAATTATTCCCTCAATATCGAGGCATCCATTGGCCGAGCGCTTTCGCCCGTATGGTCTTCCTCAGGAGCCACTCACGACACATTGCCAACACAAGGACCTACGGCAATTTCACCCCACGTCGTCACGCATACGACGATTCGCACATTCCCCCTCCCCGATGTAGTGATATCAACAGGACCTACGTTAGATCGTCTCACCTATTACCACCAAAATTGCACGTAACATTTCAAATCAATTCTGCATTACGTTATGCGGATTAAATTGACAGCTCGAATTATTAATCAATTTACCGGTTTAAAAAAGTTCACTTACAGTTATCATCGAAATCTTTATTGTCGTACTCCTCGGCAAGGTAAAGCCGCTCCAGTGAAACGGTAACTTTGGGCGCCTTTCGGTTGTTCAGAGGCTGCACCGTCACTTCGTCCATACCGATATCGACGATGACGCCCGGGACGAAACCCTCCGTCGGGTCACTGACCCACACCTTCTGTTGTTCCATCCTGGCTGTTCAGACCCTGCGAACAAAAGATACCGATTCGATTAGAAAATGAGTAGATACGTAGTGATGTTGAAATGAGATTGACGACGATGAAAAACTGAGAGGTAATTCCACTGACGGTTTAATGAGCAGTAGAGGAAAGTGCCCAAAAGTGGACCCCCATTTTGTTTTTTATCTATAAAAAATATAGAACAATGAAAAACACATTTTTAAATGCATGTAACGATAGCACGGTAATGTTTTGTATAATTTCAATTTCAATTTATAAAATTATACTAAGAAATAGTAATAAAAAAATATATTTTTCAAAACCCTGCAATTTTTCAATCCCAAAAAAAAGTTGCCTAAAGTGGACCCCTACTAAATATTACAAAAATGGATGGAAAATTAAATGGAGGAATGAGATTAATTCACATAAAACAATGCTAAGTCAATAGTAAGTATATAATAACAATAAATTATCCTTTAATGCTAATGAATATATCGATTTCCGATTAGGCATCATCATTTTTTGAAGGCGTTACTCCAGGCAAAGTCTCCATCACGGACGACCCAGACGAAACGCTGTCTTCTTCACTGATTGATTTCTCTTCGAAGTTGAGACGTTTTTCAGATTCAGCAGATGTTTGAACATGAAAAATAACGGGTTCCGCATTAGGACACTAAGGGGGGTCCACTTTAGGCGACTATAGCCTAATTATTCATTACTCTTTCAATGTTTAACAGACCGTTCAAGTGCAGATAACTTGATGATAAATATTACCCTTATTCCTTACTATTTCAGAATAATACATGCTGGAAGCCTTAACTTCAAAAGTGTAGGAGAAATGTCGAATAACGTATGACGCTGTAATAATTCTAAAATACAAGAAATCACATAATGGCGAACTGAAAGCCAGCAGATGAAGTGGACGACGTGAGGGCTCCTACATGTTGTCACAGAAGTGGGAACTGCTAGTTGCACTTGGTTTCGGTCAAGTTCAGCACCGTACAGAGCCTAAAATGCCAGGGGTCCACTTTTGGGGAGGGGTCCACTTTTGGGCACTTTCCTCTACTTATACAAAATCGAACCAGAACTGCATGAAGTTGAATAATCGTGATAGACAACGATAATGTTCTAGAGCCAGAATCACGGTTATCTGACACCTCCATACCCCAACGAACATTTGGGGTCTTCACCCCACAAAAGAATGGACAATGTGCGAATCTGGAGAATTCACCGTCGACTTGTTCGTCAGGCTTACAGAGCTTTGAACTTTTAATGCGTCAAAACCTGCCTTTTTCAGTTTACTTATGCTGTACTGTTGGGATCGAAAGGGCTAAAAGCAGGTGTGTCCCAGCCTTTACGCAAATGAAATATGCTAACTTAATGATAATGACCTTTCGAAAGAGCTAAGTAGCTGAGAACGCGGCTGCAGTTTAATTGCTCGAAGGTCGCTAGTCAATTAGCAGAGTTAGACATTATGCAGACGAATTCGCTCCCGACTTCCCAGAGGAGATCCCGCACCTGGAAATCCTGTCTAGGCCGGTGTCGGTTTTGACAGGGGGCTAGTTTCATTAGAATAATTATTCTAATGAAACTAGCCCTATATTATAATATATCAACACGGCTTACAGACCACTGGGAATCTGGATATTTTGGGGTGTTTGCAGAGAAAGACGCAACGACGAATTTCTATGCCTACTTATTCTATTTTATCGACGATTTCTTCATAAATCAAAAGTGAAATAACGTCCCTCATCAGTCCAATTTGACATACTGCTTGATAACCAGTCACACGCTTGCCAATAATCTTTCCAAGAATGGCAGAACTGTATTAAGGCAAAAGGATTGGTCTATATGAAAATTCGACGTTTTTCCGCGCTTTGCTTTGTCGAGCATTGAGATTTCGACTAACAATCACAAACGTTTTGCTGCACTAACTCCAGATGAATTGATTGTCAATTCCACGCTCGCAGAATGATTAGGGTGATTCCACTAAAAGTGGCGAAATCGTGTCTTTTCTTCATATCTTGAAAACTATTCGTAGTATTGCGATGGAACAAAAAGCGTTGTGATTAGATCGTTGGTCCCCATGCTCCGCACGTGTAAACTGTCCAAAAATATTATTAGCAAGTGGAGAAAAATATATAAATATAGTCGAAATGTCATTCCCCTGGCATGTCCCCACCCCTAGGTACGCTACTTCTTCAACCAACCCTGGTTATTCGGATCGAGATTTTCAGAATCTGCTAAAACGAATGCACTCAGTATATAGTCTCGTATTAGCTCCTCTGTTCTCATAATTTTAAATGCATAGGCTTCAATGTTAGAAGCAAAGAACAGCGTGTCCCCACCTTTTTGCGTCATTCCCCTGTAAAAACTTGTCACCCCCATAAATGGGAAACTATAACAGTTTCGGTAATTTTGAAAACGGCAGTTAGTAGCTCTGGAACTGTAGAACGTGCCTGACCTGCCAGATAACACTAGTGTTTGTTGAGAAGCCATCGAGAGGCGAAAAACAACCTCATTTATGGTGAGTATTTTTATTATGCGTCATTCCCCTGTATTCAATATCTTATCAAATTGAAGTAGTAAATTTTTCCTTCTGCCACTATTCTTTAGGTCTGGTGGTGCACCTTCCAGCGTATTTTTTTCAAAATTTAGGTACTGAAAGGAGGAGGGAAGAAATGGGAAAAACCGCGATTTGTCATTCCCCTGGCCGTCATTCCCCTGCATGTTCTGGATGGAGGTTTGTCAGCTAGGGCGCTGCTCCCTCAATTCTCAACCTTTTTTCAAATTTCTTGAACTGAAATGTTCGTCTCGGCAAGACCTAACACCCTGTTTAATCGAAATTTGGATAACGCACAGTACTTCCGATATATTTGAATTTATAGTGTTTTCTATTTTATTTTTTTCCGGCCACAAAAATGAACCGATTTGAGCGTTCTTGGTCTTAAAATCTTTGTTTTACCTAGCAGAATATGTGGATATTTTTTATATTCCAATATTGTAGCGTATTTTTATTTTGGGTGAATTTTAAAATTTGAATAGTGAATTTTTTGAGTTTTTGACCAAAACACCCCTACAAACAGTCAAAATATGATCAAATTGTGTCTCAATTTTACGTGTCAAATTATGGAAGTATTGTGTGTTATCTACGCACCATTGGTTTTCTTTTTACACATATTTATTCATCAGTGTGAGAAAGTACCATTTTGGCATCATCGAATTCACCATTGACCATTACTCCTCAAATGATATGATGATGAACCGACGTACCTACTCCAATTATTTGAACTTTATTTTCTGAGATACCCAGACAAATAATGTACCCATGTCACTAATCTACTTAGCAGCGCTTAATTTGAGGTTTAAATAGATTTTTTTAAGTCTCTCAATTTTGTCATTCCCCTGGACCACTGATTTTTACCTAATCATGTCTGTAAACTCTCTCTGGGTGATGAAACTACACTGCTGGTATATAGTTTTCATTAATAGCAGGCAAATGAACAATTTCTCGTCGAAAAACATGCAAAATTTTATCATTGGTAAAACGGAATTTGCTGACCCCAATTTCGCCACTTTTAGTGGAATCACCCATAAAGGTACCAATACCGGAGTTCATACTCCTTTTCCTACCACCCATAAAACCTTTCATGGCGAAATGTATTCGATAACCTGCATTCAAGCCTGCATTTGAAGTTGGTTTATAGTTAGCAGTAAATGTCGACTAGGCCAATGGGAAATAATCAATGCGAGAGCGAATCCTCCGCCTGGGCATTAATATTCATTGACGTTAAACTCATTCGAGCAAGGAATAGTCAGTCGATGAAGTTGCGAACTATGTACCCCTTTCTTTATCGTTAGACTTTGAGGCCTTCAAATTAGGCACTTTGTTTTACGATGCTCGATTTCCGTCACCGCCTCTTGTATCGCCGGAGCAATCTTCCGCGGTGGCGAGAATCTCAATAACTTCAAACTCGACTATAATGGAAGACGAAGAACATACAATGCACATCAAGTACAATAGTAATGACTGACGATTAGGTGCGGCATTACGATGAAAAGAATGTCAAGAAAAAGTAACGACACGACTAGACAGTCATGACCAATGCGAAGGCTGAGATCTGGATGTCTCCAACGGGAGAGACGTTAGTGCCGGGTGAGAAGAGCCAATGGTTCCACTTCCTCCATATAAACCGAACCTTTCTCTAACTCTGTTGATGAGAAGGTATCCACAAGGACGAGGTCTCATCCCTCTCCTGAAGGTGGATTTTCCCTTTGTCCTCTTCCGAACCTCCAGATCCGAATGAAAGGTCTTCAACCTGAGGCCACACGACGGTTGGACCGAAACTGTTGCGGTTTTTCTATCCTGGTGACCGAACAATAGATCGAGGGTCACGAGATGCACGAATATCGCATCACTATAATAAGAGATTGTCGCAATCGAGACGATTGGCATTTTATCCTGCCGATTGAATGGAAGGTATATTTTCCGAAAGGTTCAATCAGAGTAAGCAGATAACAATCAGAAATATTTTGACTCGGCTCCGTTGTAATGGTTTGGAGGAAAAACCTAGTCCAAAGGATTGAGAACGGCCTACCAAAAATGTTCAATGGAAATCTCGTAATGCGTAAGCCTCCAATTCAGGATTTCATTCGTTCCGAGTTTTTAATAAAGTTTGCAGATCCGCAGCCAATAAAGTGCATGATACTATTGAGCAGTTTTCCTTGTATTTGTATTATGAAATCGAACGAATTCAAAACGTACAAGGCATATGATCATGTTGAAAAAAGAGTCACGCAGATTCACAACAGAGGCCGAGTATTGAACAAAGAAACCTTCCAAGGAATGCCATCTTCAGGTTTCAGGCTCTAAAAATTGTCGACCCGGCCGATGATAAGGGGTGTAATCTTCTTTCAAATCGTCGACAGTATTTTACGAGGCAAAACGGCGTTGCCTTCGAGGAACTCGTAAGAGTGCGAAGCCAGCGTGAAATCGGGACCCGCTCTGTTTTTCATCTCAAACCGCTTCCTCGGTTTGAACTTGTGCTCATCAACCGACCTTGCGGTTTGCGAGGTATTGGTCGACTGGTATTCGGTAAGGGCGATATTGCGGTCTGACGCCAGCCCCTGTTTGAGGAGGTTTCGTATCGACTGCGGTAGGTGGCAGTGCAAAATTACCATTTTCTCTAACAGAATCGATCGTGAATTTCTGAGAAACTAAGGGTAGATAATTACACTAATTACGGTGGCCCCGAAGCGTGCTTTTTTGGCACCCTCATAAACAAGTTAATAGAACAAAAATTGTAGCAAATGAGCTAAAGAATATGTATTATTATTTATTGATTACATATTTTCTGCATTCCGGTATAACTCAACGTACCTAGGTCTATGTTACTTGAAGATTTCGAGTATTGGATCTGGAGATGGGATATTGGGCCCTAATTCATGTTGAGATTCTACAGCCCGGATGTTGTGGGATGTGGGCCATATCAGTTTTAATTGCGATAAAATTGTTCAGATTGTGATTTCGAGAGAGGCTTTCAACTAATGGCTGGCATCATCCGTGGGAGCGTTGGCTTGAGGACATTTCTATCCAAGATAAGTGCATTCGTATTGGAAGAGACTCAGCAGGCACGGTTTTCATACCCTTGGAAAAATTGTCATGTGTTTTCATGTCAGTTGAAAACGTCAACCCGCTAGACCGATAAACTTTATGAGATTATCGCATGAATTGCAAAAACGTCACGCGTAAATGCAGAGCGGCGGGACGAACGAAACGACTGCGTCATTCGACACTTGGCGTTTGCGAGGGCCCAATTCGCGTGTGAGCAAATTGTCGCGAACGATTTTGCTTGCCATGGAGTATGGTACTTCACTGGCTCTGATTCTTGCCTGTTCAACGAATTATGAATTTGTTAAGAATGGTTGCAACGCTTTGGCCCTACACTCAAGGCATTAAGGTAACTGCTAGTAGTACCAGAGATCGACGAAAATCCTGCAAGTAGTAAGCCTCTCCTTAATAACAGCAGAAAGTCAGCTTTTTCGTTTTTTTACCAATTTTTATGAGTGTTTACATTTTTGACCAATGAAAAAATTGAAATATGAATATTTCTCAATTCTGCGACCGATTTTCTCGAGAAAATGTAGGCTATCTACCTACTCCATTTTGAGGAAAATAGAGCGAACGATAATCTAAACATACACCTATGCATTCGGCCTTGCAGTGCCAACAGGTTTAGAGATAACGGCACCGCCCGGCCCTGCCTTGCTGATGTGCCAGGCTGGTCGATCGTTAATCGGTCACTCGCGAGGAAGAACTTGAAATCTTAGCCGATTGCGGGCATCAACCCTGCAAAACTCGTTCGGCTCTGCGGCATTCGAACCGCAACGGAACCGACCGAGAACGGATCAAGAATGAAAACGGAACTGGCTCCGATACGATGAACTGGAGCAGGCCAATAATTTGACAGCCTAACTATCTCCGGTATTCAAAGATTTGATCTACACCGGGAAAGTTTCTCAGTCGACCCAGTATTTTAGAAAGGCCCTGCTGAAGAAGAGTTGTATCCCTGGATTCATTCACGGATACCGAATTTCGAGCACCTGGAATATTCCACTTAATTTATATCTCTAATATACTTAAATACCACTCAATATAATTGATTCCCGATCTAATATAACTATTTTTTGGCTTACAATATTCCTAATACCTAGGTACTACAATACTGAAAAATACTAAGGTCCAATTTCACCAAACTTTTAACATCCTCATCACCTCAAAATGGAGAATAATTGAGTCTGATACGAAAACAGAACTTTCTTTGGAAAAACGGAGTTTTTCAGCGGTTTTTGGAAAAATCGCATTTTTTTGAGGGTCAAGACCTCAAGGCACTTATATATTCGGAATCAGCTATAAATTTCCAGTAAGAAGAGAATATTTGTGGCACTATTTGGCATTATCTAAAATTTCGGATTCGGATTCAGCGCCCTAAAAACTATGGATGGTTTTTCCGCTTTATTTCTGTTATTTTCCTCATTTCTCATTGCTCCTTGGATTCTCTAATAGGCCTACCTATGCATTGGTGACACCTTTTCTTATAACGGAAATAAAATAGGTCCTCACCTACTACCCATAGTACACCTTCTCAACAACTCCCGCATAACAAAGATATGTACACCGTGTGTTAGAGACCTCGTCAAACAACTTTCATTCCCGTTCCATTCTCGTTCGCTTGGTTTTTAGCCCGTCTTTACTTCGCTCGCCAGTTCGTCGTTCTTCGGTGCCTGAAGTCGGTCAGAGATGCTGATCTGTACCGAGACCGGCAGAAGGGAGAACCCGGTCCGTTTACCGTGCAGAGCACATTGTCGGTTTCTTTCTCCCGTCACGCCCTGACGACTCTCTTCCTCCGACGATAAGAATTACCTTCTGGGTCGTCATGACGAAAAAATTCGAAAGAAAATTGAACAAATGACTTTCTAAACGATGGATAATGGTGACGTTTTTATTCGCGTCGACGGCTGTGGCAGGACGGGAGTTTTTTGATTTTTAGTTGGGTCACTTGGGTCGAAATCGAAGCGAAATCAACAAACGTGCGATAAGATTTTCCGCCCCGACTTAACGTAACTTCAACTGGTCGAAAATTTTATTAGTGCAAGTGGCCTCCATGCCACGATTCTTCTAAATGGACCCAGCCAAGAACTTAATACATCAAAATATCCAAGGACAATACCAATTGATGTAAGCACCGCAAACCCAAATGGTACCTAGTTTGATCCTCCTTCGATTCACTCGTCTTTGAAATGAATCTGCGGCTCGTCTAAATTGACCCCAAACCTCAAGCTGAAACGTGTTCGCGTCATACGTATTGATTGAGAGGTCGGCTCTCCTTCTCCGATACCTTCAATACTCGACGAGCAACTCGTCTGTATGAGAGCGATGGAAAATTGAGTAATCGTTCAAACTCGGTTGTTACTGGAGCGGCCTTGAGTTGATCGCAGCGAGCACCGATCGGTCTCGGTTGCCATGAGTCCGCTCTACCGGCTCGGCGGCTATGGATTGCGCGGCGGATAGGAACGTTCGTGGATTCGTTCCCAGCACCTCGAAAACGCGGACGCCCACAAGTGAATTTCCTTCTTTGGGTAGGAAAACATAATAATCAGTTCCGATCTCTCCTAAGAAACTTCGACAATATTATTTCTATATACTCACGAAGGCAAATGGAAATTTTGCGATTTTTAAGTTACTCCGAAAAGACTACCTACCTGAAATTCCGGCTTTTTCTGCAAAACGAATTTTTCAAACAATCCTGAAATTTTTCATGGCTTCATTTATTTAAAAAAATGTATACCGGTATCTCAAGTACCTATTTTTGAAAAAAAGTCCATGCTCTCGATTAGTTAACCTACCAAAAAAATGAACAATGTCTTTTAAAATTTTCAAACATTGTTCAGATTTTGACAAAGTCCAGTATGCATAAAATCGAAGAGTACAGGAAGAATGACTCGCGCGAAGTAGAAATAGAAATGAGAGCAAAGAAAGGTAGATGTGTGGGACCAGGTGCACTTCATCGTCATGGTCGTGAGCAGCGTTATGGGCTATGATACTGATGACGTCAATTCGAAGCGGAAACGTTTTCCGTTAACGTCGTATTGTCATCGAGTATAGGTTTTTCGGCAGAAATAAATACCAGTCGCTATCATGCATTTGAAAGGCCTAAAACGAGCTGACATAAGTTGAACGAACTCGCAGCTTTTTCGAAAGGATCGTTATTTTCGATTTTTTTTTTTTGTAAATCTAGCCACATTTTTAAATCAGATTTGAGAATACCCTAGTAAAATTTCGATGTGTGGAACTTGCAAAAAAAGTTTATTTTAAATAATCGCTTGAAAATTGTTCTGAGAAAATATTGATCAAATTATTCCACTAGTTGACAGCATAACGCCGAATATCCAGAACTGTGTGGCGTTTTTATTTCGTCCGCCAGTTTCAACACTTCCCAACCTAATTTTTTGAATGCGACGTCAATTACGCTGCCAAAATACATGGCAATTTCCGAAGACGTTGCAAGAGATGTGGTAAACGGGTTTCGCCGGTGGGAAACTCCGTATACACGGCCGTCAGAGTATCTGATATTGCGGAACGGCTTGTAGAAAGAGCTTGTTTGATCTGATGATGAAACGGACTCATATCAGGCGAGAACACCTAGTGCACGCCACTATTTCAAGCCAAATAACGAGGCCTGGCACAAGAAAAACTGTAACTGCCTTTCCAAATCAAATTGGAAACGAACCAAATTGAGAATTTTCCGAATGAGAATTGTCTAAACCGAAATGAGAACTTTCCTGCCCAATTCGATAAGAAATTATGGGTGTACATAGTTAGGTCCTGTCGAAAGTCTGAGCCCTTGACGTTCATGACGCTCATAACGCCCATGGCACTCGTGGCGCGCCTGACGCCCATGATTCTCTGGTGCCAGTGTACCGGTGACAGTTTCCGGTCTCTGATGACCAGTTTAGGGAAATTTTCCCGTATACCTTTTGACAAGCATTGTGAAAACGTATTGCAACTGTGCAAAAACGAGAGAGAAATATGTTAAAGTATTATCAAAAACGATAAGTAGGTAATTTACCTACTTATCGTTTTTGATAAATAAATATTTGAATAAATTTTTGATAAATATAAATAAATAAGTAAATATTAAATATTTTTACAAAAAATAATTACGGCAATATTTTATGTATTTATCTACAAATATTGTATAAAACAAAAATAACAAATAGGCACCTATATAGCTAAGGTTATTTCGTTATTTGTGCTTTTGATAAATACTCAAACCATGCAATATTTTATTATTTGGCCTGAAGCCTTTGGCTGAAACCGCTTTTAGCTTCGGACCGTCGTCGTCAGCTGGTGACATGGCCACAATTTGAGTCGGAAGGGAGCAGAGTCGATTGGTCGGACGTCAGGACCATTGTAGGGCCAATCAACTCGGATTGGGTCACACGAATTAAAGGGAATTAAAAGGAAGCTAGCCAGCTGCAGTTCTTGTAAACAATCGGCCACTCAGTTCATTCCAAACTATACATCATGATGTTTGTATCTTTTGCTGTCAAAGCTTCGATCAGTGCGCACGTAATTGGCGAGTTTTCAGGGATTCCGAAAAACTTTGAGTTCGCACACATTTTGTTCCTCCAAAGAAGAGGAATACTAATGCGCTCAACTCCCTACAAGTGCAAGCCAGTTGTTCCGTTAGGTATTCCGATACTGTTCGATCAATAGCCGAGAATGAGGTAGCATGCTATCGATACTGACTCAGTCCTTGAGGTTTTTTAGTCGTCAAGACGAATAGAATACACAAGTGAACCTTTCCCAAATTGGATACCGGATAAGTTATTCAATTGAGCTTACGCAATAGGGCAACGTGAATTATTTGAAGGAAGTGAACGTTACCTTCAAACGTTAAAACCTCTTGAGCTAATGCTTTCTGAGTTGACATTACTGTTACCTTGAGGTAAAGTTTAAGATGGGTAATTTATAGAGTCGATGCTATTGTAGTATTATCGATTTCTATTATGCACAAGCTATTCTGAGACAGCCATCGTTCAATTTCTAAATAGTCAACTTGCTAAAACACCACTTACTTCTTTCGATTCATTCAAGAAATCGTAGGGGTGGGGGTTTCTAGAATTGATAGGTACTATCGCTTATGACACGCAAGAATCCAATGTCTCGGAAAAATCGCGACAGTGCACGCGAAATGTTTCGGAACTCTTGACCAACGTGAAATTGAAAATATCGATCTTTGTTCAGACACGGAGGGTTCAACAGAAAAATTGTTACTACTTTAGATAAAATATTACTGGAGTTATTAGTGTATTAGAAATATGTTTCGATTTCTCGGTTCAATTTCTAAAAAAAGGTAAACTTCACGTCTTGTTAGTGTGGTATACCCATTAACGGTTTAAAAAAAAGGCTTTAGGCTTGGAATATTTTACTATAATATCTTACATATATTGAACTGCGCATAAAGAATTGGGCGTTGACCTCAAATTTCCCATTTCCCGAAATGTTCAACCCTTGACACAAGCGCTGGAAGGCCTGGAAACTGAAGCATGCGAGACAGTTTATTCAACGTAGAGCCGGTGTTTTGTGTAGTGACATCCGTTCTGAGCACGAGAGAGGCCGAACAATAGACTCTATATTAACTTCCGGAAGGAAAGAGAGGGTTACCAGGTGTAGGAATGAGTGACTTAGCAGGTGAGACAGGAGGAACGCGTTCCGGCGATAACTGGGTGGACGTGCTCAATAAGCAAAATACCTTATAAAGGGAACAGAAGTGGAATTTGAAAATTGGACATAGGGAATTTGAGTGAAGTATTTTTGGGAGTTCAAGGGGCCAAATAGAGTCCCAAAGTTGGAAAACGGGGTAAGTGGTCTCAAAAAACAAGTCCCAGGTATTTGAACTCTGACAAGGTATTACTTGAAGTCAAACTCACAATGAAACCGTAACTCGAACTCATCATCAAACCCGAAGTCAAACTCACAATGAAACAGAAACTCAAACTTGAAGTCAAACTCACAATGAAACTGAAACTCAAACTCATAGTCAAACTCGAAGTCAAACTCACAATGAAACAGAAACTCAAACTCATAGTCAAACTCGAAGTCAAACTCACAATGAATCAGAAACTCAAACTCATAGTGAAACTCGAAGTCAAACTCACAATGAAACTGAAACTCAAACTCATAATAAAAATTGAAGTCAAACTCACAATGAAACAGAAACCTAAACTCATAATCGAACTCGAAGTCAAACTCCCAATGCAACAGAAACTCAAACTCATAGTGAAACTCGAAGTCAAACTCACAATGAAACTGAAACTCAAACTCATAATCGAAATTGAAGTCAAACTCACAATGAAACAGAAACTCAAACTCATAATCGAAATTGAAGTCAAACCACAATGAAACCGAAATTCAAACTCATAGTCAAACTCGAAGTCAAACTCACAATGCAACAGAAACTCAAACTCATAGTGAAACTCGAAGTCAAACTCACAATACAACAGAAACCTAAACTCATAATCGAACTCGAAGTCAAACTCCCAATGCAACAGAAACTCAAACTCATAATCGAAATTGAAGTCAAACTCACAATGAAACAGAAACGCAAACTCATAGTCAAACTCGAAGTCAAACTCACAATGAATCAGAAACTCAAACTCATACTGAAACTCGAAGTCAAACTCACAATGAAACCGAAATTCAAACTCATAGTGAAACTCGAAGTCAAACTCACAATGCAACAGAAACTCAAACTCATAGTGAAACTCGAAGTCAAACTCACAATGAAACAGAAACTCAAACTCATAGTGAAACTCGAAGTCAAACTCACAATGAAACTGAAACTCAAACTCATAATCGAAATTGAAGTCTAACCCACAATGAAAAAGAGACTCAAACTCATGATCAAACTCGTCGATTTTGAGCGCAATAAACAGAAACTTGAACTCATAGTGAAACTCGAAGTCAAACTCACAATGAAACAGTAAAGTAGTCCACTCAAAGTCACTCACAGTATTATGAGTTTGAATTCCGGTTTCATTGTGAGTTTGACCTCGAGTTCGATCATGAGTTTAGGTTTCTGTTTCATTGAGAGTTTGACGTCGAGTTTGACTATGAGTTTGAATTTCGGTTTCATTGTGGTTTGACTTCAATTTCGATTATGAGTTTGAGTTTCTTTTCCATTGGGAGTTTGACTTCGATTTCGATTATGAGTTTGAGTTTCAGTTTCATTGTAAGTTTGACTTCGAGTTCGACTATGAGTTTGAGTTTCTGTTTCATTGAGAGTTTGACGTCGAGTTCGACTATGAGTTTGAGTTTCTGTTCCATTGTGAGTTGGACGTTGAGTTCGACTATGAGTTTGAGTTTCTGTTTCATTGTGAGTTTGACTTAAATTTCGATTATGAGTTTAAGTTTCAGTTTCATTGTGAGTTTGACTTCGAGTTCGACTATGAGTTTGAGTTTCTGTTTCATTGAGAGTCAGACTTCGAGTTTCACAATGAGTTTAAATTTCTGTTCCATTGTGAGTTCGACTGTGAGTTTGAGTTTCTGTTTTATTGTGAGTTTGACTTCGAAGTCGACTATGAGTTTGAGTTTCTGTTTCATTGAGAGTTTGAGTTCGTGTTTTATTATGAGTGTGAATTTCTGTTTCATTGTTAGTTGGACGTTGAGTTCGACAATGAGTTTGAGTTTCGGTTTCATTGTGAGTTTGACTTAAATTTCGACTATGAGTTTGAGTTTCGGTTTCATTGTGAGTTTGACTATGAGTTTGAGTTTTAGTTTCATTGTGATTTTGACGTCGAGTTCGACTGTGAGTTTGAGTTTCTGTTTCATTGTGAGTTTGACGTCGAGTTCGACTGTGAGTTTGAGTTTCTGTTTCATTGAGAGTTTGACGTCGAGTTCGACTATGAGTTTGAGTTTCTGTTCCATTGTGAGTTGGACGTTGAGTTCGACTATGAGTTTGAGTTTCTGTTTCATTGTGAGTTTGACTTAAATTTCGATTATGAGTTTAAGTTTCAGTTTCATTGTGAGTTTGACTTCGAGTTCGACTATGAGTTTGAGTTTCTGTTTCATTGAGAGTCAGACTTCGAGTTTCACAATGAGTTTAAATTTCTGTTCCATTGTGAGTTCGACTGTGAGTTTGAGTTTCTGTTTTATTGTGAGTTTGACTTCGAAGTCGACTATGAGTTTGAGTTTCTGTTTCATTGAGAGTTTGAGTTCATGTTTTATTATGAGTGTGAATTTCTGTTTCATTGTTAGTTTGACTCCGAGTTTCACTATGAGTTTGAGTTTCTGTTTCATAGTGAGTTTGACTTCGAGTTTCACAATGAGTTTAAATTTCTGTTCCATTGTGAGTTTGACTATGAGTTTGAGTTTTAGTTTCATTGTGATTTTGACGTCGAGTTCGACTGTGAGTTTGAGTTTCTGTTTCATTGTGAGTTTGACTTCGAAGTCGACTATGAGTTTGAGTTTCTGTTTCATTGAGAGTTTGACTTCAATTTCGATTATGAATTTGAGTTTCAGTTTCATTGTGAGTCAGACTTCGAGTTTCACAATGAGTTTAAATTTCTGTTTTATTGCGAGTTTGAATATGAGTTTAAGTTTCTGTTCCATTGTGAGTTTGACGTCGAGTTCGACTATAAGTTGAATTTCGGTTTCATTGTGAGTTTTGTCTTCAATTTCGATTATGAGTTTGAGTTTCTGTTTTATTGTCAGTTTGACACTCGGCATAATGAAAAATATGCGACTTGGCATGGCTCCCTTGCCCTCCCCTACTCCCTTCTAGATACGGGGCTTCTGGATATGTATCGGTATGACAGTAGTTATATGCCCCCTCCCACCCCTTGAATTCGCTTAATGCACATTAGTGCAGTTCCATTTCAGCTTCCTCAAAATTTTCCCATGGCCTCCAAACATTACTCCTCTGGTATGATAGCCAGATCGTGCTCACGATGAAAGCTGAGAGTATTTTCGAATGGAACTATCGACGTATCTCGAGCACCCATCAGCTCTCCAGCCCATAGATAGCGGCGAGAGGAGTTGAAATCTTGCAGAGAAAAATGCTCTCCTGCTCGCCGGTGTATAATTTTGCGTCACCCTTCGTTAGCCACTGCAGACGCTATGGGAAAATTGCGCAACGGCCGATTAGCATTTTTCTCGTTACAACCAGTAAATAAAGCTAGCCAGAGTTGGTCTATATCTTTTGTTACCTAATTTGATGATTCCCACTGACTTGAATGATCCGGGATTAGCCCAGAAGCCCACATTGCAATATAGGCTACCAAGTTACCTATGCTTCAAAATGTTTTTCAGAAAAATTGTCAGAAAGGAAGCGGAAAATATCATGAGATAAATTTGAAATGATTATACCTACTTGCTACTAACTAGTTTTATTTATTTTATTTTTTGAGAGACTATCAATGGAAGAAGGAAAAGAGCGGTCGAGGAAGATATTAATTTTCCGAAGAAACAAAAAGCAGGATCACGAAATAGATGTTTTGGAAAAATTGACGAGAACATGGTAGATTCGGTACATAATACGAGATTTTGTTGTCGAAACAAAGACAATCGTGATAACTCCACGAAAAACATCAAAACAAAAATCTCGGCACATCCCAAACTATGACTTTTTCGGACAAAACGAATGGCTTTGAATGGACAGGAGCCCCATGTGCTCTTTCAGCATGACCTGACCTTTGATGTTGAGATCGAATCCCGTTACGGTTCTCGCGGACCGGAGTTCCCTTCCCACGATTTTTCCACCCATAGTCACGTTTTTCGAAACGAAAATCAGCCCAACAAACGGCAAAACGGAGACCCGCAATTGAGTTTGAATACAATGAATAGAATTGGGTGTACATAATTGCGTACACGGTGAATATTTTTGCAATACGAAGTCTGGGCCTTTAACATTACGGGTGGAGGTAGGTATCTAAATAGCGTTCGAGCAAAGATAAAAATGCAAAGAAAATTTTGTTTGCAATTTTTTTACTTTCAAAATGAAACCATTAAATGTTTTTTTTATGGTTTATATTATGGTTTATATTCATCTCCACCAACTGATCGGGAATAGGGCCACTCAAATAAAACTCTTCTACCTCCTTGCCGACGTTTCGGTAAATTTATTACCTTCTTCAGGGCTCGGACGTTACTAAAAAAACTAAAAGTCATGGAGACCGTATTATTCACCACCTGTCATATCCTATGACTAGAAAACATCCAGTCAAACACAAAACTTTCTAACTTAAAACTTATATAGGCTATCACGGCTTCTAAAAAAATATATATGTGTGTGTGTCGTTCAAAAAAATACAAAAATAAAGCTCTTTTAAAAAAATACAAAAATAAAGCTCTTTTAAAACTCAACAATTTTTTTTTTTTTTTTTTTTTTTTCAATAAACTAGGTACCTATTTTTCAAATAAATAAGGATTATTTATCAGGATCAGATAAATAAGGATATTTATTTGAAAAATAGGTACCTAGTTTATTGAAAAAATTGTTGAGTTTTAAAAGAGCTTTATTTTTGTATTTTTTTAAAAGAGCTTTATTTTTGTATTTTTTTGAACGACACACACATATATATTTTTTTAGAAGCCGTGATAGCCTATATAAGTTTTAAGTTAGAAAGTTTTGTGTTTGACTGGATGTTTTCTAGTCATAGGATATGACAGGTGGAGTAATACAGTCTCCATGACTTTAGTTTTTTAGTAACGTCCGAGCCCTGAAGAAGGTAATAAATTTACCGAAACGTCGGCAAGGAGGTAGAAGAGTTTTATTTGAGTGGCCCTATTCCCGATCAGTTGGTGGAGTTACTACGACGCTGGGTCGATCCTTAGATATCTACAGTTTATATTCATGGTTTATATCAATTCAAATTTTGAATTGACAAAAAAAAACTATTTTATGAGTTGAGGTATTACTTCCATGTCTGCAGAGTTAATGGAATATTGTCTTAGAATTTATTATCGGATAGGAAGTTCAGAAATAATCTCGCTTACTTATGCAAACGCACTTTTAAGTTTAAAAAAAATTGTGTCAACTGTTTTTAAAATTGTTTTAAAACGTGTTTAAATTCTTAAAATTATGCACATCTACTCAGAATCGAAGTCTGAACTTTGCCTGTTTGCCCGTCAATGTCAACTAGATAAAAATCATTTTTGGCACATCATTTCCAGAAATAATGTACCCTCTAATAATAATCTCTATTTAAAAGTATACGAATTCCAGGTACTGTAGATATACAGTAGGTATTATACTCCATAGTATACCTACAAAAGCTCGATGAAGAAATGGCCACATTAAAAAGTGCCAACACAATTGTATCCGAACACAAATCCTGTCAGGAATAGATCGAACAGCTTCGTTTTCTATCATCACGTGATGCACACATAATCTCATGATCCCGACACCTCGACTCATTCCAGATCCACGAACTAGACATCCTTCGTGACGACCTTCTCCCATACCTGACATGTATGTCCGAGCCAGGAGTACCTAGTACATAATTTTCTCTGAGTCAGAGAGAAGCACGCAATACCGAGAATACTTTTTCTCCCATCGGAAGTCATTATCTCGTCTGTGGTCTCTGCGAGCTATTCTCTCTTCCAAGCTGTCGTCATCGGTCTACTGGTCACCATTGTCGGCCCTCAGTTCCAAAGAGGTTTTCCCCAGTCATCTGACCGTTTTGCTACAATTTCTTTGTAAAATCCAAAAACCAAACCGTTAGGTTCACATGCTGAGGTAGCTGAAAGCTTTGACTCCTTAGATAGTGGGAGTGCCAATTGCGGGTCAACAACTCGAAAAGTTTTGAAAGTTCAAAAGGGGACAAAAAGATGAATGGAAAAGTTATCCAAAGCATTTTTTGGCTATAGCTCGGCTGGCTCACGTTTCCAAAGGCTGCAGATCTAGATTCAAATAATCCAGGTGGACCATAACGACTTATTAAAACCAGTGGTGCGTAGATAACACACAATACTTCCATATTTTGAAACGTAAAATTGTGACACAATTTGATCATATTTTGACTGCTTTTAAGGGTGTTTAGGCCAAAAATATCGAAAATTCACTATTAAAATTTTAAAATTCGCCCAAAATAAAAACACAATACATTATTGGATTATAAAAAATATCCACATATTCTGCAAGGTAAAACAAAGATTTTAAGACCAAGAACGCTCAAATCGGTTCATTTTTGTGGCCGGAAAAAAATAAAATGGAAAACACTAAAAATGCAAATATATCTGAAGTACTGTGCGTTATCCGAATTCCGATTAAACAGGGTGTTAGGTCTTGCCGAGACAAACATTTCAGTTCAAGAAATTTGAAAAAAGGTTGAGAAATGAGGGAGTTATGGCCATTTTTGTAAATGACCACAGACGGACAGACGGACAGACGGACAGACGGACAGACAGACAGACGGACACACGGACAGACGGACACACAGACACTTGTTCAGGAAGTGATTCTGAGTAAATGTGTAGAAGAAAAAGTTTTTTCTGAAGTTCCGTTCCAATTCTCGATTTTAGGACGATCACAATACTTCCATTTACTCTGTAAATATGGAAGTAAAATCAAGCT
The DNA here is from genome assembly GCA_036186465.1 of Nesidiocoris tenuis. Lineage (NCBI taxonomy): Eukaryota > Metazoa > Arthropoda > Insecta > Hemiptera > Miridae > Nesidiocoris > Nesidiocoris tenuis. The sequence goes on from AP028909.1 coordinate 6,232,742, forward strand.
ATATTTACATGTAATTTATGACTGGCCTATCATGGTAAGATGGATTGATAGAGCCTCAAACGACGAGAAACAAACAAACCGAGCCCACGCCCAATAGACACGAGAATTCCCCTGCGATTTTGAGCGAGCCGATGTAAAATTGAAATCTGCGCATCGCTTCATTGGACCATGTTGCATGATGCGGAGGTTTGGAAACACCTTTGGGAGTGCGAGGAAGATAAATGGAATGAAAACGAGATGGAACTGCTGAATAATTGGCATACCTCTATCATCACCTCCCCACTCGTACCTCGATTTCATGGAAAGGCGTTTTCAATCGTACAGTACCTACCTCTTCATTTCCTAAGTAGACATGTTAAAAATGCAAATTAACTGCGTTAATGCAAAACCGTTCTATCGGAATATGGTTATGAAAAAAGCAATGTTTCGCACGACCTAGATGAAACACTCGCTCAATTCTTGTCGAAGGCATTGTTCCCGTTTACGAAGAATCAACCATCAAGCGACGTGGGCAACGGATGAATAGCATAATGAACACTCGTCTGATGAGTAATACAGGTTATCTGGAGGTTTACAGGGCCGATTGAGATAACATCCTCGCAGATTTTCAGCTAGAGAACACCTACCTTGGCGAGTGGATTATTCCTGACAGTGCAGAAAGAATATCTTCTTTAATTGAACGATAAAAAAATACGTCAGTCGAGTAGAATAACAAAACCTAGCCAGTCTGCTACGCATATATTTTTTATTTTAATTTATTACGATAAACTGAAAAATTACGAATCTTTTGAGCGAATCCTTTGGGAAAATGCAGATTGGCCCTTCGGCCGCTCTGACGTCGATATTTTTCCCCAAATTACAAAATATGCTCCCTCATTTTTCCACCGGCATTCCCTTGAAAAGGTCAAAATGGGTGAAAGTGCTGGTGGTATGAAGGATACAAAATACGAGACAACGTCCTGTTATTAGTGTTACCCACTACACATCATTTTACTTGATAGGTACAACAGATGGAAAATTAATCGCATCGTGTCAATTGATGAGTAGGTGCGGACTACAGATTTGGGGGCGGCATTGTATAGAATTTGACACGTCTTGCAAAATTTAATTGCTGTTGGCCTCAATATCTGTCAGTAAAATTTTTGTTAACAATTAACTGCACCTTTGTCGTAGTAGGTAATTTTGGTGGAATTGGCCCTTTGATGAAATTGTCATCAAAATCATCGATTTCCGTTCTTCATAATTGAAGTAAGTATTTTTCAATGCAACTAATGAAGTTAATTGCAAGACGACATTTTGGTGCATGAAGTGCACCTCTGATTTCACGCAGCAGTAGACAGTGAAAATTATTATTGGCTATATCAATTGACCTTGGAACAATAATGAACTATAGCTCGATGAGTAATACAAGCCTGGTATCGCTGCCGGTACCTCCAGGTGTGCATTGAGGTGGATCGACAACATATTTTTGGTTCGACCAGAAGTACCTATTGGCTACCTATCAATTTACCTGGTCTTCAGAAGAATCTGAGCTGTAGCAGTCAGCGGGAACCCGCGCTACCGCGGGGTTCAAAAACACTCGAGCACTGAACTGTTAACTGGTACTTTTTGGGTTTCAAATGAAAAAAAGGCTAAGCGCACAACCGTGCCCTGACAAAAAGTCAGTCGGCGGGCGATCGAGCAACTGAATTCGTTTTTGTTGAGGCGGTCGCCTGGAGCCAACGTTCGACTCGTACCTACCGACAACGGAAGGTGGGGGTGTCGTGCAAGGACGTGACTTCCCCGCTCAAGAGAGGATGTTAAAACATCGAGTTGATTCATCACGTCACCCGCGAGAGAGCAGCAGACGGCGATTGCCTCGTCAGAGTGAGAATTTTAGCGGCATACCAATACCATGGAATCAATTGATTACCTGTGATTGACTACATTTCACCTAGGACATGCTTTCATTGACCGTCATTTCTGGGGTTGATTTCTTGGGGATTAGGGAAAGGGTGCTTGGATAAATCTAGCTTGGGAAAAAAATTAAAAACCCGCCCTAATACTATAAATAGTATCAGATACTATTAGATACTAATAGACTATCAGATACTAATAGTATCTGATACTATTTATAGTATTATTTAATAATTTATACTATTTATTAATAATTGATTAATAATTAATAATTAATACTATTTATATTATTTAATAATATTGTTTTTGAAATGGTAGGTAGGTACCTGGATGGCCTAGATTTGGCGAAGGACACCAAAAATTTCACCGTAACTCCTGCAATGGTAGGTGTATAATATGCTACATAATATTTAGTAAATTATGTATTAGTATGTAGTAGTATATTATGTATTAGTATACTATGTAGTAGTATATTATGTAGTATATTATAATATTATTATGTAGTCTCATTCAACAATAGAATTTTTGCTAGAGGCTCGCGCTCTATCAAGAAAAAGGAACTAACTATATGCCTTGTGCATTATAATGAATTAATACTAATTAAAGCAGATTAACAGTACTATCTACTAACTAGGAGAGTACTACTAACTGATAGTTTATACTATTACTAATACAGTATAATAATATTGTCTTGTGCATTACAATGAAACCCAATAAAATTAAACAATACGCCCGCAATTCATAACCGCAATTTTATCCGCAAAGTAATAATATAACTATTGGACCTAATCGTTCGAAAATCAAATCCAAGGTTAAGAAAACATTTACGCATTGGATTCTCCTCATTGTGCTTAAGACGAAGCTCTGAACTAGTCTTCATGGCTTCATCGAAATGTTGGCTTCCAACATGTAGATACCTCTATTAACATGTCCATTACCTACGTCAAGGCATGGATTCTATCAGTATCAAGTGTCAAATTCACTTACCTGTTGTGTTGGATAAGAGTCTCGCTAAGGTTATCACGAATCTCAGCAGACGATGCAGCTGGCATTATAATAGTTCAACATAGCACCAAAACATTGTAGGAATTTGACTTCCATCGTCCGAATTGGAGATTCTGTCCATAAGTTATGTTGTTTTGAAACGCGGAGCTCCGTCACACTAGTTTAGATTGTGTACCCTGGCGCGAGGGTAGGTTCGGTGGGTGTGGGGGTGAACCACCCCTTTCCTCTCAAGGGGTGCCCCGGAGAGTAGGTTAGGGTGTTTCCATGTTTCTATCCAACGAAAAATCCCTCTCCTTCGAGCACCGTTCGAAGAAGACAAATTTCAGCCTGTAGGTATTTAAATTCCTATCGCGGATCATTGGTGTCTGTCCATCGGAATACCTGACTAAGGTTTGTTCTATGTAAACTCTTGTTCTTCATAACGAAATGTTTTTTGGTTGTTTCTGAATCCAACACCAATCTTTACATTGATCACTTTTTTAATGAAGGTAATATGGCCGTAGGGAGCTTGAAAGTGAATCAAAGATGGCATCAATACGCCATTTTTTCGAAGACTTACTTGACTCATCTAACGTATTTTGAAATATTGAGATAAAAATGAAATATTATTCATACTAACATAACCGTTTGGTATCTACTTCTTAAATATAAATGTTTTAGCCACTTCCGCAAGCGAGATATTTTTTAATCTACTGGGCTGTTTGATAATGAATTAGAAGATCGGTTTTCAATATTTTAGCCCTCGAATTTCCCTCAAAGAGGATTTTCAAGGACCAGAGGAACTCCACTGGCGAAGGGAGTTGTGGTTTCTAGTTGAACTACCCTCAGACAGGAAGAGCCACTAACGAAACGCCCCGTGGCAGGGGGGGTTGAAGGGTGAATTCACCCCACTGACCTGGATATCGTTCTCAAGGCCACCGACCTCGCCCAGTTTAACCAGGCAACATTTACGAAAAAAAAACCTGATATTTTTCTCAATAAGTGATTACTATGAATTACCCCAAATAGTTGTTGGATAAATATCGCAACATCGGAATAAATAGAAAGCGACAAAACCAACAATACCTGATATCTGTAATACGGTATCTGTATTATCACTTTGCTACATTTCCCAGTGTCAATAAGGTGCAATTTAGAAATCCAAACTCACTCGCCGACTTTTTTTCAATTTTAAATAAATACAATAAAATTTTAGTGAGATAAAAACAACCAAAATACCATTTAAAACAACACAAAATAGCCATCAAAATTGTCTTATTGGCTCGTTTACAGAAATTCGAAATTGATATAAATCGAGATATGGGCACATATGTTTCCTAGCACATATATTACGCGACCATAAAAGTATGATAATATTCGAGATCATATATCTCAACCATGCGCTGAGCAAAAGTCATTCGGAAGTGGCGAGTGCCCAGTCATGATTTTTGGCAAAAGGAAAACAGCAACGCTGACAGTGCCTGCAGCCAGGGCAAATAGAGACGCCTTCCTGATGACCTGTGAATGAAAGATGATTTTCTGAATTTTGTTAAATCCTTGATTGGCAAAACCAAGTAACATTCATGATTTTAGTAAAAATTATTTCAAGAAGATTCTCAAGATTTTCAAAAACTCATAAAGAAATTCGAATGAAGTAGGTATGCAAATTGAAATTTCTGTTGATTTGATGATTCTGATTTGTGAAATTTTTGGCCGACGATTTTGAAAATGGAGTTCCATTTCAAAATTTCCTTTACCAAGCTCTGCTACCATTTCCGGCCTGTACCTAGCTCGGACGAGTTCTTTATTATGAAGGTACTTATTTAGAAAGTCAAATTTCATGACCTGAGGAGAGGATTTAAAAGCGATACGTGTAAACCAACGAGTTTAACTATTTATCAAAATTATTCATCATGCGGGCAAAGGTTCAAAAGAAAATGTTGCTGGATTCAACTTTATAGCACATGCGGGCTCAAGATCAGGGCTTTGCGAAAACAGGATAATTTTTAAATCGCTCTTCCATCCTTATGTTCAATAGGTACTCACGGAATCTTGTCTCTTCTTGTTCTTCAAACATTGATTGTAGTTCATGTTGGTGAAAGTGACCGATTGATAGAGCGGTACCCACTTCGAGCCGACGATTCGGTACAACATGTTATCCACAGTTTTACGAATTATGAACGACTTTCTGTTCACCAAATCCCGCATCTAGTTTCATCAATAGAATATTGAATCAATACATAATTTATTCAAGAATTGGGTCCAACCGTTTGACTGCATAAGGAGGTACCCACCTCGATGTAATTGTACATGGCCAGATCACAGATAGCTTCTGCGTCAGGGTTTCTCTTTATCGAAAAAAGCTCAAGGGCTCGGTTGACTGAATAGTCATGATTATGAAGCAAGTCGTTCAGGATCGTGCAGTCTTCAAATCCCTGAAAAATTGGAGCATATAATTATTTAGGCATAGAGCGTTCAAGCTTGATATTTTCTTCCTTGAAGTAGCCTTGCTACAATTTTTGTTTTATACGATTTTTCGTGAACCAAAGGGAATAGGTATAGACTCATTTTTTTTTATTTGACGATTTTTCCGTGTTTTCAACTTTGTCTCAGTAAAATGGCCATTGGTCCATTAAATTTTAGAAACATTACAAAAATTGGGGTAACGTTGAAAAGCCCATTAAATTTCCCATAATCTTGGAATAGTAGGCAGTTTTTCCTTGTACAGTTAAACATGCAAAAATTGAGCCGAATCTGAGAACTCTCAATTTTTGATAATTTACATTTTTGCAGCGTGCATTTGGGACCATACAAATCCAAATACCTACAGCGTTCATTCCTTGGCCGAAAAATGGAACCATGGCGTGAGCAGCGTCACCTATGATTACTACTTTGGATCCGTAGTGGTATTTCGAACACTGAAACATGGTAGAAATCGGATGAACTGTCGAATAATGCCAAAAAAGCAGTGATTGAAGGTATAAAAAATTTCCTAGTTCGATTAGTTAGAAAAGTAGGTACCTTGATAGAAACAAGATGCGATGCTTCGTTAGCCATAAACGTTCGAACGAGTCTGTCAGCCCCGATCAATTCAACAGCGTCGGAAAAATGAGTTTGGAAAAATCCCAGTATGTCCTTTGTGGCACGAAGTGTAGTAAAGCTTGACAACGGCATGAAAAGTGTTACTGTCCAGCTGCCATCGAGATTCGGAAGAGCGATCATCATGAATTTTCCCCTTGGCCAAATATGTAGATGGTTGGGAGCCATCTGAAGTGAACGCAGAGTTAAATATTACCTACGCACAATGCGACTTGCCATCCAAAGAGAAAGATTTCATTATGTCAATGCGAGTATGTCAATGCTGCTATGGGCTCCAACCATATGGTTATTCTCAGGTGGAATGGACAACTCAAGATATCCATGGTCGATGTATGTTTGACTGAAAGTGACGGGAGTTGCTTTCATCAGATCTCGTCTTACGGCTGAATGAGCTCCGTCAGCGCCAATAATCAGATCGCCCTTTACTTCTTCAGTTGCACCATCAGGCCTACAAACCGTCGAAATTGAAATTGCCATTTCGAAAATAACGCTTTAACGCGAGCATTGGAAAATTCCGAGTGCGTAGTTGTGTTGTTAGTAGTATTTGTTGGAAAAAGTCCGCAACACGATTGCGAAAACCACACTTTTCCGCACAAAAATATCCACATTACATCTAAACGTTGGCCAAAACTTTTAGGTATCACTTACACTTTCAACGTTATAGTACCAGATGACACGTTGACTTTGAGCAATTTTTTCCCAAAGTGAAGATGAACGTTCGGAGAATTTTCAGCCTCTAGAATCAAAATGCTACTTTATGCACAAAGACCTGATGAAACTTCGCCTTTTCGGGATTGAAAAAATACTCACCATCGAGAAGTAGTTCATTCAAATGTTTCCTCCCAACTGAGTATATGCACTGCAATATAATATTTTAGGTTAATTACCTCCTCGCATATAATTATTTACCACCTTATGTACCTAAAATCATTATTCCTTTGATAGATGGCCGTTAATAGTGAACACTATTCTACCTCTATTGAATTAATTTTTGGTCTTACATTTTTCAATACTGGATCGTACGTAATAGACGAAGTCGTGCCATCGGTTTTATGAATCATCCGTCCATCCATAGGGATAGCTTTTTGGAGGACGATCTTTTCCAATCCGACTGCTCTCAGTGCAGTTCTTCCCCTCATCGACAGCGCCAAGTTGATGGAACGTCCTTCATTCAAAGTTGTCCCTCTTGGGTCTGAAATGTTTACATCCAACGAAAATCATAAAAAATAATCGCAGTCCGAAATTGGCCAGGTCTCTTAATTTGCTGTATAGTGGATTTATGTCGCCATACATACAAGTTTTTTTTTCTGAATATCCAGATCTGAATATTTGGCAAAAATGGATTATTTCCGAAAGTGTATTCTGTTAGTTATGTTCGAAAACCTACCTTGGCGATACTCGTACAAATGGACTTCGTGCCCTTTCTGACCAAGGAACACAGCAGCCAGTGAACCCACCTGGGAGAGAAATGACTTGTTAGGTACTAGAAGAATCATAGGTACACATACTAGATACACTTTAGGGATAGCAATGCGACGAAAAATAGAATCGGCATTCTATTGTGTCCTTGGCATGCTATGTTTACCTAATGAACTTATGCGAATGGGTTGACCTACCAGACCTCCACCAATGATAATGATCTTCATGGCTCGTTGTTGCTAAGAAGGAACCTGAAATTGATCATAAATCATTATCCACCATCCAATGACGTCATGAAAATCTTGGTTGATTTAAAGGTGGATGCTGAGATGAGGTGACGGATGAAACTCAATATAGAGCGGAGTATAGGTATGAAACCAAATCCCTGATCCCTTGACAGTTTCTGAGGAGTGTCTCAGACAAACTTGATCAATAATTTATTGTAGACTGAAATTCGTTTGCTTTTTAGCGCTATTTTAACGTGGTATAGTAGCGTTTAATTCGGCCTTCACGCTCGAAAACGTGTATCGCAGATTATGTGAGCTGTACTTTTGATTAGACTGTCTCCTTGCATTGACTTGTTAAACCAGGTTAAATTGAGGTATTCAAAAATACGCTTAAAACAAGAGGAATTAAATCTTTGCTCAGCTTAATCATACATAGGTACACAATCCAAAATGAACCAATAATTCGAGGCGAAGAAAATTTTAAATAAACTGAATGGTTTGTTGGTTTGTGATTTTCGATATAAAAAATATTTTCAAACACCCATTCAGTGATACCTCTAGTAGTACCTCTGATACTCTACTCAGTGATTAGTTTCCTGATCACCTACAGATGCCTGCCGAATAAATTATGTTTAATTTGAAGGAAAAATTGAAAATAAAACATCTCAATTATCGCAGGCTACTCGTATCTGGGGACCTAAAGAATATTGTTCTAAAATAAATTCAACTAGCAGAAAAACTGTATTAAACGTAACTTACCGGAAATTAGCGATATAAATCAGGAACAAAGTAGTCTAAGTGATGAAGTATGACGTATTCTGTGGCTGTTCTGACGATGAATGGCCCTCTAGACAACCCGACTGGACAGAAACGAAGTAGGTAATAGGATCTTCGTCGTTATATAATGACCACAAAGGTGCCCAGGGGCAATGTAATTTTTTAGGCATTAAGTGAAGTAAACTATGATGACGAAGCAAACCAACAGGAACCACTTTATTTTATAAAATTTCGAGTGCTGAAGTAGATTGCAAGTAGGTAGGGATTGAGCATATCTGGTAAAATGCCTTAAAAATTCCAAGGGAGCTGAAAATATTAAAAATGATAGTAGTCAGAAGTTTTTGCTACTTTTAAAACCGATAAATGATGGGTCAGAAAATATCAAAAAACAGGATTTCTGTTGATCTTGTATTTAAATTACAAAATAGAATAGTTACTATGTACAATCGCATTAATAGTTTGTTGATTGTAAACAGGAATAAATACAAAAATGGAAAATAATTTATACACGCATGAGTCGTCAAATTCCTTCACTTCGCCGCTACAACTTTCTTTCGATATAAAAAATTAGATGAAATACACCCTGTATGTTGTTCAACACTGATAAGAAAATGCTTGAAACTCTCTCCAGTTTTTAATATTTTCAGGACTTATCTTCTAATGTTGTTGCATAAGATTGCTCAAATTAGCACTTGTGATCAAAAATCAAATAAAACAGAAAATCCGAATTTCTAAAACATCATTTGAAAAAGTTCGCGAGACACTGCTTTCCTACTTAGAATAGGATATTCTAACCTGCAAAGCAGAAGAGTATCGCCTAGATAGCCAAGAAACCGTTTGAAGGAGCTTAAGGAGAATAAGGAAAAATTTCTCATTCCCATGTTGGACCATGAAGGGGTATTCATTACCTACCAATGACATGCAGACCGATCGGATTGGATTTTCTAAATATAAAAGTGAATTTACTACAATTGAGCGCTTCGTAGTAAACCGTATTTTCATTCACACGAGTCTTGCAAAAATCTGAGTCATTGAACCGCTAATAAAACCGTATTGTGCTTATTTACACTGTGAGCGAACTATCAGTCAACAGAGTCATCCCTACTGGGAGAGTTTCCCTTGCCTACATTTCAGCTAATACTTAAAAATAAAATGAGAAACCCAAAGTTCAGAGTATAAAATTAAGCGCCTCTAACCATGGGAGAGCCGGTGAGTCAGTCAATCGTCCGATGTCAAATTAAAGCTGTAAACGAAAAATCGGTTAACCAGCTAAATTGCAACGCGTGGATTAAATTATTCAATTGTTAATGCAGTAATTACGACGAGACGAAGGGCCAGTTTCACCAAACATTTACCAACCCGTTAAAGTTACCGACTCGATAGGAACTGATGGTCACGTAAACACCAACAAAGCTACCAACACCAACCAACAACTCGGTACAAATGGGTCGGTAAATGTTGGTGAAATTTAAAGGTAAATTTATTTTGAAAGTGGCCCTAAGAAGGGGAAGCTTCGTATTGGGTTCATACTTTCGAAACGGGAAAACAGGACACATACCCAACTTACAAATCATGTTTTGGAATTTTTTCGGTCGCCATACTGGAGAATGTTTTTATCTTCGTCGATTCGGCTATTGCTGCTCTTGCTGAATGCCTGTGGTGGCCTGTAGACGTTGGGCAGTTCTGACGCTTTGACTGGTTTCAGCACGATGAGACCAGCTTGGACGCCATCGGATGCTACGGAATAAAAATTTCACATTAAACATAAATATAATAATAATAATAGAGAATAGAATATTCCAAACACTACCAACTCTGTTTACGGTTGCTTTCTTGGGCGTTTCGTTTGCCCCACGACCCTGGTCCACTAGGCGATCCAAAGCCGGACGGCGGATAGGAGTTGTGCGCCGGAATGAAGCCCGTTGGTGTTCCAAAGCCCGAACTGCTTGGTGGAGTGTCGTACGATGAGTGCGAAGGAGGACCATAGTTGAACGGCGGTGCTCCATAGCTCGTGGGTGGTGGGCCCAGGTAGTCGGACGCGTGGCTGCTAGATTGCGGCGGCCCATAGCTTGTATGGCCCGAGGGAGGATATGGTGCTGGAGGGGGAGGGCCGTAGGATGGCGCAGGTGGAGAAGGCGCTGAAAAAAATTCGATCGGAAAATTATTACGATATGGGATTATAAGAAGACTAGTTCCAAAAACTAATTGAACGTTGTGTTTCATGTTGAGCGAAATTTACTGCTCAAACTGTGGCCGAGCGGCTTGTGCAATTTTTGTGGTAATACAGCCTGGGGTTAGGACACAGACTGTGATGATCTGACCCCGATATCGTCGTCATCTCCCAAACCACTTAACCATTATATTGCCCTCACAATGATTGAAACGTTGCCCAAATTATTTTTGATAGGAAAAACCTGAATATAAAAAACATTATTCTTTGGATTATGGTCAGAGCTTGCACGACCTTCGAGCCCGAAATGACCTAGATTGATAATACTTGTGTCACCAGTGATGGGGATCCCAACCTAACCCACTTCTACTAATCTCGATTTGGATCCAAGAAAGAAATAATTTAGGTCATCACTGATGCATGACTGATACCCAATATCCCGAGGGTTGTTGGATTTGTCAATCAATTGCTCAGGTAGCTGTGAAAAGTAAATGATAACTAGCTGTGGAGTCTGATCAAGAAAATGTCCTTATACTGTAAGGCTTGAAAATTGCAGTGTCTGGCGCATAAGACATTTGTGCAACTATCGTTCGAACATACCGCCAAACCATAATTGAGGATAGTAAAGGTTGCCCAGGGCCTGAATCTGCAATGGTGACAGAGGCCATGGAGACAATGGCTGCTGGAAGGGATCGTCGGGTGCCTGCAGCTGCGACGAGTTCTGCGAAGAGTTTTGCCTCTTTTGCTGATCGCCAGGAACAGGACCTTTTGGCGGAGGCGGCATTACCATGGGAAATGTCCTCTGGGGTAGCGCCATCGGCCCAGGATAGTAAGGCCGGTAAGGATTGTAAAAGGCCGGTCCAGGGATGGGATAGGCCGGTCCTGGGGCGGGATAGTATTCTTCTGTGGCGGTTTGACCAAATTTCCATTAGTTGTCCGGAATCGCAAGAGGGATTCCTGTCGCAACACGTTTTGCAGTGTGCTGATGGCAAATCTTCAGCGATATTTTGCAAATTCGTAGGTGCCTGTGACTCCTGGTGGGCCACTGAGTCACAAAATTGAGGTGGTATTTTGCATCTTTCATTGTAGACAATCTCACTGACCCTATTCCAGGGAACAGTGACTTCTCATCAATGAAATGATGAGGTGATCTCCATATGCGTCTGGTATGCAGGTGCGCCAACAGAATGTGATGAGGCGAGGCCGATGGTATCGAAATTACCATGGTAAATATGGTTATATAGTGCCAATAATAAAAGGGTGCGAGTAATTAGGTAGGTCGTTTCCTGGGCAAATCTTTAATTTGTCGGATAAGAGTAGAATTTGGCCACACCATGTGGATTTCATATTCTCAAGTGCAAAGAATTTCAGTAGCTCAGCATTTGAGCAAGAAGGATGGATCCAAAAAATAGCTCTAACTGTGCTGTTTGCATAATAGTTGTGGTATTATTTTTTTATCTTCCGAACCCCAATTTAACAGTCGTTCTGTTGGGCGGTTATAGTTTGGTGTGAAAACCGAGAAATTAAAGCTGCCTTCCGCAAGCCTTGGTAAAAACGGTGGAATATACAACGTGATCACAAAAATTGTGATTTTAAAATCACTAAAATAATCATAAAATAGGTACCACCGAGGTTCTAATTCATTTTTGCGGGCAGTTACTCTTTTACCTGAACATCAAGGAATTCTTTCGTATGAATAGCCACAAAATGGTATCAGTTGAGAAGTTCATATTATATGGCCGGCCAAAAGGAACTAAAACCTCAGCCTCGAATAAATTCAATTCTCTTATAATATACACCTACTAGGTATAAAAAATGCAGTTAGCGTTCTTTAAAATTTTCATCATTATCTGATATCTGCTAAACTCCGACAAAATTGCAAAACTACGACTACAGTCCATCGAAATACATTACCAGGCGTGTTGTGGTCGTAGCTCGATACATGAACTGGAGTGAGAAGCGCCTTGGTCGCCAGTTGTTTGCCGAATTCGGTAATGGCGTCACCTTTGGTTTCGAGGAGTTTACCTTTGGCAGCGACCAGGTGACCCTTGACTTTGACTATCTGCCCTTTAAGTGCGATGACTCCTCCGGTGATGGCTTTGACCGCTTGCAGCAGGGCGTTCAGGACCATTTTTTTGAAAGACCACAGGCTGAACTTTTTGTCCTTGTACTGCGAGAAATGGGAGTAAACATGGAGATGATACTAATAAATTATTTATATAATATTTTTGGCTTATTTATGGCTGGCATAGTTCTCCATTTATGGAGAAGTTATAACTTGATGCAAGTTTTACAAAAATTGATTTGCCAATTGGCCAGGACATTATATACCATAACATGCGTAGAGGGATCCATTGTACTGTTCAACCTTGGGCTTACATGCAACTAGTTATAAACAATACTTCCATCTACTCTGTAAATATAAAAGAAAAAACGAACATGAATGTTGGTTACGTCTGGTTGTTTTTGAACCGCACAAATAAAAGAGAATCAAGCGAAACTCAAATTATGTAAGAGACTATGGTTCCCCGGTTTAAAATTCAAGTGGATATCGGCCTTGAAATCCCAAGATGTGGGCAGACAAAGCTCAACGATAAGACGAGCTCAAACACAAAAAATACTAAACGATCCAGGAATGTGCTCGCCTCCTGGATGGCAGAGCGGATAAACGCAAATTCACTGGAGGATACAAGAACCGTTTAACCTAAATTTTTGAACAAGATAAAAAATGTTTTTCCAGAATCGAGAAAATTACTCTTAACTATACTTGAGTCTTATGTGAACGTCCCTTATGAGGTGAAAAATTTATTACCAAGGACGACCTGAGTGGAGAGCTTGTTTTTGCTAATGCGGATAAGTTATCCGGGATAACGAACTAAATGAACAGCATTCTAGACGTGCTGCACTTTACTGGACGGCATTGAATAAACCAGTTATCAGTGATGTTCGGGGCCTTGAGTCAATCCACTAACAGATAAAAGTACCAAATTGACAAACTCGGCGTGGGCTGAGACCGAGCATAAAAAAGAACTAAGGAGTCCCAAATGAACCAGGCATGAGAACAGATTGGGTTTTTGATACGTGCGTCGTAGATAAAAACTACACTCCTGCTAAACATTACCAAACACTAGATGGTGAAATTGGACAGTGCGACACACCAAAAATTCAAGCTGAGCACTTCAGGGACATCTACATACATAAAAGGCGAAAGTTGCCAGTCTGTTTCCTCATGACTCAAGATCAAGACAACCGAATGACGTGAAATTCGGTACCTACACGTGCACATACCAACAGAGAATAACATGCGGAATGTTCTTAAACAGGTTTCGGATTTTTTTTCTAGAAAACCTCATTTCATTCCAGACCGGTCGAGGTGTTTGCAATTTTTCCCCTGGAGTTTTTATTCTAAAAACAACGCATAGGGGATTCAGAAATGAACCGAAGAGAAATTTTACAAATTTACTTTTTGGCGCATTTAATTTGGGGAAAAGGTTGATTTTGGAGTTCGCAGAATTGACTGCTCTCGAGAACAGTTTCTTCAGATTTCAAGTTGCCAGAATAACGAGGGTGCAAAGCCATTTCGGCGAGGCAAAGTCAAAAACTCAAAAATAATTGCATTCGAAAAAAAAATTTAAATAAAATGCTCAGTAGCAAAAACGTTGAAATTAGTTTTCAGAATTGATGGCTCGATTGCATAATATCATCCAAAACTGTGACACCCTATATCTCAGGCCGATAAAATACGTTTTAAATTAGGTACGTTTTACTCAAAATTCCCCGATTCTTGACATTGATATGAGGAATGCTGGTGCAATTTGGACGCTTGCACTTGTATGTCAGTTCATTGAGGTCAGTGTATCAATTGACGTAAGACGATGGGACCTCTACGCTTTTCTGCAGTTGAAGGGATTATTGCCTGTCAGCTGTCACGCGAGTTTCATAACCGGTCACGGTTGCTATGCTCTTCCGTTCTACGCTCCTTCAAGTTTACCGTCCTTTAAGTCCGAGTAGCCCATTAAGGCCTTCACAATCAAATACTGAATAACGCCATTCAAGTAGGAACGCTTTGGAAAAAACGCCTCTTGAGCCATCGCTAATTCAATGTTTACCCATTGCGAACGCATGCCCAGTGGAGGCGCCTTTGAGAGTCGTATCCGTCGCTATGATTGTCCATTTTGGCTAATTTTACGAAAAATTAAACCGGGAAAAATTGCCACCGTCCGTTCATTGTTATGTCAATCAGGAGGAAAGTTTTTGAAAAATTGGGTCAACCACAATCGAACATGGGGTAATTTACTTGATAAAAATAACACATAATTTTCATCAATGCACCTTCATCAATTTATAGGAAATATTTTCCAAACATCTTCCTGCATTTACTGGGATAATATAAAAAATATTTTATCCTAATAGTAGGCACTGTTTACCTGTAGGTTTTTACTAAAAAATTTATAAATTGATTTTCAATGCATCTAAGGTCTGAAATCAAGCACTCCTGAAAATCCCAAAATAACTTTGGTTAAGCACTTGATGGTCACTGCTGGTGGCGTCATCTTTAGTCACCGATGTGCATGCGTCAATTTTTGCAAAATCAGTTCTTACCATCGACTGTCGATCTTGTCATGTCAGCGTCGAGTTGCTCGTACCAGTTCTGGTGAAACGTCTGTCAAGTTCAACTTAGGTGTACTTATTTCGAAACATACAGTCCTTGGTGCATCATGAAACTTGTCATAGAAATTACGGTTAACCATAAGTCATAGATTTCGTATAAACTTTGCCTTCTTTCAAGGAATGGTTCCAGGTTAGATTTGACATTTTATTTTGCAGTGTGGCCTACGTCCTTTACGTTGATCTGATTTCGAAACCTTGCTACATCTCAACACGCCTACAAGGATTTTTAACCTGTTACGGGCTGGACAGGGTAGGATTCGTGGACTAGTTCAACAAACACTTGCAAAGGCCGATTATTAGAAAATAGGATATCTCTGGCTCTATCGATCAACAGATCGTTACGTAATGAAGTGACCAAAATTCACAAAAAGGTTGCCGAATCGGAGGAAACGCCCGTTAAAACAAATCGATAAATTAACCGATTCAAAGTTAATGGTCAACCCCATTTACAAACCGGATTATGAAGCTGAAATCAAGAAGTGTTGCTGCTGGTTAAAAAGAAAACGTGAGAGTACAGCATGAAACATAGAACTTGGAGGGAATGCCCGGTGCACATGGGATGAATTCCATATAACAGCAATGTTACGTTGGACAGTGCTCTTCAGCATGAATGAGATCTGGTAGTGGGAATGGCCAAAGTTCCACTCTCCAGCAAAACTCGAACCTTGCACCTCCTGATGCAAGCCTCAGCACGTGCCACAGGGCCAGCAAGTGCTAGCAGCAAGCACCAGGTTCGAGTCCTATTGGAGAGCGGAAACACTGAGGCCCGGTTTATTGACAAAATTTATCATTCCGATATCCAAGGAAGCTTCGGATAAAATTCACCTTGGTGTTATCAACATCAAATTTAAATGTAAAAATCTCGTTGGAAATGTTTATCGAGTGCTTCTTTGGATATCAGATGGATACATTTTGTCAATAAACCGGCTATGAATAAAATAATCGAGACCATGTCCCCCACAATGCAGTTCAGCAACACATGATTGTTACGGCTTTAAAGGCCATATCAGAGGAACGGCTCAACCCGCACTGACGGTCACGGGCGGCCATGAAGATTCGACAATAGAATCGTCTACGGCCAGCGGTTCGAGCCGTCGGTGGGCCTGGGCAAATCAGGCCATCGCGTTTCTGAGCGCCGCACGTTCCGGGCGTACCCGCCGAGGCGGCTTTGTACGAGCCTACCGCCCGGCTGAGTGCCGCACAACGGGGCGGTTCCGTGGGCGCGACGATCAGCGGTCGCAGGGTGAGCCATTCGCGTAATCCCACTTTAATCGGATTGCGGTTGAACGATTTCTTCGAAAAAATCTCTAAAAATCTCTGACTGAGATAATTACTGACACTATTTTGTTCAAGAATTTTATGTGAGAAAAAGACTTGTTTCAACCTCCGATCCGATTTTAATTTTCGGACAATCGGGTAATTCTATTAACAGAATTCATACCTACTAAAAAGTGAACTATATCCACCCTGACTATCTGAAAAATACGATACGTAATATCAACCTACCGAAGACGGCGGAGGGCCATAATCTTCTATGACTTCGTGATGATCGTACGAGCTGAATCTGTCTTTGGCTTCAGTCTCGACATCTCCGGGCGTTTTCCGTCGGTTTCTCAGCAATTCCTCCTGCCTGCGATTGCAAAAAAATTAATCCTTATTATGCTTCTGCTACTTCACCTTTTTTTAAACTAATAGCTTGAAGTTAAGCAGGTTTAGCAAGGTGTTTAGGTATTTTTAAAAATTTTAATTCAAAATAAAATTTTGAAAAAGTTTCAATTTTTATAAAAAATCGACCAACAACACAGTAGGATACGTGCCTAATTGCTTCGTCGACTATGGCTTCCAACATGGCGGCATCTTTTTCGGACAATTGAGCCCTTTCATGCTCAATGGCTTCTCCATACTCGAGCGCCTGATCGACTTCGTCATTTCTACGGTTCTCGAGAGTTGCCGAAGAGGAACATCTCCAGCTGCATCCGAACACCAGAAATAAAACGAATACCTGAAACACAACAGTAACGAGATTGGATAATTGAACATTAAACCCCATTTGAACGATGTTCATGACCGGCTGCATTTGATTCACCCTAGCATATATAGAAGTATATATAGTATAGAACACTGTAATCGCTCGAAAGAAAACTTCTACCCCCCAAAAAAAAATTTGCACGGGTTTACGTTTCGGAGGATGTCGACTCTAAATCCAATAAGAACATTTCCGTCCGTACGCGCCACGCTGTCCGCCGACAACAATTTTAATCAAACGGCTGAAGATTTTGTTTTTTAATTTTTTAGGAAAAGTCAACTTTGATCCGGAACAGCCTCAATTCTTGATCGAAGCCAAAAACTCAAATTGAAGTTTCTAAAAAATATTAAAATTTCGACAAAAAAAATTATATTTGAACCAAATATTAATTAGGCCATTTTAATCACTAATTCAGATAGTGATACTAAACGTATGTGATTAGGTGAATTTCGTTGAACCTCCGACCCAATTTTCTGTCTTCCAACTATTGCATCAAAACCGAAGAAATCAAAATTCGAACATTGCACTTTCGCCGACAACGAAACGAATTGTTTCCTTGGGCTTGGCATCTCGCCACGTTAGTGGCAACACCTGCTATCATTTGAGAAAAAGGCGATAGAGGATTGCCATTAACGTGACAATCCATTTGAGGAGGAAGCTACACCGGCTATTCTAAGACCAGATGAACTTGCTCTGCAAGGCTATTGGCCGGCGAGCGAAGTTGAATAAGAACAGTGAAAGCGAAGCAGCGGAGGAAGCTGCACATACCCTTCCATAACGTTGGAAGACTCCTCCTGTCCTTGAGACCTCGCTAAGTTTATGTATCGCAGTTTAGGGCTCGCAAACGACGCAATACCAAGGCCCATGGTTGCATGCCTAGTTAGCAGGAAAAATTTTCAACACCGACTTTTGAACCCATTCACATTATTTGATCATTTATTTGTGCCTGAAACTCAAACTGATGCTAAAAATTAAACTTGAACTTTAACCGAATATGAAACTCAAACTGACACTCAAACCCAAACTGGAGCTGAAACTCAAACTTAAACTCATACTTAGCCGAAATATAATTGCCTAGATTGAGTTTCAGTTTCAGATTGACTTTGAGTTTGAGTTTCAATCTGAGTTTGAGATTCAGGTTCAGTTTGAGTTTCAGCTCAGTTAGAGTTTGGGTTTTAGTTTGAACTTCAGTTTGAGTTCGGGTTTCAGTTTCAGTTTTAATTTGACTCCAAGTTCGAGTTCAAGTTCAAGTTTGAGTTTGATTTCTGTATCAATTTCAGTTCCAGTAGGAGTTTCAGTTTCGGTTTGACTTTGAGTTTCAGCATGTTTTAATTTTGGTTCAAGTTTGAATTTCGGTTTGAGTTTGATAATTTTTTGAACTACATTTTACCGTTTACATTATTCGATTATTATTCGATTACTATTCTTTAGAAAACAATGATGTTCAGCTTATGCATCACAGATCAGAATAATATTCAGGATTATTGCGATACATGAAAAACATAAAAAATGACTCAGAAAATACTCAAACTCCTCCCCCGACTTTATGCTCGGCAATTTCCGGCGTTTAGCAAGCTCTTTCCTGATCGATGCTGGTTAGATTTCTTCTCTATCAACTGATTCTACCTTTTTTCAGCCCATTACGTAATACCTCATTTCAAGCCAAAAATGAGAGGACCAGGGAGCAGACTCGTTGAATAAGCGGAAGCTCTTAAAAGTTGCTCCAACCTTTACCTTACTAGGTCGATAGAATCTGGCCCGGACTGAGATTGATTTAATTTCTTCGCCAATGATTTTATCGATAAGAAAAATGGATTTTCCGTTTATCGGTCAATAAACCAAACTGCTTTTGAAGTTAAGAAAATCGGGCCAACTACAAAATCGGGCCGAAAAAGACAGCTCACAGATCAATGGAAATTGTACATAAATACAATCCCTGAATCGAATTCGAAATTTTGTACGGGTTGATAAACTCTAGTCATACCTATTAAAATTTAATATGACTAGAATAAATTTTATCAATGAGATTATTATGACCTAGGTGCATATTATAGTGCAAGCGTCCTTGGATAAATAATTTATTATCATTAAGCTTCAAATGATTTGAAAAACCGGATCTAAGTATAATATACTTATTTTCCAACCTGTACCGGAGAAAGTATTAAATACTTAACTAAATTTTAGGTAAGGTATCAGAATAATTAAGAATTGCTCTCAATAATACAGCCTGAGGAATAACCTATTATCCTGTACCTTTTTTAGTGATAAGATAGTAAGCAATTAGGAAATTTTTTGTCATCTAACTTTCAATATAATTAAATCGTACATTTGTTTAGCGATAAGTCAGAAAGCAATCTGATAACAATTTTTGACATGCCTTCCAATACCCCCGTACGGAATTCCATCTGTCATAATCAGACTCTAGGCTACAGTCGCAGTCACCGAGCAAGGTCAATGGGAAACGGTTTAAGGGGCCAATTGCTTTAGTCTGCGTCGAGCATCGGTTCTCGACCTATATACTGTTATTCGGATCGGCTTGTAACGGATTCACATTCAGCAGGATCGCAGTATTGGCGCCAAATAAAGTAAGTGCAAAAGGTCTGAGTAAGTAGTGTAAATAACAATATTATAATAAATAGTATAAGCGTAAATTCTCTGGATAATTCAATTAAGAATGCCTCAAGAACCGTTGGTAAAGTTTGTTGTTGTTGTGTTAGTTTTGCTGATTTGTATAATACGACCAAATTTTTTAAATTAAAGATATTGGGTGGACAGAAGTTTTTATGAGGATTCCAACGATTGGAAAACGAATTTTGGAGTTCTAGTAATTTTCAATTTTTAAGAATGGGAAAATTAAAACTCAAAAATGTCTCACTAAAACAGCAATAAATCCTAAACGGTTGGAGCTACCACCGTGGCTAAGGCCTCATTCGATTCAGCATCGAAAAATCTATAGAAACATGTGGGGTATCATGCCTATGTTGCAAATTTTTCCTTAAAAACACGAATGTTTTCCCACTTTTTACTGGCCTTAAAATTAAGGTAGGTTTCTGTCGAGACGTTAAGACCAACTAGATACAAAACCTGATTTTTGATGAAAATTTCAAAAATTTACGACAACTCCTTCCTCCTGAAAAAACCCCTGACGGCGTACGGCAGACGGACTAAAAATTTTTATTGCTGATTCGGAATTTGCACCCCTTGAAACGTAAACCAACAAATTTTCAGAGGGTGTTAAAATTTTCTTAAGAAAAATGAGCCAAAAATTATCAATGAATTCGCATGTAAAAATTACCAAACAATCGGTCTGTCCAGACGGTCTGTGGTCTGTACGTCGCGTCGGTCTGTCGTGTGATACGGGCTTAACCATACCCGAATAATAATTATCTGCATATGATTTCAATTTTGTTCCAGGACACGTCTCATCAAAATGGCCGATTTCGACCTTGACAGGTATTTGAGGCTGACGACAGCCGATTTGTACCTACAATCCGGTCACACTGCGGACTTGGAAACGCTGAAAATCCTCACGAAGTGTCACCTCGAGCACGCCAGGTACCAGAACTACGATTTATTGATGGACCGGGAACCCGTGGACATGTCACCGAGTGCCCTAATGCAGAGACTTCTCGTCGACAAACGGGGCGGAATTTGCTACGAGCTCTGCGAACTGTTCTTGCACGTTTTGCAACTTTTCAAATTCGATACTCTCCGTGTCCCGGTTTTCAATTTGGTCTACGGTCAAGTGTACGACCGAAGCCTTACGAACAATCACAATATCGTCGTCGTCAATTTGGACGGAAAGAAGTACTTGGTCGATAACACGTACGGATTCAATGCCTTGCGCGAGCCCCTTGAGTTCAGTTTTGAAGAAGATGAAGAGAAGTCCATCGGCCCGGATAAGTACCGATTGGAATGTTTCGACGATCATTACAAGTTGAGTTTGTGGCTGAAAAACGCCTGGGCTGCCATGTACCGATTCGATCGACCATTGGCCCCTATGGACTGGGACGAAAGCATGGACAACATCCATCGATTTCTCACATCCCCTGAAACTATACCAATCAGGGATTCCGTTCTCAAAATCGGCATCATCACGCACGATGACAGAATCGGGTTTCAGTGCGCGTTCGATCCGCGAAGCCGCCGAGGCAACCCGCCGTACACCATGGTCAAAGGTGGTAGTTCGAAAAAAGTTAGCTATCAAATGCTGAAAGATACAGTCAAAGATTATGTTAATATTGATTTGAATGATGAGTATTTTGTACAAAAATAATTTCGCTTTATACGTAGATTTAAGTTATTTTGTACCTACCATTCATAAAGGTGGTAATAAAAGTATATCCCGTACCTACTTGTGACAATGTTATTACAGCATCAAGCCGAAACTCAGGGTGGATTATACTTTCAAATTTTCGAAAAGAAATTTGTCGTTTTTCATAAAAAAGTAGAATTTCAAATTTGAGGTTTCCTTGATTTTTGCTTTTTTACCTTTTACATGAACCAATAGGGCGCAGATAACACTCAATACTTTCTCATTTTGGTACTTGAAATTTCGGACCCAACCGATTTTATTTCGACTGATCTGAGCGATTTTAATACCAACAACGCTCTCATCGGTTCATTTCTGTGGCCACAAAAATGGCTAAATACCACAAGTACCGAAGTGCGTTGTGAGTAATTAAAATTTTGGCTAGAGAGGGTGACGTTCTAGACCTAGACAAACATTCAAGTTCAAGGTATTTGGAAAGGGTTCGGAATTGAAACCTATTGTTGATGTTAACCCTCAGGTTTGTAATGCCCGATGAGGATTGAGGGAGATATTCTGGCAATTTTTACTTCCATATTTACAGAGTAAATGGAAGTATTGTGATCGTCCTAAAATCGAGAATCGGAACGGAGCTTCAGAAAAAACTTTTTCTCATACACATTTACTCAGAATCACTTCCTGAACAAGTGTCTGTGTGTCCGTGTGTCCGTTAGTCCGTGTGTCCGTTAGTCCGTCTGTCCGTCTGTGGTCATTTACAAAAATGACCATAACTCCCTCAATTCTCAACCTTTTTTCAAATTTCTTGAACTGAAATGTGCGTCTCGGTAAGACCTAACACACTGTTCAATCGAAATTTGGATAACGCACAGTACTTCCGATATATTTGCATTTTTAGTTTTTTCTATTTTATTTTTTTTCTGGCTACAAAACCGAACCGATTTGAGCGTTCTTGGTCTTAAAATCTTTGTTTTTCCTTGCAGAATATGTGGATATTTTTCATGTTCCGAACAACTGGCGTTTTTTGATTTCGGGCGAATTTTGAAATTTGAATAGTGAATTTTTTGATATTTTTGACCTAAACACCCTTAAAAGCAGTCAAAATATGATCAAATTGCGTCACAATTTTACGTTCCAAAATATGGAAGTATTGTGTGTTATCTACGCACCACTGGTTTGTAATTATTTTTACTTTAGGATTTTTCACGTCAAGACTGGGCCTGACATTACTAAGGGCTTTTCTGAGAAAATTATTTTAAAAGAAAGGAACTAAAATTCCAGGGTTTTGAAAAGCTATTCAAACCCCCTATTCCTCGACTGTAGACCGGTAAGGTAATCCCAAGTTGAGTTAACGCGCAGGCGAAACGGAAAGTGATTCTGAAGAAAAGTGCTTGAGAGATTTTTTCTGGTTTTTCTTAATTAATTTTTAAATTGTAGGACGATTGATAATACTTAATTTTAATCTGTAAAATATTATGGAAATTAAAATGCGAAACGGTACCTACATTTTTTTCAAATATTAGGTATTTTTTGTGTTATTGATCTTCGCGATTCGAGAGAATTCCAAGCGAAAAAGAGATCAAGTTACCTATCGCGACTTCTACACAAGTTCTCGGGTCGGGAGGACTGGATGAAATCGATACGAGAGCCACCGATAGCAAGTAGCAGTTTGTAGAGATGTATCGAACCAATAACGAAGTCTCAAATAAAGTGCTCACGTTTTGACACGAAGGATTCCGCTCCTTGAACTCATCTGCAAAAAGGTACACTCCATTCCCTTCAACAAGTGGACTCCTGGTGTACTACTGTTTTTTCAAGGTTCCTCCCCCCTCTGATGACGTATACGAGCCGCTGTAAGGTGGGCAGCCGCTATTAGATGTATTCTCACTCGGCTCGCCGCTATCACATCCACCCCTACCTGAGCTTGGGCCCTGATTGCTCCGGATCAAAATTAAGGTAGGTACAAATTATTATCATTTTTTCCGCCCATCGAACACTCTAAAATTCATTACTGCCCTCGCAACGGAAAAAGGTCCATGTACCACCATAGTGGGGTTAAAAATTAATTACTCATCTCATTTTTGGGATATCAAGCATAATATGCATAATAAAATATTATTTTGAGTGGACTGCAAAAAGATTAGGTAGGTACGAAATTCTACTTTAATTTAAATTTTAGCCCAAGCCGCGCGTAAAGCCAGGAGTGAATGGTTGAAATGGTATCAGTAGTTATACCATCCCTGAAGAAAGTCAGAACCCGATTTCCACCTCTACTGGGAAAACATTCTACGGCTTATTTTCCGTGTAATTTGTGTAATTTTACTTTATAACAAGCAAATTGTAGTGAATCAATCAAACGCCCAAAGGTAATAATTAAATTTATTACTAATAATTAATAATTACGTCAATTATTGATCTAGACCTGGGACTTTGATGACTGGGCTTCACAACGAACCTCAGTAGGCCTTCAGGGCTGGATTTATCAATGACTAATAATTAGTCATATTTTGGATAATTTGGATAATTATTATCCAACGTAGCTCGTATTATCTATTTACCTGGTAACTTAAAGCCGAAAAACTGAAATTTTGTGAAATGAGCAAATCAGTGCATTTTTGATAATCAGTTTTATTTATGGATTGTGACTGTAAAATTATTTGTTAATCATAGACGATATTAATGATAGAATTTTATGAATTTGACGAAATGGCCTTTAGCCTTCATTATAGACAAAATAATAGGCTGGATAGCCAACTGTAGGGTTTTCATCATTTAGTACAATAATAGGTAAATAAACATAATATAAAAGAATTGAGCAGGTACCTAAAAATAAAAATATAAAATATTCAAAGGTTCATGAAAGGAAAAAGGTACCGAAATAAAGACCTTAAATTTTATGAAATTTTGCCAAAGGACCTGGGAGTTTTGATGAGGAGTCGGTTTTTACATTTTTCCCGTCGAATCGCTAATTCTTCCCTTGCTGTACCAAACCAGAATCTGGGTACTACCCCAAAATATTTTTTTTTAAGAATTATATTTACCTAGATTTTTTTAAGGGGTAAAAAATTTTTTTTTGAAATGTCAAAAATAAGCTTTTAAACCAATTTTTGACTACTTCAATTCAATCAATTTTGACACTCAGGGATGAAGAAATGTGGAAAAAATCAGAGGAACTCAAAGGGCTCAAAAATCCAAAATCTTTACAGTAGAACGCTCTCAAATTGGCAAAAATGTGAAAATGAAGGAATTGAAATTAAGAAATTCGAGCCGAACTAATTCGAAAAAATCGTTTCCTAAAATTTCAGGGAAAAACAAGCTGGCCTATGATAAATTAAGCGAGAAATCCTGGAAAATACTCGAAAAATTCCTTCCCTACAGGATCCCTTTTGTTTTTGTCTGCTGTCAATAAATTTTATTCGATGGATCACCTTCAAAATTTGTCATTTCTGTACCATATTGATGCCGATTGCCGACCATAAAGGGTTAGTGCTTCGGGTAAAAATAGGTACAAGGGCCATTCGAGTTGAGCAAATAAAAGATTTTTCCCAAGCCCAGACGGCCGATCTCAAGGCTAACCACGTTCGAGTCTTATGTCGGCCTCCGCAGCTACCGAGTGGTCTAACTTGGCGACATAAGGTTTTTGAATCCGGATCCGAATTTCGTCATAAGTTCCTCAATGCTTCTGAAGCATTAGGAAAAGTTCCAGAACGCAGAACTGGGACGTGTAAGATTTAATCCCAAGGTCCACACAGTCACACTCCGACTAGTTTGTAAAGGGTTCACCATTATATAATGCAACGGTGTTGGGTTTCTGATTGTATTGTTGAACCTCTACAACTATTCGCGGTAACTTCTGCAAAGCTAACGAAACGGTTCCTAGTTTATTGAAAACATTTTGAAAGGTTAATTTAAAAATTAAAGAAATAAAGAGAAAACAAAATTAAAACCAGTGGTGCGTAGATAACACACAATACTTCCATATTTTGAAACGTGAAATTGAGACACAATTTGATCATTTTTTGACTGCTTTTGAGGGTGTTTAGGCCAAAAATATCGAAAAATCCACTGTTAAAATTTTAAAATTCACCCAAAATGAAAAAACGCCACATTTTCGGAATGTAAAAAATATCCACATATTCTGCAAGGTGAAACGAAGATTTTAAGACCAAGAACGCTCAAATCGGTTCATTTTTGTGGCCGGAAAAAAATAAAATAGAAAACACTAAAAATGCAAATATCTCGGAAGTACTGTGCGTTATCCAAATTCCGATTCAACAGGGTGTTAGGTCTTGCCGAGACAAACATTTCAGTTCAAGAAATTTGAAAAAAGGTTGAGAAATGAGGGAGTTATGGCCATTTTTGTAAATGACCACAGACGGACAGACGGACAGACGGACAGACGGACAGACAGACAGACGGACAGACGGACACACGGACACACGGACACACAGACACTTGTTCAGGAAGTGATTCTGAGTAAATGTGTATAAGTAGAAGTTTTTTCTGAAGCTCCGTTCCGATTCTCGATTTTAGGACGATCACAATACTTCCATTTACTCTGTAAATATGGAAGTAATAAACAGTGGGGAAGAGAAGTTTATTTTTATCTAACTTGGGAGAATTAAGTCAGGAGGACGTATGCCTATTGCCAATCATGCCAGCATTAGGGATCGTTATAGGTAAGGACATAAGTAATTAGTTTACAAGAAAAAACCGATGATTTACAAGTTTTTCTACGTTTTTTGAGGTGCTGAATCCGAATTCCTCATCACAACACTAATTTTGAGATATCAGCTACGCCATGAATACATCAGTTATTTTCTTGTAATCCCCATTGATGGTCCCAATGGCAGACGCATACTAGACAGCCACCGTACAATCATCAGTTGGCCTGATGCCAGATTAGGACTGTCGTACTGATAATCCTGCTTGCACCATTAGCATTCTCCCAACTTATTCCAGCTCGTTAGGATGCAGATTGCATCCTTGATTCCTTCCTATGGCTTGCGAGTGTGCGTACACGTATGTGCATATAAATTGAGGATATAAGTACTTTTTATGCCCATAGGCAACTAATCTCAACTATTTCTCTCAGGTTTGTGCGAATGGTTCTAGATACCCTATGGACCGGTTCGAGAAGATTTTATATTCAAAATTTAAATTCCCTATATTCTTTCTTCTTCTCTTACAGAACTCGAATCTTCCTTCAGACATCATGCCGGACCAAAATTTGGATTTTGACATGGAACAATACTTGAAGCTGACAGGAGCTGATCAGGAAGTGAAAATCGGCGACGAGCCAACATTGGCTGTACTGAACGCACTAGTAAGGAACCATGTCATGAGTGTTCCGTACCAAAACTACGATCTCCTAGTCACTAGACAAGCGGTGGATTTAAGCATTCCAAATTTAATGAAAACATTATTAGTCGAGAAACGTGGCGGCAACTGTTACGAGATGTGCGAATTTTTGCTTTTCATTTTGCGAACGTTCAATTTCGACGCCAGAAGGGTCTCGTCGTTTGTGCTAGTCAACAATCGCGAGTACACGGACGACGTTATCTACAATCATAACGTTATTATCGTTCATTTGGACGATAAGAAATACCTTGTCGACATAGGATTCAGCCAAAACAGCCTTAGAGAGCCGGTCGAATTCAGTTTTGAGGAAACTGAAGAGAAATCCGTGACTCCGATCGAAAAATACCTCCTGGAATGTAATGACGATCATTACAAGTTGAACATGTGGTTAAAAGGTGTCGCCTGGGCGCCCATGTATCGGTTCAGGCGCCCCATACAATACATGGACGAGAAAGCTCTAGCCGAAAACTATAATGCTTTCATGACAGCACCCCGACTCATCTATATCAGGGATAAAATCATGAAATTCGGAATTGTCACCAAAACGGGACGTATCGGCTGTTGGTGCGCCTTTGACTCAGCTACCCGCCACGGCACGCCTCCGTACACGTTGCTTGTTGGGGAAAATCACGAAATCCCCAAATCGCAGCACGTGACTTACGAAGTTTTCCGCGACACGATTCAAAAATACGTCAATATCAAATTGAACGACGAATATTTCGACCAAGAGGACGAGAACGTTGCGTAACCGTTTTCTGCCCCTTCATATTCTAATCTTGAGTGAGCCGGCGTTCATATTGGATATTTTTGCACACAAATACAAAAATATCGTTCATAACTCAAAATATTTTATGCTTAAAATTGGTACAAAAAAGATTGAAATTTTATTTTGAAATATTTTCAGGCCTCAAATTGGTACAAAATACTTTGATTTTTTTTTGGAATATTTTAAGGTGAAATTTCAAAATAGGTAGGTACATCATAAAATGTATCATAGTTTTGATGATTTGTTGAGGTAAGGATCTTACTTTAATTCACAACAATCAACCTTTCTCCTACAGTCAGCTATCGGATGGTGAATGGGCACCTCCCTTTAAAGACTTACCTTTAGTGACTTACCACCTATTTCCACTAAATCTCATTTTATAAAATGCTGATCGTGCAATTTTAAATATAAGTAAATTTTATGCAATTATAAATGAAACGTTCATCTATACGGCGAAAAGATATTTTAAAAAAGATTTGTTAAAATTAACAAAAATTTATTTTTGATTTAAAATACGATTTCTAAAAATTTGCAAAGCGGAAATTTTCAACAAAATTCATTCCGTTGAAAGAAAGTTCATATGGATTTTCAAAAAAAAGTTCTAGAATTAGTAAGGTACAAGTCAGTTGGGGCAACTGGGCGAGGATTATATATCTGGGCCTTGAGTCGTTTGGGGGGCGCATGTTTGAACATTTTATTAGTTCAATATTCTTGTTACATTTAAGCATCGAGAAGCAGCAGAAAGAAGTTAGACAATTTAAAAATCAAACTTGAGGCCGCCATTACGACCCATTAATTCCCCAACTGACCCTACTGATTCATTCTATAAGGATGAGCCAATACTGACAAATCTGGGGGATATTGCAAAAAAAATTCTGGTCTAGTCTAAAATATTTTTACCGATAGAAAACTGCCTGCAAACTGGTGCTATATAATTCAATTAAGGTATTTTTTTGCCAACGATAGTTGAGATTAGCGTTTTATTTCTGTAGAGTAAGAAGTGTTTGACAGATTGGGAATGGATTGGGCATTACACAGGCATTAGGTTCGTGGATTGTTGATACCCCAGCAATCTTGGCTTTTCTCGACGAAGATGACAATATTAATACGTGTATCACGTTCTTTGCAACTTGAAAGTAGCTAGAGAGATCTTCAGTAATGATTGTGATTGTTTCGAAAAATGTCCAATTGTACTCCATTTCAAAAATTTCCAATCGGTAGATTTGGAACCGAACTTTTGGTATGAGGCTTTTTCGTATCGTAGCCATTACCCGATAATTTGGCGAAATGGCTATTGCGCTGTATTTCAATATGTATAAGGATTTTGTAACGCTCAAGTACGTGCCTGATTAGACCAGGAGCTCTTGTAAAATAAATTTATGTACAACAGTTCTATCTTTTACCCAATCCGAAGTCAATCCTGCTCTGCTTACGTATGTCCCCCTTTTACTTTATTTGACCTAAGCACCTCTGTTCTGTTATTCGTCAAAAGGTGACCATTAACTATTGTCAATGGGAGTATTGATGTTTAAGGAGCATTCATGGAGAGCTATCCCACCAAGGCTTTTTTACCCCCACCACCAACGATCTGGTAGGGAATGGGAACTTACCTCATCGAAGACCTAAACACTAGTTTTCCCTCCGGTATGAACAATGAGTTACCTTTTTCAAAAATTTACGTTCTAACAGGCCATGATTCTTTCATGTTATGGCATGGGACCGGCATCCAAGACTTACGTTTATCAAAGAAGGAAGAGAAAACTCTCTCTATCTCTATCTCTCTCTCTTTCTATGCAACTGACAAAAAAAAATCGGTTCTCTGAAATGCGGTAAAACTGGGCAGCAGTTTGGGCATAAGGTCGCTTGCACAAACCTTCACTATTGCACAGACTTCGCGTAGGTTACCTGTACTGCGGTTTGGTTCTACACCTTGGATCATCTTCTTTCTAGACCGATTTTACGGTAAACGGGCAAACAACTGCGTGATCAGCCTAGCGAGAAAAGGGGTTGGGTTCCCGCACCGTCAATTTTCGGAGTTAGGCCATAGTGAACGGCCAATCTGTCTTCACTGGGACTTGACTTCAACCCCGACTACCGGAAGGAGGTTTTATTGTAAAAACTGGGAGGCCGCACTTTCGAATACGCATTTAAGGACTACCACGAGCTCGGCTTTATTGAGGAACAGCAAGGTCGAAAACAACTCCTATTTTACGTAAGCGACCGTAAAAGCGGTAATTATTGAGCCTCAATGTCAATAATTGGGCAGAACGGTTACGGGCTTAGATATCATCTTTTTATAGAGTAGGTAGAAAATACCATAGTTATTTTTCAATATGGTGGTGGTTGAATAGCCTCGGACACCCACTTGCCATACCATAGATCGAAAAATAAAATGACCAAGGCTTAGGTATTATAGCAATTTCATGTTATAATTTTTCGAAGAAGTCAAAAATCAAGTAGGCATCTGAGTAGGTACTACCAGATTTTTGTAGGCCAATGCTAAAATTGTTTTAGAGGCACTTCCTGTAACAAGCGTCTGTGTGTCCGTCTGCGGGCATTTCCAAAAATAGCCTTATCCCTCAATAATTGAGGAAGAATTATTCTGAATCACAGTGCAGCTGAAGAACTCACGGGAGAAGCGCAGTTCAACAAAATATCATGCATAATCAGAGGAGTCTCGAGAAGACCAAACTTTGTTGTAGATACTTTCTCCTCGAGTTTATTGACGTTCTAGAAAGTGAAGATCCACTGTGACCTTCGAAGATTAGTTCGGGACCCGTGAGTATTTTTCGAGCTGAGAATTCATAATGCTAATTTTTGCTACGGGTACCCAATTTATTTCGTGGAATATAAGTATATCGCAATAGTCGAAATAAGCTCAATAGTAGATTAGTTAGTTGTATGAGCCGTATCCTATTAGAGGGATGATGTACCATGACAGACCTGTGACGGCATGGACATGACCCAATTTTCGCCTTCCGCCTTCTGCCTGGAGGCGAGGCAGTTGAAGGCTTACCGTAATGACTAGGGGCGCTTTCTGTTTTACAGCAAAAATTTGGCATAAAAGGGGCAGCAAACTGAATGCCTACGTAATTGAATCGATAAAGATGGCACTCCTCACATGTACCCCCGAAGAGAGAGGCTTCATTAGTAGAATATCATTCATTTTAAATATGATTTTCAATTTTAAAATCCAAAACTCGTGGAATTATTAAAACGTCTTCTCTCTCAATTTTACTTTCTTATTCGAATTATGGGGTTCTAGAATTTCTAGGCATAGTGTCTGCATTCAACACGTACTGTACCTTAAAACCGTCGAACTTCACCCCTAAATTTAATCCAAAAAATTTCCTAGTACAATTTCTCCCACTAAAAATGGGTTAATTTTTTTTTTGCAAGGGAAATGATCTTCAGGCTCATTTTCGTTCTACCTGACGACACAATTGAAGATTTTTAATTTTTGGGATAAAGTTACCTCTGGTTGGGAAAAGTTGAAAGTTTTACGGCATTTGAATTTAGTCGACAATAAAAAAATATAATTAATATCTTATCTCTCATTTTTGAGTTTTTATCTAAAATTTGGGAATTTACAATTTCTTCGCCAGTGATTCATTACTATTGATTTATAATTTATTTCGCTACCTATAAAAAACGTTAATAATTTCTGGTGTTTTAATGTTTGGTTTTATCTACTGAGTTCATCGATTTATATGTACAGCTTTTTTCAGCGATTCATTATTTATTCAGTATCCAAACGACAGACATGCATCCGATCGTTATATCATTCGGAGGTAATGAACAAATCACAAACTTTTCTTCCGAAATAGGCCAGTTAGATGTATTTACCGGAACAATAGGAGCGTCCGTTTAAAAAGACTCAACTGCATAAGAAGTGGGACAAACAAACGCCTAAAGCGATTACAGTCAAACTGCGCCACATTATAACTGTCGCCTAAGATTCTTCCTAGTCTGCCGAATTTATTGCGCAACATCCGAAATCGGACCAACGGTAGACATAGTCCCAAAGTACCTAACTAATTGCGGTAGTTCTATTCCGAGAGTGAGATGCAAAAACTATAATCACCGGGATGATTCCGACTGATCGCAATTATGTAAGCGAGGTAATTTTGGGGGGGGGGGGTCATAAGCATCGGAGGAGAAGACGAGAGATGTGCCAGCTAATCGGATGAGCTGACGTGTGTACCGAATGGTAAATGATGACAGCTCGTTTCACTACACGATCTGCGGGTTATTCGTGGCATACAGATATACTAGGTACTCGAAAGCAAAAAAGAACAATTATTTTCTGGAATCGACGAGTCTGAACCACTGCAGAAACGATTCAGAAATAAATTATCCATCACTAATCACTTTTCAAAATTAGTTCACAAAATTTCGTAATTTTAGTTCGTCAAATTTTGGATCAAATTTATTTTCTAAATAATTTGAACAGCCGAACCTCCAGTTAAACAGGGTAATGCGGTTTCGCAAAAGAAATTTGAAAAAAGGCGAGGATTTAGTAGGTACGGTTATTTTTGAAAATTTTTGCTGACCCGGGGACAATCAGAAATGCGGATACACAGACATTTTTCAGAAACTGATTCTGTAGAGAAAAAGTGTTACCACGTACCTCCTGGTAATAATAAATTCATTTTGGAAAATTTCAATATGCCAAATTTTAGAAGCCTTCGAAAGATTTTCCCAGACCCTCATACCAGCGGATGCTGACCTCATACCTATCTCAAAAATCCAGATACTTGAGAAACGGTGAGACTTCGGCAAACGGAATTTCTGCCACGGGCGTGTCGCAATGCGGAAAAAATTAGAACCGTTTAACGCCTATGATGAGACCGTTGCGTCGGTTGAGGCGTTTTCGTAACGAACCGAACGGTGAATACAAATAGGGGAACAATGAATGGGATAATGGAAACAAGTGACTTAATGGATTCGTTTGTAAGGGACTGTAATTATTCTTTTTGGAAGCTTCCAGAGTTACGCATATTTCGTGCAAGTGAAATTCGAAATGGCAACTTTCATAAAATTACAAAAGCTGTACCTATATGATGATGAGTGGAATTTAGTAAAAAGTAAAAAATTTGAAGTAATTGTTTTGTACAAAAATTAATCTGTCTGACTCAAATTTCAACATTAAAGTTCAAAAATAAATCAAATTTCAAGTTTCAAAATAATTCAACCGTTTTAAACCAATTTTACTCAAGCCCACAGATCCACAGAAATGTCAGGAAACTCAACAATTTATCTCCACTAATTGACTATTTTTAATCGTGTGGCACTCAGCCGGGCGGCGGGCCCGGTGTGCGGCACACAGCCAATCAGAGACGCGACCCACCGACGGCTCAAACCGCAGGCCGTAGAAGATTCTATCGCCGAATCTTTCGGGGCGGCGCGCCGCCCCGCAGCACCGTCGGGCGGTGCGGGTTCAGCCGTTCGTCTGATATGTCCTTAAGGACAAGGTCATCGATCCCGACATCTTGGATGCATTGAGGCATCAGATTTACAAAGCTGAAAGACATTGGTCATCGGATGGAAAGATATTAATAATACTGAGTGAAAATGTAAATTCCATTCGACTCCGATCGCTAATTCATCACTTCGGACGTGTCGTTAGATATTAGATTATCTCGTATTTATGCATTCCAAATTCGGCCGAGGACCCGAAGTTTCGACACTGAATTCAACCGAAGACTATTAACACTCGATCTCATCCTTTCGTCCTGATAACGTGTATCTCATTTTTTATTTCTGCCCCGACCATTAATACGGTCGAAGGGCGACAACCGAACCGTATCACGTTGCGAAGAAAACCAGTTTTTCGTAGGTTGCACAATGTGTTTAAATAATGTAGAAATGCTACAGCTGCCTAGACTAGAGGGATAGAAAGAGAAAAAATGCGGATGACTTCCCTCCGACGAAGTGGAAAGTATTACATTGGCAGTAATTTATTCGAAGCTTCCTATCCTATAGAGATGAGCAGTCGAAGTTCGACGAACTTATATGAGAAGAGCGGATTATTACAGGAATGGCCAGTTAAATGGGCGGAAAATTCAAGTTCTCTGTCTGATATATGAGATACTTTGGCCCTTCTCCTGAATTCCGGAATCCAGCCGCAGCTGCATTTAAAACCAGTGGTGGGTAGGTAACACACAATACTTCCATATTTTTACACATACATTTTGGAGGGTGTTTAGGACCTAAACCTGGTCGAAAATATCTAAAACCTCACCATACAAATTTTAAAATTCGCCTTAAATCAAAACACGTCAAGTAGGTATCGGAATTCAAAAAAATCTATTTTTTGCCCAAATAACCGGGTAGGCACCTACCGCGTTCGTACATTTTGCAGGGGAAGAATACCTACCAACTTCAACGTGTAATAATGGCCTTGATAAGTCACACCTCGAAGACTCACTTCGGAATACTCATGTATAGATATTGAGATTAATTAGCTCGTATATCAGCCATGAAATCCATTCGGAACCTATAAATTACCTGCAACATTTACGAGGTTGATTTTATTCTCTAGCCATAGCGCATAGTAGCTACTAATAGTAAATTCTTTGCGCAGAATGAATTATTCAAAGCTAATAAATTACTTAGGCAACGCTTCGTACCAGTGATAAACTCAAATGTAAGTAGGAGTCTATTTATTACGATTTTCCCGTTTGAACGAAATCTCATGTAATCGCAGGCATATTAATGCGCCACGATTCAAATTAGATGTCAGCAATCCTCGCAGTTTTCCCCACAACTCACTGGAACAACTCCCGAACGGTGAAAACTATAAAAGTGGCAGTGGTCTCATTCGATTCAGCATGGGAAATCCCTTTAAGTGAAATGTCTCTAATACTTGGCAGAAAACGTTTGGAATCCAGTCGTAAGTATTCCGGTAACCTGGCGTATTCTGAGTTTAGGCGGGTTTTAACATTTGCATGCTGAGTTTTTTGACGTTTTTGATCTATAAAGTCTCCAAAATTGTGTCAACAATTTGTGTCGAAATTGTCTTATATGGAAGTATTGCGTGCTATCTACGCACCACTGGATTCGCTACCAAAACCATCCCTTGCCACTACATCACTGTTAACGAATTACGCATTGAAACCGTCAGTATCCCTCAGATACTAAACTCAGAGAAATGATTGTAGCCTCGGACAAGTTCCGACTATTACACGGAAGATTGTGAGAGTAAGTAGTGGCTTTTCCCCATTATTAACAATATAGATCGTTAATCTGGATTGAAACAAAGACGACTAGCAAGCGTGTGATGTCCCACAAGAGGCGCGGCACCTTGAAACGTCAACGACGCGAAACAATTCACTTATGACACGTAGGTAGTCTTCATTGAGAACAGCCACTGAGCGAGAACGACATGCTATGAAAATTAGAGCGAAACCAACCGCCAATCAAATAATGTCGTGCCGCAGTGAAATTCTCGCAGATGCATTACGAACGCAAAATGCCACTATCTACGGTAACAATAAATGAATTTTAACAAAAATAATAAACCCGACTCCAAAAATACGCATATTACGTAAAACTAAAGGTATAAAAATCAGTGGTGCACAATACTTTTGAACCAAAGCAATTTGATTAAGCCTAATTCGGTGGCTACACTGATGAAAAATGTCTACAAACACACAAGTAAATTTGGACGGGTTAATCCAAAATTAAAACACGTCCAGCATTTTTTTTTAAATATCAGAATATCAGATATTGTTTTTCTTGCAGAATGAAACGAAAATTTCAAGACCAGTAGTCGAAATATTATCAAATTGTGTCAAAAATTCACGTATCGAAATATGGAAGTATCGTGTGTTATCTACGCACCAATGGTTTTTTCTTCTGTCTACATCTCAATTACGTATGTAATTATAATGACATTTAAAATGATATTGTGGCACATTTAATACGCGGGTATGATAAGATAATTCGGAGATCATCCGAGCAGGGCAATCGATGGAAGAGTTGAACGAAGATTCGTGGAAATTCCGGTCGCCAAACAACTAGGCTGCGCGGGCCAAAGTGAAAGGGCCGATCGTCCGCCTCCTTCACCGAGGGTCTCCTCCTTGCGGTCCGGTTTCAGAGCACATCAGGCTCTTCGTTTTGCCTCTAGATTGACCGATAGTCACGCGTGATTCCACTGTTAGTCAAGTTCGACGATTTGCCAATCGCTAACGTGCACATCATATCAGCTTTAATCTGATGAATTATTAAATCTGATGAGGGATCATTTCTGTCTGCTGTACAGACTGTTACATTTTTGTCCAACTCACGCGAAAATAATTGTGAACAGGCCATCTGCCCACCAGTGCGCATCGACAATAACGACAATATTCTGCTATTTTCAAATACATTAAATGTAGAAATTTTCTCGTCTAAAATGTTCAGTGTATCCCAAACTACAACTCATACTCATAATTAAACTAGAAACTGAACCCGTTTTTTTTTTAAAGGGGCCATGTGCCTTTTGAGGGGAGGCCAGTTCGAGTTTGAACTTCAGTTTGAGTTTAACTTCGACTTCCAGTTTGAGTTTGACTTCGAGTTTTAGATCGAGTTTGAACTTCAGTTTGAGTTTGACTTCGAGTTTCAGTTCGAGTTTGAACGTCAGTTTGAGTTTGATTCCGAGTTTTAGATCGAGTTTGAACGTCAGTTTGAGTTTGACTTCGACTTCCAGTTTGGGTTTGAACGTCAGTTTGAGTTTGACTTCGAGTTTCAGTTCGAGTTTGAACGTCAGTTTGAGTTTGACTTCGAGTTTTAGATCGAGTTTGAATGTCAGTTTTAGTTTGACATTGAGTTTCAGTTCGAGTTTGAACTTCAGTTTGAGTTTGACTTCGAGTTTTAGATCGAGTTTGAACGTCAGTTTGAGTTTGACTTCGAGTTTTAGATCGAGTTTGAACGTCAGTTTGAGTTTGACTTCGAGTTTCAGTTCGAGTTTGAACGTCAGTTTGAGTTTGACTTCGAGTTTTAGATCGAGTTTGAACGTCAGTTTGAGTTTGACTTCGACTTTCAGTTCGTGTTTGAACGTCAGTTTGAGTTTGACTTCGAGTTTGAACGTCAGTTTGAGTTTGACTTCGAGTTTTAGATCGAGTTTGAACGTCAGTTTGAGTTCGACTTCGAGTTTCAGTTCGAGTTTGTACTTCAGTTTGAGTTTGACTTCGAGTTTCAGTTCGAGTTTGAACTTCAGTTTGAGTTTGACTTCGAGTTTTAGATCGAGTTTGAACGTCAGTTTGAGTTTGACTTCGAGTTTTAGATCGAGTTTGAACGTCAGTTTGAGTTTGACTTCGAGTTTCAGTTCGAGTTTGAACTTCAGTTTGAGTTTGACTTCGAGTTTTAGATCGAGTTTGAACTTCAGTTTGAGTTTGATTTCGAGTTTGAACTTGAGTTTGAGTTTAACTCCGACTTTCAGTTTGAGTTTGAACGTCAGTTTGAGTTTGACTTCGAGTTTCAGTTCGAGTTTGAACTTCAGTTTGAGTGTAACTTCGACTTCCAGTTCGAGTTTGAACATCAGTTTGAGTTTGACTTCGAGTTTCAGTTTGAGTTTGAACGTCAGTTTGAGTTTGACTTCGAGTTTCATTTCGAGTTTGAACGTCAGTTTGAGTTTGATTCCGAGTTTTAGATCGAGTTTGAACGTCAGTTTGAGTTTGACTTCGACTTCCAGTTTGGGTTTGAACGTCAGTTTGAGTTTGACTTCGAGTTTGAACGTCAGTTTGAGTTTAACTTCGAGTTTTAGATCGAGTTTGAACGTCAGTTTGAGTTTGACTTCGAGTTTCAGTTCGACTTTGAACTTCAGTTTGAGTTTCACTTCGAGTTTCAGTTCGAGTTTGAACTTCAGTTTGAGTTTAACTTCGAGTTTTAGATCGAGTTTGAACGTCAGTTTGAGTTTGACTTCGAGTTTCAGTTCGACTTTGAACTTCAGTTTGAGTTTCGAGTTTGAGTTTGAACGTCAGTTTGAGTTTGACTTCGAGTTTCAGTTCGAGTTTGAACTTCAGTTTGAGTTTGACTTCGACAGTTTGAGTTTGAGTTTTTCGAGTTTGAACTTCGAGTTCGACTTTGAACTTCAGTTTGGGTTTCAGTTTCAGTTTGAACTTCAGTTTGAGTTTGACTTCGAGTTTGAACTTCAGTTTGAGTTTGACTTCGACTTTCAGTTCGAGTTTGACTTAGAGTTTGAACTTCAGTTTGAGTTTAACTTCGAGTTTGAGTTTGAAGTCAGTTTGAGTTTGACAGCGAGTTTTAGACTTCGAGTTTGAATCGAGTTTTCGAGTTTCAGATCGAGTTTGAACGTCAGTTTGAGTTTGACTTCGAGTTTTAGATCGAGTTTGAACGTCAGTTTGAGTTTGACTTCGAGTTTTAGATCGAGTTTGAACGTCAGTTTGAGTTTGACTTCGAGTTTTAGATCGAGTT
Organism: Nesidiocoris tenuis; assembly: GCA_036186465.1. Classification (NCBI taxonomy): domain Eukaryota; kingdom Metazoa; phylum Arthropoda; class Insecta; order Hemiptera; family Miridae; genus Nesidiocoris; species Nesidiocoris tenuis. The sequence goes on from AP028909.1 coordinate 6,270,824, forward strand.
TGAACGTCAGTTTGAGTTTCACTTCGAGTTTCAGTTCGACTTTGAACTTCAGTTTGAGTTTGACTTCGAGTTTCAGTTCGACTTTGAACTTCAGTTTGAGTTTCACTTCGAGTTTCAGTTCGACTTTGAACTTCAGTTTGAGTTTAACTTCGAGTTTTAGATCGAGTTTGAACGTCAGTTTGAGTTTGACTTCGAGTTTCAGTTCGACTTCGTTTTCGAAAGTTTGAGTTTGACTTCGAGTTTCAGTTCGAGTTTGAACTTCAGTTTGAGTTTAACTTCGAGTTTCAGTTCGAGTTTGAACTTCAGTTTGAGTTTGACTTCGAGTTTCAGTTCGAGTTTGAACGTCAGTTTGAGTTTGACTTCGAGTTTTAGATCGAGTTTGAACGTCAGTTTGAGTTTGACTTCGAGTTTCAGTTCGAGTTTGAACTTCAGTTTGAGTTTGACTTCGAGTTTTAGATCGAGTTTGAACGTCAGTTTGAGTTTGACTTCGAGTTTTCGAGACTTCGAGTGTTAATAATGTGAGGTGTAAAAGAGCGAATATAGAGGATAAGTTTGAGGAATCCGACCGACGAGAGCATTGAATTCCATGCGTCCTGCTCTTATTGTTTCGTTCAATAATTTAACCAATCAAGCAGCGGAACACAGAAGCGTTTTACATGCTGACTCAGGTGAACGGACAGGCTCCGGAATAGAAGTCACTCTCGGACTTGACCGGCCCTTTATCAGAGGTACGAGTCATGGCGACTGGCAAATAATTCAAGCATTTCAAGGTCGTATCTCCACGCATGAATCTGATAATTTGGTCGAGGGTGAAGCCACGCCATTTAAAATTTTTGATTCATTTCCTTGCGCTTTTGCAGGTATCGGCCTCTTCAGGTTATTCCAGTGCGATACGGCTATCGGGGACAGGTAAATCGCTGGTAAATCGGTACTGATATCAAAGATCACTTATGGCGATTTCGTCGTTTTTTCGTGGCCCTAATTTCTGTAAATTCAGCATCCCACTGGAAACCAGTGAAGAGGCCGGTATAAGAGAAATACGGAAGCTCCGGAAATCGAAATTTTCCGGACGATTAAATGCGGCATTTTATTTCATTCTAAAGAATACCATCGAAGGGATTTTATATAAATAGGTTAGATCCATTCGATCGGGTGACTTGTCTTCTTTTGTAAGAACTGCTCTCGTTCATAAACGGAGAACGGACAAAAGTCATTGGTTATCATGTGGTAGAAAGCTGTTTGACAACAAAGGGCTTATGACTCGCAATACAAGCAACAACTTGAATGATGACGAGCAGACTCGAACAACAGGCCTCATGACAACAACGGCTGGATGGCAAACCTGCTCGTACGAATCCCGCAATTGTGGGATGCCTTAAGGCAGTCGTACTCGACTCCAAGTAGGTACCTACTCGTCAGTCTTTTCGATTCCCCGACGAAAGTGAAATAGCGTCGTCGCTTTCCTCCGGTTCCGTGTGTGAGGAAGCCAACCGAATCGGGTTCGCAGTCGCACGTCCTCCCCGCGCCTTACGCAATTCCGCCCGACCCCGGCCGCCTTTGACAACAACTGGGCTACTTATCGACAGCCGATTCTGTACAGAACCAATCGAATCAAAGGGCAGCGGGAAGGAAAAGTTCGGGCACTGATGTCAGCAGATCAGGGGTAGTAGGGTCACACTAAGAAAACTGCCTCTTTCGCCGAGCTTTCGATGTATTTTAACACCTTCATGCTTAGAACATCATAGAGACGGTATTTACGTGGTCAAGCCATGAAGACCACCGTCCTTAATCGTGTAGACCATCGTTTTTTCAAACCTATTGCAGATATTGTAGTATGTAACACTTAGAACATCAAAATTTTTCGGCTAGTCAATAAAATATAAATTAGGTACTCTCTTTTAAATAAAAATCAACAATCAAAAAATATAATAATTTAATTTGCCAGCTGTGCTGTTGATTAGTGAGCTCAATTAAATTATTATATTTTTTGATTGTTGATTTTTATTTAAAAGAGACTAATTTATATTTTATCGATCATTCATCCACAATAGAAAAGTTCGGGGGTGGAAAGGGCGAGCAACCCCTAACAAACTATTGTAATCGTTGACGAAAAAATGTTTCCAACCCCCTAAAATTTTAATTATTGTAATCGCAGACGAAACCATTGGTGCATAGATAACACACGATACTTCCATATTTTGAAACGTAAAAATATTATTTAATGTTATCGCATATAAAAAATATTCACACATTCTGCAAGGTGAAACAAAGATTCTAATACCAAGAACGCTAAAATCGGTTCATTTTTGTGGCTGGAAAAAAATAAAATAGAAAACACTCAAGTCCGCTTTACTTTATTGAAAATCAATGATCCATCACTAAGCCACTTATTTCAATGTGACTGTGTGAGGTTGAGAATTGAGGAAGATATTCCCTTTTTTGTAAATACCGAATGCAGACACTTGCTCAAAAAGTGATTCCGAATAAAAGCACTTACAAAAAACTTTTTTTCTGAACCTCTGATCCGATGATTAATTCAAGGCCATAGTACCCTAGAAATATGGAAGTACGTGACAGAGGAAAAAGAGATTCGCTAAAAGGAGGTACACTCCTGATATTTTGACTCACCTTTCGCGATCTAACTAATAATATATTAATTATATCATTCATTCGTGCTGCACGTAAACAGCAAAGAACGAAGTTCTCATCGACGAAAAAACACGATCTCTTCTCACTCGAACAGCTAATGAGACTCACTCCCGCAATTGACACAACTTTGCCACAAGCTGCTCTTTCCGGAAGTGGCGTGTAATTGCCGGTTCTCGAGAAAAGAAGTCAACAGTGTCTCAGCAGGTCTTCATCCTCCCAACGTATGAGGCACTCGCACCAATGAGCAAGCGTTTTCGAACCTTGTTGTCTTTTTTAGTACTCCAGCATTAACAGAGGATTGTTAATTTTCCTTATTGTAAGTACTGTCATCTACTTATTGAAAGCTCAGGAAAAAATCAATTCAACTTAAGTAGGAAGGACTCAACTTAAGGATTCAAATTAAGGAATCACTTATTTATAAGTGACTGTCATGTCACTTATTTATAACAAGTGCCTGTGCATTTACAAAAACGGTCTTATCTCCCTCAAATCTCAACCTTTTATTCAACTTCTTGGACTGAAATGTTTGTGTCCTCAAGACCCATCATCCTGATCAGCATGAATTCGGAAAACTCTCAGTGCAGTTTTACGTACGTAAGTATATACCATACCAAATCAGCTCTAACCTATCCAGTTCTAAAATAAATCTATCATCAAACTGACTTTAAATCAGTTCTGGTCTAAAACTACGTTGAACAGGGCAAATTCAAAATTTTTTATTGAATAAACCGAAATCCCTGCAGATTTGCTAATCACTAATGTGATTCTGTTGAGTAATTCTAATGTTTTGTTTGGGTCTAAACAAAGCCTTCCCTTGAAAACACGCACTGATTAGCCTTCGCTAAAAGAGGACGATCCTAATTGATGTTATCGGGTGCCTCAACTCAATTGGAATACCACCTATACTCCGTAAAAACATCGCAAACAGTTTGTTGCGTATTGTTTGCCAGCAAGCATTACAAGCATCATGGTACACCTCAGGGGTAGCTACCCATTTAGCAGTATTGACTGAGGAGAGAATCTTCAGAATTACTTGGAATAAGGGTTGTGAAATAATGGTATTCTCCTTTTTGGTTTTTACTCCAAATATTAAGGGACTTATGAGCATTTTACTGAGACAAATTCGAAAACACGAGGAAAATCTTCAAACAAAAAACCATACTTTTCCTTGGGCACACAACTTTTTTACACAAAACATATTGCAGCGAATTAGCTAAAGGCCCTTTGAGAGAATGGCAATCTCATGTGTAAACAAGATAACAGCGTGTGTTTGGCGTAAAAATCACGGTCAACTCAAGGGCCATAGGAGGGTCAAATAAAAAATGGGTCACACGTTGTTTACGGTTTAAAGTACAAATTTGATTTATGGCCGGGTAAGAACCAAAGCTATACACAAAACAAAAGAATACACCAAGTATACCAAAAAATACACAGAACCGGGGAAACCAATTGGAAAACATGCAATCTAATTTTCTTAATTAACATGATCGTTCACCTACTTTTTTTCGGCCCATTGTTCGCAAAAAAATTGTTTGTTTGTTTTGAACTAAAGATAATGTTGGAAGTCGCCTAGAATAAAAATACGTCGAGATATGGGAATTTAAAAAAATTCTCCAAGTTCAGCATGTTAAGACCAAAAACGCCCAGATCGTTTTATATTTAACGAATAAAAAAATTTCAAATTATTGGAAGTACAGTGAGTAACCCAAATTTTGTTAAACAGTAATACCAACAATTTTGAGATGTTCAGATTTGAATGGATTGATGGGAATAAATTGGTCGATGGAAACAAGAGTTCCCTTAAAATTTCAATTCCTGAACGAACGCTCTCATTGAATTCAATCCTGGACGTGAGAAAATACGGTCTCTACACAGAAAATGCATGGCGATAATTGCAGACATCTTCGGATGAATTGGGACTTGGATGATGAACTGGTACTGGAGGAATTTTAAAAATCGGCCCAAATCCAGTGACGAAGCTCCGAAAAAATATAACGTGCAAATTTTAAAAATGTTGACTCACCAGCTGCAGCCGCAAAATACGTAACGCATAAAAAATCACAAAAATCGAGGTAAAAAAAAAATAAAATTGGTCTTTTGAAACCGAAATCGCCAAGTTAAAGGGGTGTGTTACCTTCATGTTCGAACGGCGGGGTTGTTACACAAACTGAGGGTGTAGAGGGAAAGACTTTCTTTTTAAGTGGCGACCCCCTCTAGGACATGAGGGGGCCCAGGATCTTTGGCAGCGTGTGTCTTGCGGCCACCGAGCCGGGCGGATTACGAAACGTCGCGGAGCCGGCGTGGCAGGCGGCGTTGGCGGCCGCATCCTCATCATCTTCGGGAGGTCGTGTGCAATTCCGACAGTTCCGATCTGCCTAATCGCCTCGAGCGTCCGCTACGCAGGCAGTCGGTGCCTACTTTGACACACCGGTCAAAATAATAGTGACTGTCAAGTGGAGTAATACGTAATTTTAAGAGCTGCTTCATCAATTCAATTGAGGAGTTCGATGAACTTTTCAAGATAGATACCAAAATGACTTAAATGACTGTACCCACCTTTATTTATTTATAAAAAGCTTATAAGCGAAATCTCGGTGATTTTAAAATCAAAACCCCACGCATACCTAACTATATGCTAATTTTCAAGAAAAATAAATAAAAATGCTAGCGTTAATTTGACGCCCTAATGAACAGGGCAATTTGGGTGAAAACATTTTTAATCGAGCATAAAAAGTAGGAGAATTTAACTCAAGTTTGGCATGTCAACGGTTTTATTCGCTCTTGGTTTATTATTCAAAATTAAATGTTTGCAATCGCTCATGAAAAAAAGTTGAACAGCCTCAAGTGATGGGTGATGGGTGATGGGTGATGGGTGATGGGTGATGGGTGATGGGTGATGGGTGATGGGTGATGGGTGATGGGTGATGGGTGATGGGTGATGGGTGATGGGTGATGGGTGATGGGTGATGGGTGATGGGTGATGGGTGATGGGTGATGGGTGATGGGTGATGGGTGATGGGTGATGGGTGATGGGTGATGGGTGATGGGTGATGGGTGATGGGTGATGGGTGATGGGTGATGGGTGATGGGTGATGGGTGATGGGTGATGGGTGATGGGTGATGGGTGATGGGTGATGGGTGATGGGTGATGGGTGATGGGTGATGGGTGATGGGTGATGGGTGATGGGTGATGGGTGATGGGTGATGGGTGATGGGTGATGGGTGATGGTTATTAATTTTTAGGACCTGATGACAGTTTGAACGTACGGTCCTCGTGAGAAAGTAGGTAACAAAATTTATTACTGTGTCATTTAATGATGATAACGCGTAACGACGCGCGACGGGCCAGCTTGTTTTTTTTTTCAAACGCGACTTGCACAGAGATTGCCCTACAATACATAATGCATACGCCTGAAATACGCGAATGTTTTCACCTGAATGATTTACAATTTTTACAACAAATTAATGAAGTAAGTATTACTCCCACGAATGCACTTCCGATCAGGATACTTGCCGTCACCTTCGTTTGACAGGGAAGACCTTTGACTTAGGAGAAAGTCAACACGTCTTGGAATTGATGGAAGGATCCCGTCGTTTACAAACGCAAAAATATACGTGCATTTGAGTGGATGCATAGGTGAATAGGAAATATCCAATGTTCCGTCGAAAAAGGTATTAACTTTTTTTTGTAACAACCTATACTAAACTTATTTCCGTTAAACCACCACGTTTTTTGAAAATTAATAACAACGATCATTTTGGGAAGTCAAAAAAATAATACTACACTTCATGGTCAGGGATCTAACACGACAGCCCAACCATCAAAGTCGTTCAACCAGGATAGAACTGGACAAATAAAAATGTCACTGCTTAAATCAAATTTATTCGGATTTTAGTCTGGTCCGTCTCACAATATTTTCACAACAGGGCTCTTAATAATATCGATGGGAATATCAAAACTAACTGAGATACACGAAAAGTTCATTGTTCATCCGACATTTTGTCGACTCTTTGAAAGAGATGTAGAAATCGCTCCACCTTTACGGTTAGCACCATATACAGAAAGCGTAATACGCAAGAGTACGCTCGGATACTCTGATTCCAGAAAAAGGCACGTATTAGAAAACACCATCTTTCATTGACTAGAATAGGCCGACGAAGCCTCAGTATTGCCTTAACAACTTGCATAAGAAAATAACTAAATACCACAAAAACAGTTTTTAACAGCTAGATAATTTATTTTGAGAAGAAAAACGCAGGCTATCCTGCCCAGCAAGCATAGAACTATGAAAAGCGATAATTATAAAAAATATTAATGATAAATAAACAAAAAAAAATAAATTAAGTACCTAAATATGATAACAAATAAATAAAAATAATTGAAGGAAAGAAATAATAATAAAATAGATAGATAGTTAAACTAATGATGAAATAAAAATGCCTTTCTGCTTAAAAAACGCTAAAAACTTGCTGCCTGCAGGTATGCTGCATGTCTACTCTGGTTAGTTCTATGCTCGCTGATTCAAGCACTGTGACAGTCGAGAAACCATCGAACATCGAAATAAGATAATTGAAATACTCAAATAATAAATACTTAATAATGAACAAAAATTTAGATTTAGATAGCTTGGGTTGGAAACATGAATTTCCTCAGTTTAGCCTAAGACTATATTATACGCAACGCTATGTACCTAACTGATGTATTCCTGCAAATTTTTATGCGATATATTTATTGCTCGATTTATCAATTCGTTCAACCGTTTTATACATTCTCCAGTTAACAGGCAGATCCATTTTACCTATAATATAATAAAGTTAGTTTTACGAAGGCAAGACAGATATTAGGGTTGTAACACCCCTATTTAGAACGTCTACAACACCGATAATCTACTTAAACCTACTCGTAGGTACATGATAATATCACAGACATCCAGTACTTTCTTATTATCTTATTCTCTGTTCATACTTAGAGTAGAAGTAGTTTTGTATGTTTGGCAAAGTAGGTAATGCCATATTTATTTTGATACAAGCCACTGAAGCAAGTCATAGTTGCTTTTAATAAATAAACGACAATAAAGCCAAGTTCGGCAAGAAGAAAAATCCTTTGAAAAATGAGGTTTTCACAAAATTAGAATAATTTACAACCATCCATTTTTCCCCATTTTTGATACCATAATTAACATCACAACCTGAGAAATGTCGAATTCCTCCATTACACATTTTATGAATGGAAAAATACGAGTTTTTAAGAGATAATCCAGTTATGAACAGGTGGGTACCAAATTATCCCAGGGTAAATAGTATGTTTCGGTACCAAACCTTCGATCGTCGCGATTTTGAGAGCAATAAAAAGACGTCTCAAAGTTTTTTGAATTTTGGTGTTTTCAAAAAAATATAAAAATTTTGAAAAAATTTGTTTTTTTGAAAAGTATGAGATTTTGATTTTTTTAACAAAAAAAGTGTATCTGGAAGTAACTGAATGGGTCGATGAGAGCCAGAGTTATATAAGCTGAGATTTGAGCCGGATTCACACGGCCGGCAACACGGCGGGCGCTAACCTGATTGGCTGATAAGATTGCTGCTAACGCAATTACTCGGCATGGAATTGACGGCAACTTTCAGAATACTTGACCGATTTTGATCATTCAAGGCTTATTCACTTTAAATCAACCCTCTGAGATATAGATAGATCAACACAAACATTTTGAATAATTTTTGAGAAATTTCTCAAAAAATCCGGCTGTTTTAAGGTTATCTCTAAGGTCCTCTTATGGCGCCCTTCTTTTAACCTGAATCTGAACCGGTTGTTGCCAACAGTATGACGGATGCTGGCACAATGGATCAAACATAAGCCATCACACGTCATGCCAACAAACACCCAAGTCCTGAAAGTAGTCAGTAATATTAGAGAGTTTTTGGAAACTTCATACTGCTTGTAACTTTGCAGTACGAATTTTTTCCTCCTAATTCGTACACGAATTGCGCAAATCTTGAAGTATGAAGTTGTTGGCATGAATGTAACTAATGCCAACAAAATCAAATCCTAACTTTTTGTTGACTTTTGAAATACCGACAAGGCTAGCTCTCTCGTTTCAGGCAGCCGCCCGTCTCCTGAAGAGCTCGACTGGTGAGCATTTCGATTTCTCGGATCAGCTGGTCGGTCTCGTAGTCGGTCGCATTGGCGTCGTTGCACGGATCCCATTCGAGCGATTCTGGACTGACCCCGCCTCCTCCCGAGCAAGATGAGCCTCCATCTTCAGCGTTGGAAACGCCCGTGCTTTTGGGCCTGACAGGCACAGCTTGAAGCACGCCTGTCGAAATACAAGAAATACTTACAAGAGACTGAAGGCCTATTCATATGGAAGGCCATTAACCATAAATTGGGAATTGGTGCACTTAAATTTGGAACCACCACTCACTTTCGGTTTCCCATTCCAAATCAATCGAGCTCGGAGGAGTGCTGGAGCAGCAACTCGCAGTTCGGTTTTGCACGGCTCTCGAAGCCAAGAGGCTGTGCGCATCTAGAGCCATCATCTGTTGCCCCCTGGTGACGAAATGGAGATGAAAATTGTAAAGATATGTGCATAATGATTCTAAAAAGTGAGCACGAAATTTTGTGCAGTGTGACGTTAGGAAATCCCTTTGTTAGCAGGTAAAAACAATGGTTATTCATAAGCACAGTGATGAGAACTACACCGCAAGCCATCTATACCATGGATTGATTTTAAGGAAATGAACGTAAAACCCAAAAATACAGCAAAGCCTACATGTTCTTGAAGTTTCTGTATAACATTAATATTTTCACGAATCCTGAAAAGAAACTCAGTATTAAGGATAACTCACTCAAAAGCATCGTACGATCCAGAATCATTTTTATTTTTGGCACTTCTTGCAGTTCCTACCCCGGAGGGTTTCTGTAAAACGAAATTTTGCAATAAATCCGTTGGAAATCATTTCAAATCGTTCCTGCAACTGAGTTGATGTGAATATGATGATTTCAGCACTAATGGGAATTGAGTTAAGTAGGGAATATCGGTTTGGTGGAGCAGGGTCTACAAAATTGAAACTTGACCTCTTTTTACCTTAGAAAAAGAAGTTCTAGCTCTATAGAGCATGCAGCTTTATGCTAAATGCAGATGCATCTAGATGACGAAGTAGTGATCGATTGGAAAACAAATGAGTATTTACAATCAAAGTATAAAAAACCGTTCATCCTTCGTATTTGGCGGGAGAGTTATTGCCTTAACTATAGGAATAAAAATGTAGCGGTAAGCGGCAAACCGACAACATGAATATTACCCTATAACTTCCCGTCTTCATAATTCGGTGTAATATGATCAAAACCAAGCGCTTTCGTCAGTGCGGCTACCTGAATGCTCAATTTACACTAGTCGAGCAAACTAGGGCAGAGTGGTAGAGTAGAGCTCCTGAACTCATGTAAAGGTTAGCAGTGGAGTAGAGTTGACTCTACCACACTACTCTACCACCAGAAATTCGACTCTCCTGTGCTCAACACTAGAAAATGAACCGAAGGGCTGCACAGGTGAAAGTACCAGCGTTTTCAAAAATTGATAGCCAAAGCCGCCCTCGAAATTCGCCCATGTTACAGTTCTTATCGAAACTGCAGTTCTTATCAACAGACACATGCACAGCCGCAGAAAGGGGAATGACCAAGAACAACAGCGCTTGGGAAAATATGATGCAAAAATGAATAGTTTATAGCACCACAGCCGGCAAATGTCGAAATTGCGCACCAAAAGCTCGATCCTTCACCATAATAAACCTGAATGTAAAATTTACAGCCACCCAATAATTTTTTAGCTGAAAAGTATACATATAGGCGAGTAGGTACTAAAAACAGTAATATGAAGATCACAGGTAAGAGAAATAGAATTACGGATTTTCCATTTAGAAAAAAATCAAATTTAAGTTTTTTCCTATCTGTTCTCTAATCTAAGCTGAGTCATTTCAGTTTTCTGCACATAAAAAAATGAAACTTTTTCAAACAAAAATTACGGAAAAAGAGAGAGAATTTTTTCCCAACTTCTTTAGCTATTAATTTTCCAAATAAAATTAATAGGTACTCCATTTCCTTCCTGTGGTCTTCATATCGTCGGTGTAGAATCAATACTGCCCAATTCGTTTGCCATGCAATCTATGGACGCGTGAATTGCCAAGTTGCCACCAATCCAAGTTTTGAGAAGTAAGCAACCCAGACGCCCCCGAAAGAAACGATGCTTTGAATTGGGCAGTATTGCAGTTTCATCGTCGATATGCTAAAAATCTTCTAAAATTCTAAATTGAAAAAACTATTGAATTGATTTTTATGCTACTAATGAAATGGTGATGTGATGAGGCAGGATGAAAGAACTGCGATGTAACAAGAAAGAATATTAGAGTGACAGGTGGTACATACAGGGTGCAAATTTCTCAAGTGAAAAGGATACGTCAAAAATCCAATATCAAAAAACCTTCTACTACTATCAGAAGTGATTGAAAAACCGAAAACATTTTTATTATGGACTTCTAGCTCTATCTGTCAAACTATTGATCACATTTTGACAAAATCATGTTGGAAATAATTTTACAAGGTAAAACGGGAACAGTAGTTGTTAGAAAATTGTGATTTAGCACAGCTGCAATGTACAGATCTTATGTATTACGTACAAATTGTACGGTACAATAAAGTTTTTTTTAAAGGCAAGTATTTAAGGTTGCATTTGAGGGCTAATCTATCAAAAGGTAACATATCCTTTGCTCCTCGATAAGGATATGTAACCTTTTGATAGATTAGTCCTCATTTTTGCTATTGACTCCAAACCCTCTCAAGCAACCAAGCAATTTGACTTTCGCCGCCCAGCTCTCTCCTAAATGTGTCGATAAGAAAAGTGAAACTACTTCAATGATCATTTGTACAATTGCATGAATGACGTCAATCAAGCAGTGAACGTGCGTTGAGCTGTGATAATAATTAAATTACCTTGAGCTTTTCGGCAGACAGAAGAGCCAATTCTCTGCCCACGCAAGCAAAAATTATTTTCATTTCGTTGACATCGATTCTAAATTAGGTTTCTATCGGTTCGCTAAATCGAACACTCTAAAATACACTCAATAATAATAGAATGCTAACCAAAATGAAAACTCTAAAAGGAAGTTTTACACGAGGAATTTTCTACTAGCTAATATAGTACTCCAGAATTACAATGGCATTTTTGTTTGAGGTCACATTTTCTTACAAATTTAGCAAGAGATAGTCCAATCTAAAAAATTAAGTTTTTAAGACGATAACGCAGCTGTCCAGAGGAAAAGAAAAAGCAAATTTCACGAGCATCGCTTTGGAGAAAATTGAAGTTTTTATGTAGCAAACGCAAAATAGAAATTTGCCTGGCAATTTCACAGGCTTGCAAGAACGTGGAACTCAAACTTGATTTTAAACTCAAACTCAAGTTCAGTTTGAGTTCAATTTCAGTTTTACTAGGAGTTTCAGTTTCAGTTTGAGTCTCTATCGGAGTTTCTGATTGAGTTTTAGTTCAGTTTGATTTAAGTGTCAGTTCAAGTTTCAGTTATAGTTAAAGTTACTGTTTGGTTTCCAGTTTGCGTTTGAATTTCAAATTGAGTTTGAAGACTGGTTTGAGTTTGAGTCTAAGTTTGAGTTTGAGTTTCAGATTGAGTTACCCTCAAACTTTCCCATGGACAGGTGGACCAACTGACCCCATCTTTTTTGGGCGGCAGGACCAACCCAAGCCATCGGAAGAGAATGGTTCATTTTCATACCTACCAACAATGCCCCTCAATAGTTTCTGGTACTCTATAAGCCATAGAGCTAAACGTGAAAGTAGGGCGAATTCATGGGGTAATGTCTTATAAATATAAAGGTAACTGAAAAAATTGAAGACTCACCCCTTCGACATGGTCCAAACGTCAATGTCAAGCTCTTCGTCCTAAAATTGAATTTGGATCATAATGAAACATTAAGATGGACATTATGTCAATTAAACTACCGATTTTGGATATTTGAACTCACCGTCATATCTTCCAGCCCCTCTTCGACAAGTAGTTCAAGCTTCGAGCGTTTGAAAAATAAATTACGAAACGGATCAATTAGATATATGGTGACACAAGTTTAGGGAATCTACAGAATAAGTGTTCGATTTGGTTAAACTTTCAAACCGTAAAGTCTATTGGTAGCCTAGAGGGACTTACCTCAACTTTGTCTTGGCCTGGTAGATAGACACATTTTCGAAGCGAAAGATATCTGAAAAACCAAATTGAAAACACGTCAAATTTAACGCAACGTTGGAAGTACTAAAAAGTTACACAATCGAATGAGACAGATTTAAATTTGACATCTTTCGAAATGTATGCCTTGTTTAATTTGACGTCTTCTTAAATTTATCACCTTATTTTTCAACTCAAAACAGAAACTTGTTTTATTTGCCTACAGAAAATACAATAAACATTCCTTCTTACAATACAATCATGGCAAACCCTACAAAAGCCAAAAATGCTTTTCATGGGAATCTCATTTTGAGATCGAATAGATCTCGATTCAATAGAACTATGTATTGGTTAATTGATCATGCGAATAAAATAAAAACTGATGCGAGGCCATTGTGAATGTGTGACCCATCTAAACATCGTTTTGAGGGTTTTGAGTTTTCACATACTTATCAATTTTACACACCTGTTAGGTTTAGATTTCTTCTTACAAAGCCCAAAGCAGGCCCCCATTTTCGGGCCTGGTGTACGGGATGGGAGAACAGTAAAAACATTTGTGTTCGTTTTAACGTTGGCAGTCGACGGTAAGAGAACTAACGGTCGAAAACAATACTTCCATCACACATAACATTGGCTAATAAGCAAAACGATTGCGATGGAATAACGACCAGCAACACATAGGCAGTCCTTATTCAGCTAATTTACTTGAATAATTAGTAACTAGAGGATAATCAATGTTAAAGGGAATAATAAGAAGCGGTTTTAAAAGTAAGCAAGCTAGGAAAGGAAACTAATTGATGGGCTTGTATAAAATCGATAGGTGGTTAGTATGCGGGTTCGGGTTGTTTGGGCTCGGGTTTCGGTATCAGCTGTCACACGATACTCCCATTCGAAATTGGAACAACGTTAGAGTGGACTATACCATCGCATCATTAAAAAACTGCAGTTACTTATGACAGGGGATTGTTTTAACATACGACGAAGATCACTCGTGACCAGAACTGTGAATTTTTTATGGAACTGAAATAATATAAGGAAAGCTGTTGGTTCCACGCGTTGAAGTCAATTCAAACCTTCGTAGGTATGTCTACTGTTGCTCCTTCGCTTATGGACGTTTTAGCAATGGAGAAGTAAACACAACACGATCTCAAAATCCGCTTCTCGCTGTCTCTAGAGTGTTAATTAGTGCTAATAATTTTACAGATCGCCTATCTGAGGTAATTTTTACTTGAATTCACAATTGAGTAGTAAATTGTGGTTTACCCACTATAAATTAGTACCTAATGCGCACGCAAGTTGGTTTTTCGATGTCATTAACAAATTGAGTTGAAAAAAGTGGGAAGATGTTTTCCCAATAATCATTTTCATTTTTTCATCATGAGCAAAACGATTGTAATAGAAATCTTGTAGTAAAGATACTTGAGATCCAGCCCTAAGTTTTTGAAGGGTCCGATAGTTTTTGTAGGGTTAATGTGAGAGCAACAGACAACACAGGTAAGGGCTCAAAAATAATGAATTTTTTCAAATAGTTTTAATGAACTAGCCGCATGAACCTCCCATGGCTTAAAGTCATGTTTTCTGTTACTAACTACTTCAACTGCTTACCACTTCGGTCGTACGGCCCTCTTTAGGAGATTTTTATGGTGTATTTCTCTCTGTTAAGAGAGAGACGGGGGCCAAAAAACTTCCAAAAATCTTCATTTATATAATAATTAAGATTAAGCTGTCGACTCGAAACACTGGAAGGCTTTGAGACAAAAAAATTTCTATCAAATTATTACGAAATCGATCTTCAGTTACAGGTGTCGCTGAACCATTATGGAGAATCTGATGTCCCAAGATGTGGCCAAGAAGTTGTTCGACGAGGGAGCTTTCTTCATTGTCCGTGACGTCCCAACTGGAACAGAGTTCGGGATCGACATGAAAACTTGGAATACCGGAGATAAGTTCATGGGCGTGAAAATGATACCACCCGGAGTGCACATAATTTACTTCAGCGCAACTAATAAACAAGGAGATTCAGCACCTAGAGTGTCGTTCATGCACAATTTTTCCAAAGGTGAAATAGTAGCGAGGAAATGGGATACGGACTCTGAATGTATCGGTACAGAATCCCCGTCGTCTACCGACATTGAAAGAATACGAGATAATTTGAAAAACTTGGATAGCTTTCTCGGTTCTTATCCCTTTGACACGCACGACGAATGGAAAAAACTTTCCGACCACATCACCTCGCCACTTTTGACGAAACTAACTCCGGAATGCCAGTTGATAAGATCAGCCCTCGAGCTAGTGTGCACGGCTGATAAAACACCCACCAAAAGGACTGGCAGGTCGAAAACGGACGAAGAGAAAGAAGAGGAACTCTTGCCTCAATTGACTCCGCTCCCAGGGACTGGTATTAGATTCTCTCAGATCCCAGAAAAAGGCTATCCTCCGGGTTCGACGCCTCAAGAAATCACGAAACATTCCCTCGACCAAACGTACACTCTCGACCTTATGATCGAAAAATCAGAAAGTTCCATAAGTCTGGTCGGCGAGCTGCAATTTGCCTTCATATGCTTCTTCCTCGGCCACAGTCTCGAAGCTTTGGAAGCATGGCGCTCCTTGGTTCGGCTATTCTGCAAGTGTCAGCGGGCACTGCTCAAGCGGAAAGACATGTTTTTGCAATTCCTTCAAGCTCTTGAAGCGCAACTGAACCACGTACCTGAAGATTTCTTGGTTGACATTGTCGCATCCAACAATGTGATTTACGCGTCTCTTCGAGAGCTGTTCCAGTCGTTGAACGAATTGGAAGAAGTCGACGGACGGTTCAAATGCCTTGCTGGGAGAATGCAGCAGAGGCTGACTGGGAAATTCGGCTGGGATTTCGACAATTTAGAACTAGAAGATGGTGAAGATGCGCCGGTTATTGTGGATCTGAGTTGATTTGTGAAGTTCTTAGCACACCCTCATACTTACTGCATTTTTATTCTGCTTACATGCAAACCTTACGTCTTTGTAAGTACTTGAATATACTTTTCCTGAAGGGAAGTTTTTTTACCTATACTAATTCAGTGCTGTGTTTATAAAGCCAGATCTGTATCTGAAGATAAACCGCAGAAATACATTGGCACAAACACGAGGATCTCCATTATTTGCATGTCTGTGAAGGGTGTTATACCATACAGTAATGCATCCTTCTACTGGGCCAAATTCACTGCCTCATCTCCAGACTGCCGATGGGCCGTTGGAGTCGATTGGAACCGCCAGAAGGACTATATTTTTTAACCTACAATCCAATTTTTGGGCGAGAAACAACGTTTGTCATGAATTCAAGAGCGATCAGTCGACTGACAATTGAGTGGTCCATAGTCGAATGACTATTCTGGATCTTTCCAAGAGGTAGACAACGAGTCATTTTCATTCCTGGGTGACTTGTTCTATCCTGCTCAAGTTTGAACCATGAGATTTTCCAGAATCCACCAAATATGAGGGTTTCATGTCTACCGCCGAATCTGGTTATCACCAAACTGATAAGCCCGTGCACCTCCTCTTCCACACTCCCACTGAAAGGTGGTATGAGTCAAGTCAACAAGCATACGCACACTCGTGTAAAGTGACGTTATGCTTTCTAAAATAAACAATATTCATTTCTAGTTTTTCAAGAATTCATTTGCGAAGTAAGTATAACCGGCCCTAAGTAAAACAATAATTTGCGAGCCTTGCGAAGTAAAACGCTGCTTCAAGGGGGTACCATCTACCGAGTTGGAACTTTTCGGCTTCAAGCTAAGCAGTTACTGCTTACCTCTCTTTCTGTAACTGGTCCACTTTTCTCGATTTAAATTTACAATTATCACTAGGTACTTAATTTAATTTCTCATGTGTATCCTGGTATTATGCCGGTATTGGAAATTCGACGGATTGGTGCACCTATTGAGATGCACTTGATCATGAACTATAACAGCTCACAACATTTAATTCAATCGTTTACTGCTCTTGTGATCTGCTGCGAACCAAATCTATTCCTGCAGTTCTTGACTATTTTTGGCTAATATGGCTGGTATGTTCGAGTAAATCTGAGTATCCCTATTGTGTTATTATCCTCAGTATGGAGATTGACCAAGCCTACGTGAAACAACTGAAAAGTGATATCGTCCAATCGGACCTCGGCTTGAAATCGCTGATACAAGTAAGAAAATTACACTTTACCATGATTGAATTGCTTGTCAGTGCCATTTTGGCCCTTCGATTCCACCCTATGGAGGATTTCGTTAAGGCACAAATTATCCCTTTTGCATTTGGACTTATTCCAACAATTGATATTTTCAGGAAATTTATAATTACGCTGGGACCTTGGAATCCTTGAATGAACTGAATGCTGATGGGAGGAACAGACTGTCTCTTCTTCGGTCACTTATCGAGGAGCTCGAAGTTTACGGAAAGGAAAGGAGGGCTGAAGACATAACTTATGAAGCTTCAAATTTCATGCAGCAATACCTTAGGTATGGCTCGAAAGTCTCTCAGCTCATAATGTACTTTCTTGATTTGATATCTGAAGGTTGAATAGCTGCTGATAATATTAACCTTAAACAAGATTCTGAAACTGGATATTTTATTATTATTGATTGTGATTTTTTTTGCAGCACCTTCAGCATGTTCAGAAAAGCTAATGTGGCTGCAATGTTGACCATAGAAAAATCTGAAAAAGACGAATTGTTTAAACTCAAAGACACGGAAAGCATTATGCGGCAAAGGTACTGGCAAACAATCTTGAAAACTCAACAAAAGCTTTTATAAAATTTATTTGATCGAATCAATTTATACATTCATAATTGTGCTGGTCCTCCCTCAGGCAAAGAAAAAACAAAGCAAACCTGGTAAAAATGTCATCTAACATTACCGAACAGTTACGTTCCATAAGCCGGCATTTGGCCGAAACGACGGAACTCAGTGCAGACACGCTCAGCAATTTGGGTGAGTAGAATCGCTTAACCATCTGGAATAATCATGTTTGTCTTGATTTTGACTAGTTCTTAAAGCTCCTCATGCCCTATTTCAAAGCTCCCAACGACCTGCTTTGAAGCTCTTCACGACCCAATATGAAACTCCTCAAGATCCATCATGAAGCTCCTCACGTCTATCGTATAGCACCTCACGACCTGCTCCAAAGCTCCTCACAGCCTAACTGCTAGGTCTTCATGACCTATCTCAAAGCACCTCAAGCCCAAACGTTGAAGCTCCTCGTACCTCTCTCAACACTTCCTAAGACCTGTATTGAAGCTCCATTCGACAAATCACGAAGCTCCTAACGCCTAACTTGATTCTCCTCACAACCTGCTCCAAAGCTCCTCATAACCTAACTTGAAGGTCTTCAAGATCTCAATGCGTCTTAAGACCTGTATTGAACCACCACGAACCATCCCAAAGCTCAGAGCAATCACAAAGCGATCTGATTTGAAACTTTTCATGGGCGGCACCCAACTGCCACCCAGCCAGGCGATTGTGACAACTGCTACCTGCCTAAGTCCGTCTGTTGACGGATTGATACCCAAGTACCACTGACTTGCCTGAGGAAAAAAAACAGAGCAGAACCCTGGATGGCAGTTGGGTGAATTAGCGAGGATGGGGTGGCATCATGAAGCTCCTCTAGATCCATAACGAAGCTCCTCACGGCCTATCTAAAAGCGCCTCACGTCACCTTACAGCTCCTCACGATCTGCTTCAAAGCTCCGTACAGATTAACTTGAAGCTCCTCAGGACTAGTCCTTCAAGACTGAGGAGCTGTCAAAATTGCCATGAGGAGGTTCCTTCAAGCACTGAAATAAGTAGTGGATAGCTCCAAGATGATTCGTGTGGTGGGTTTTGAGGAGGCCTGTCACAAGGGCTCACATCTTGCGCTTCACCCTACACATCCAATCTGGTAGATTAGGCATTAAGATTGTTTGCGACGATCAGTATTATTTTTTCCAGCTACTTCTTCGTCAACCGTTGCAAGTACCGGCGAGGAACTTAACGAGACTAGAGGCGTTATCACACAATCGGACCGCCTTTTGGCCAAGTATTCGCGAAGACAATTCACCGATAAAATTATTCTGCTCCTCGGATTTGCTTTTTTCTTGGCTTGTGTTTTCTATGTGCTTCGAAAAAGAGTCCTGACCTGGTGAAACCGATTTTGGAGCCCTGAAGACATTTTATACTATACGCTGTGATGCTTTGTTTTGCTTGTGTTTTAATAAATTTCGAATATTTTCCTAATTGAATCAGCACCTTGCCCTGTGTTCCATCCCAGCGTTTGTAGCAGGTACCTACAATAATAGGTGAATCTACTACTACTGATCTATATGTATATTCGTTGCTCTTATTATCGCAAAGGCCCACTTTAGCCCTGGAATGACCTTTACCGTGACAACAATCAGGCTATGGAATGGGGGATAACCGATAAAAGTAGCAAAAAAACTATGATACCTTATACCCCAATGCCAGAAAAATGAAAACTTCATTGTCGGCTGTTCCATGTAATTTACGGAACAGCCATACATCATGGAGCATATTATGCCCTCCCACATTACTTGACATAATTAACTATCAACCGTTGAACAGTACAACAGTAGTGCTATAAAATTATTTCCAATTAATTGAGTACCTATTGATTCAGATTTGATTATTGCAACCAATTTACTAACACTACTTTCGCACCTAACGATTTTTCCTGAAGAAAAGTATTTATTTCGAAGTCAGTCCGACGTCGGGTTTGACATTGATTTTTGTACCTGCTTACTTCGATGTGGAATCAATATCTGCTGAATAGGTAGAGGTCATTCAAGATCATAAATTGGGTAAGAAGCAGAATTTAATTTCTAAAATTTCACGGCCAAATAACCGAATTTGCGCTCACCCACATTTCTCTCCGTACTATCTCATTACCACCCACTACGCGCTTCACGATTTTATTTGCTCATAAATCTATAACAATGTGCCAAAGTGGCGGTTGGTAGAACTGTCACGTCGACTACTGCGAAATCGGTCATTCATGACATCGTAGGTGCCACGTTGTCTGTATGCGCTCGGGGCGGCAACCCTTTATTGATCGGATTTCATTCATTCGAAATGGCGGTGAAGAAATATAAATAATAATGCTAGTGCAAAAACTAATTGATAGTATTCCAAAATAATGTACCAAAATGCACTTCCACACATTTTCCCAAGACGTCGTTTGGTACCTGCTTTAAAAATTTCTTTTGTGTTTTTTGTCAGCTAAGATGAATTTTAGGACAAAAAATTTAACCCAACGCTTTTTCTAAAATTCTGCACAAGTTCGTGCCAATAGAAATTTGACCAGCCTGCATAAAAATACCTTTTTAAAAATTGATTTTTTAAGCGTTCATTAAATTTTTAATTTTCCCTTTCAGCCACGCTTCATGTCTGAGTAGACAATATAATGTGCACGTGAGCCTTGCACAACCGGGTCCGAACATTTTTGAACATCGGGGTTATTTAATTAGTCCATCGTCCAAACCATGATTTTATAGTATTACTACAGCTTAATTTGTCTTACAAATTTTTTTGTAGCACTGAATAACTCATATTAAATAATAATATACCAATAAGTAATTTAACATGGCAAAGTCATACACTTTCTCTCGCTTAAAAGGTCTGAAGATTACTATATAATATATCCATATCCATATTATATATATATATTATATATATATATTATATATGGATATATTATAATATATTACATATATTATATGAATAATGTGTAGTGTTGGGTGGTTTTTTGAATATTTTGTTGAAAGTATTTTGTGATTTCCCAGATATATCAAAACTGTCAACTACCTAGCCCATATAAGATATTGCAGTCAATAATTTGCGAGGAGATAATAATAAGCACAACTGCGACCATGAGCGAAGGATATGAGAAGAGAGAAAGGCATAATTATTTCCAAGCAAGTCAGTCCAGTGCTTCGGTAAGGGTTTTGGTAAGTTCTTCCTCAAGTCGCGAGACGACCCCTCGGCCCTTTCCTCAGGTCGGGTGTGTTGTTCTCATCCCCTCCCTTTCATTACACCGGCGCCGCAACGCCAACGCGAAGCTTCGATTCGAAAAACCTTCCCTTCGCTAGTCCGCCCGCTGCGTCTGCGCCACCCACATCGGCCTCGGTAGTGTTAATTCTCAGAATTGGCGTTCCTTCAACAATTGTTATTTATTTGGAGATTAGCGTTTTAGTTCAGTGCAGTGCGTTTACGGCTCCTGTGATAAACGTGCGGATGTTACACAAGGTAAGATTTGTGTTTATCAAATAAAAGCAATCCTCTTAATTAAAAGGCCGACTAGCAATGTTTTTAGCTTGCCCCGTTCCTACACAAAACAAGCAAAACTGTAATGGTTAAAAATGTACCAGTGACTAAGTACGTATGTCCTACCAATTCATTCATTGTACGTTCGTAATGTGAGAGCTGTAAATCAAAACGCTTACGTTCACGCAAACAGAACCAGCGCCTGTAAATGTATCCTTTCGGAACCATTCAAAATTAGAGCAAATAATGGAAAAGAAGAATACCTAAGCAGTTAAATGGGTTTAAAATAAATGAGAAAGCAAAGAAAATAAATGAGTTGAAAACCTTGAAAATACCTGAAAATTTTTCAGAAAAAAAAGAGAGAAGAAGAGAGAGATGAGAAATGCTCATTTTTGAAGGTCATTAGAAGTACCTAACTGAAATATGATTCAGTATTATTATATAATATATGATACATATTGTGTACCTTTCTGTATTATTTATATATAGTCTTCATTTATATAAAATACCTACATTATTTATATCTTTTATTATATATGTTCAAATAATAATTGGTGTAAAATATTAAAAATTTTCTTGCAATTGATCATTTTCTTGTTCTAATTATTTTTCATTTCATAGTGCTTGCTTGAGGAGGGAGGACTTGATCCTGCGGTTTTACGTTTCAAATTACTTCGATAAAATTTAGCTCGTTAAAGGGATGAAAGATGTTGAGATCACAAACTCGGATTTGAGGATTTGGGAAATATCTAATAGTTGTCCTATAAACTCGCCATTCATTCATTCTAGACAACTAAAATGAATTTTATTTGCGTTCAAAACCACGTTTCCGCCAACTCTAAAGTTACAAGAGCACTTCGCGATTCAATTCATAACATCAGAAGCAGTGATTACCGCATCAGGTTGGTAGTTATTGGGTTAACTTTGGTCGCAAGACCTTTCAGTGGCTTTGCATAGCAACTGGCCTGAGGTAAAACACGACTTTCCTCTACCATCCCTTGATTCTGCTTCTGTATCATGTTGAGAACTGCCTATTTATTCTGATACAAATAAACCGTCCCTTTGGTTCTTCCATGAATACGGAATCAAATTTTTGTACCTAAGTGGCTCACTGGTTTGCAGGCCATAGTTTTTATTTTAGGCTAGTCTTTTTATTTTAGTGCCCTGTGAACAGGGCCGTCCAGAGCCAAGCCGGGCCCCGGGGATAAAGACTCGACCGGGCCCCCCCCCCGGTCACTAAAAGCATTTTTTCTAATTTGCATATTAGTACGTAAAAGGCCCACGGGCGGGCCCGGGCCCCCTTGGGCCCCGGGCCCCGGGGATTTTGCCCCCCCTGCCCCCCCCTCTGGACGGCCCTGCCTGTGAAACGTTTGTGGATTTAGGATTATCTTTGGTTTTTGAGGCGTCGGCAATTTCGTTCAAGACTGTCTGGGTGCGTTCAAAAATATTGTTCTGGTTCTAGAATCAGTTACTAATCTGTAGCGTTGATTTTTCCCCCTCTACGGTTTGATGAATTGAACTTCCCTCGTGCCGTTTCCTCAATTTTGAAAGCAGGTACCTTCTACCTCTACCGGAGACCATAGGAGGAGTCCAAGGTCAGCTTTTTCTGCTCACCTGCCCGCCATTTCTACGTAGCCCGTGAAAGATGAGTCATTCCTGTCGGCCGGCCCTCGGTGGCCAATCAGGACAGGTTCCTGTGTGATCCTGTTCTTCAGAGAGGCGCAGGCCCGCGGAACGGTCTGGGGCCGCCTATACACGTTCATGATAGCTAGACGTTGCTTTCCCTTTTTATGCAGTGTGCCACGAAGGAATGAGGGTGAAAATTATTTTGGCTGTGAAAAGTATTTACTCGGGGAAACTCAGTCTCATAGATGATTTTCTAATTTAATCCAGGATTAAAGAAAAAAAAAGTTCAATGAGCCCCGCGAGGCAAGCTGCAGTGGATCAACTAAAGGCGTAGATTCGTGTCGTGATTTCCTTAATTTATGGGCAATTTTGGATGGGTATGCCTCCTGCCTGTAAAAAATGCCTCATAAAATTTGTGTCTCTGGTGCTCTGATATATAGTCTGAAGGTTGTAGATAGGCCACCAGAATATATTTTTATATATAAATAATATATCAATGTCTTGCCCGAGCAATTCACAATTTTTTTACGTCCCAATTCCGAAATGTGTGCGACCCTGACTTATAACGTAATACCAGTTCCTCGTGATAGCTTGAAAAATGAGCAAAATCCTTTAGAAGTCATTAGAGTACCACTAACTTGAATAAACTTGAGCGCAAAATTAACTTGAATAAACGGGATAGATATAATAGATCAATAATATTGACTACATATATGTCGCCGAACTATTTCCATTAATGCAGTTTGGTTCACTAAAAAAATAAATCCCTGACCTTACCTACCTTCCCTCGTCAAAGCCATTTATGGCTCTGAAAGATTGTAACCCATATTACTTTCCAACATTCCTGTTCAATGGGCATTATGCAAAAATCTCTGCTTCATCCGGCAAATGTACCCAAAGTTGAAATATTTATCGTTTATCAGCTCTGTATCTTTTAAAGTACCTACTTGACACCCATCGCAGTTGATAAAACTGCTGTACTGGTATCTAAGCTTGGAAGGAGAACGTTGCCAGCGTTGAGCTCGTGATAATGGCATTAAAGGAGGGATCCCCCTCTTTTATTGATCTGGAGGGAACTAGCAGTCAAAACACGGCTCTTACATTGTGCACATCGTTGCTCTACAGAGCAATATTTAGCACAATATCTTCATAGACAATACATCATTTGCAATGTTAGGGTTTTCTGAAGCTCAAATCACATTATCAATTTTTGGAAAATTAAAATAAATAATTCGGTTTTTATTTTTCCCTATTTCAGATTTTCACTTTTATTCACTCAGTAAATGCGAGGGTTAGTCGCATCAGCTGTTTGTATGGAAGTTTTATGTTGATTTTTTTTTGGATATTCACTCCGGTACAGATTGAAACGCATTTTATTAGGTGATAATATGTAATCTGACCACGTTCATCGGTCATCTTTCTCCTACCGAGGCTAGTTACGACGTCTCCCACCCGGTTAGAATATCGGATTACTACCTGGCCGAAGGCACTAGGCCTTTGTTCTGTTTACTACCTGTTCGTAGTGGTCTCTTTGACGAGTCTTCCAGTTTTGTTACCTGGAGGCTCCATAAATACCCTTCTACAACAGCTAGGACCGCTCACACTGCAGGTTCTTACAGAGGAGAAAAATAGCATTGACGCGCACCTGTGTCCCCATATGACCACTACTAACACTCCTGACTGCTGCTAACAAAGTGATTTAGTATAGAAGGTGGTATAGTACCTAGGTGGTTTAGTTCTGTTGGGTTGCAACTTGCCAGTATCTATATTATTTCACGGTGTGAAATTCTCACAGAAACCTGTTCAAATCCACAACTCGGAAACGAGAACTTTAAATTATGTATTATTTTCATGACAATTTTACTGACTATTAGAATTTTGCTATAATCAACTTTCGATGCATGAGAATTATAATAATGTAATTCCCTCATAATCTAGAACACATTGCTGTTCTCACTGAGCCTAATTCCTACCTATAGGAAGCCAAAATCGATAAGTACATAATTATAAATTGTGAACAAATAGTATTATTATTATTATTAGGAAAAGGAAAATAACGACCAATGAATGTAGTAGATGTACCAAAATACATTCTTCCTGGAAGTTCAATAATCCTCAGTTGTATGACGTTACATCAGCAGAGGAATGACGTCACGTGTATCGACCTCTGCAGAGTCAACCACCCGCCGCCAAAACCGCGTTCAAGGTCTTCCAATTTAAGGGGTAGCGGGGGTTGGGATTTGAAATTCTCAAAGTTGCTTCCCGCTAAGAAAAGTTTGAAAGTCGAATTTGGAAAACTTATGTACTTAGGTATCGACTTTTTAAAAATTCACGAGACCTTAAAAATATTTAATTTTTTTTCCATCACTACTCGTGTTGCTGCTCAATTTGTTTACTTGTAAACTAAAACACGATTAAAATACCCTCTGAATTTAAAAAAATACAAAATTTGTATTTTTTAATCCTTCATCAGGGTTTGGGGGTATCGGGTCATTAGGGTAATTCAACACAACTAGGAAAATTGATCACAACATTCATGAACATTCCTGCCTCCGCTGTTTCGTTATCATTCAACTTCTAAGTACAGCTACTGAGTAGATTCAGATGCTGTGACTCTTGAAATTAATATTTGTAAATCAACTAATTTTCCCGACCAAATTCATGAGTATAGATTCATTGAAAAAAAAAAAAAATCGAATGCAACCAAAGTGTTTATCGGTTAATTCATGAGACGTGCGCATAAACTATACTAAATCAACTAATGATAGCTCAAGGTACAATCTGAGCTCCCTTTGAATGAAGGAAAAAATTGTCTCGATTACTAGACTCGAAACTGTGAAAAATAAATTCGGGTTGATCATAATAACCCTGCTACCTTTGTCGGATTGAGCTCTCTAGCTTGCTATTCTATCCAGATCAAAGTCAACTTCGAGATCACAGTCAACTTCCAGATCAAACTAAACTTCGAGTTCAAACTCAACTTCGAGTTCAAACTCAACTTCGAGATCAAAGTCAATTTTCGAGTTCAAACTCAACTTCGAGTTCAAACTCAACTTCGAGATCAAAGTCAACTTCGAGATCAATGTCAACTTCGAGATCGATGTCAACTTTGAGATCAACGTCAACTTCGAGTTCAAACTCAACTTCGACATCAAACTCAACTTCGAGTTCAAAGTCAACTTCGAGATCAAAGTCAACTTCGAGATCAAAGTCAACTTCGAGTTCGAACTCAACTTCGAGATCAATGTCAACTCCGAGATCAAACTCAACTTCGAGATCAATGTCAACGTCGTGTCAAAATCAACTTTGAGTTCAAACTCAACTTCGAGTTCAAACTCAACTTCGAGATCAAAGTCAACTTCGAGATCAACGTCAACTTCGAGTTCAAACTCAACTTCGAGTTCAAACTCAACTTCGAGATCAACGTCAACTTCGAGATCAAACTCAACTTCGAGTTCAAACTCAACTTCGAGATCAAAGTCAACTTCGAGATCAAAGTCAACTTCGAGTTCAAACTCAACTTCGAGTTCAAACTCAACTTTGAGATCAAACTCAACTTCGAGATCAAAGTCAACTTCGAGATCAAACTCAACTTCGAGTTCAAACTCAACTTCGAGATCAAACTCAACTTCGAGATCAAAGTCAACTTCGAGATCAAAGTCAACTTCGAGATAAATCTCAACTTCGAGATCAACGTCAACTTCGAGATCAAAGTCAACTTCGAGTTCAAACTCAACTTCGAGTTCAAACTCAACTTCGAGATCAAACTCAACTTCGAGATCAAAGTCAACTTCGAGATCAAAGTCAACTTCGAGATCAACGTCAACTTCGAGTTCAAACTCAACTTCGAGATCAAACTCAACTTCGAGATCAAAGTCAACTTAGAGATCAACGTCAACTTCGAGTTCAAAATCAAATTCGAGTTTAACCTCAACTTCGAGATCAAAGTCAACTTCGAGATCAAAGTGAACTTCGAGATCGAAGTCAACTTCAAGATCAAACTCAACTTCGATTTCAAACTAAACTTCGAGTTCAAACTAAACTTCGATTTCAATGTCAACGTCGAGTCAAAATCAACTTTGAGTTCAAACTAAACTTCGATTTCAATGTCAACGTCGAGTCAAAATCAACTTTGAGTTCAAACTCAACTTCGAGATCAAACTAAACGTCGATTTCAAACTCAACTTCGAGATCAAAGTCAACTTCGAGATCAACGTCAACTTTGAGATCAAAGTCAACTTCGAGTTCAAACTCAACTTCGACATCAACGTCAACTTTGAGTTCAAACTCAACTTCGAGATCAAAGTCAACTTTGAGATCAACGTCAACTTCGAGTTCAAAATCAAATTCGAGTTCAAACTCAACTTCGAGATCAAAGTCAACTTAGAGATCAACGTCAACTTCGAGTTCAACCTCAACTTTGAGTTCAACCTCAACTTCGAGATCAACGTCAACTTTGAGATCAAAGTCAACTTCGAGTTCAAACTCAACTTCGACATCAACGTCAACTTTGAGATCAAACTCAACTTCGAGATCAAAGTCAACTTCGACATCAAAGTCAACTTCGAGTTCGAACTCAACTTCGAGATCAATGTCAACTCCGAGATCAAAGACGAATTCGAGATCAAAGTCAACTTCGAGATAAATCTCAACTTCGACATCAACGTCAACTTTGAGATCAAAGTCAACTTCGAGTTCAAACTCAACTTCGACATCAACGTCAACTTTGAGTTCAAACTCAACTTCGAGATCAAAGCCAACTCCAAGATCGAAGTCAACTTTGAGATCAACGTCAACTTCGAGTTCAAACTCAACTTCGAGTTCAAACTCAACTTCGAGATCAAAGTCAACTTCGAGATCAACGTCAACTTCGAGATCAAAGTCAACTTCGAGATCGAAGTCAACTTCAAGATCAAACTCAACTTCGAGATCAAAGTCAACTTCGAGATCAATGTCAACTTCGAGTTCAAAATCTAATCCGAGTTCAAACTCAACATCGAGATCAAAGTCAACTTCGAGATAAAAGTCAACTTCGAGATAAAAGTCAACTTAGAGATCAACGTCAACTTCGAGTTCAACCTCAACTTCGAGATCAACTTCAACTTCGAGATCAAACTCAACTTCGAGATCAATGTCAACTTCGAGTTCAAAATCAAATTCGAGTTCAAACTCAACTTCGAGTTCAATCTCAACTTCGAGAGCAAAGTCAACTTCTAGTTCTAAGTCAATAATTATTTTGGTGCTGTTCCTATCTATTTTGTGTCTTTTTTTTATTGATTCGTTATAATTTAATACACTTTTTATTCATTTTTAAACCAACTTTGATATATACCAATTAATTATTTATCCAACTATATACCCATACCTGGGGTACATTTCATAGCGTCCCGCTTTTGAATTTTGGATAATCCAAAATCCAGATATTATCTGGTCACCTTAAATATACCTCGTATCCGTACCACGCAGCACTCACCTGTCTTGCGGGTCATGTATGCAATTTCAATATTTTATCCCCCTCTGTCGTCCATATTTCCTTTTCTTCAGAACTTGTTGGTGTTTTTAGTAATTAAGAACCTCGAAGTCCAGCAATTTGTTAAATCACTGCAAAAGCATTAGCATTTTTGCTGAGAAGCAACGATTGAGAAGCATTCCGTCAATATAATACCTAATATAAATTCTTGAATAGAATTTTCTTCTAGAGAGAAGATAATTTTATCCTATAAAATAAATTCTTCTATGTTCTATAAATATTCAGAATACTATATAGAGTTCTTATAATTCTGTATAATCTTCAATATATTCTTCTATGGGGTGTATTCTTCTATAGATATTTCTCCGTTAATACATAACATTCCACTGGTATTTTTTAACCTCGATCATTTTGATTTTAGTCATATTTAATCCCGTATTCGTTGATAGTAATTGGATTTCTTTCAACCCGACATTGCCTTTCAAGGTTTGTTCGTGCTGCATAAAAGTGTTAACCATAAAACCTCAGGTCTCCTGGCGAGCCCCGGAGTCAACCAGGTGCGCTCCTTTGTTCTGTAGCGGCTCCTCCACCTAACCTCGCCCTTCCTTCACCCTCCACCACTCGCTGGAGGCCCCCCACCCCCTTCTCCCCCTTCCACTCATTTACACTCATACTCTGCCAGATCGTATGATCGTTACCGCAAGTACGCACGTAGATTCTTTCGCCTCTGTCCACGAGAGACTCCTAACGCCTACGTACTTTCGTCTCGCACTCAACTCTACGGTTTTCATGCATTGTACTCGTTCAAGGTCTTGGCAACCAAGGAAGATACGGGAAAAATTTCGAAAATTCTATTCTTGGACCGATAGGTTGGCAAGGTCCAATAGCATCATATTGGATGGAAAAAGCCGTCATCCAGTGTATCAAAAATGAGAGGACCAAGATAGAATTCACAGCTGACGATTCATCACAAAAACACACCAGTGATGATACTTGATGATATGATCAATATGATGATATTCACGAATTTTCAATGGTTTGACCGCTACCTAAATCCCGGCTGTAGCCCCTAATCGTCTCAAAATGCCCGAAAAATTTGTGTCAAAAAGTCATTGTTGAAAAAATATATACTCTGAAGGGTTTGGACGTATTCAACATTTTTTCGTTGGAAACGAAACTCAAATTGAGGGAACGGAATAGTCAGCAATTTTTATGCTCTTATTGCTCTGAGGCCCGGTTTATTGACAAAATTTATCCATCTGATACCCAAGGAAGCTTCAAATAAACTTCACATGGGTGGTATTTTCATCAAATTTCGATGCAAAAATCTCAAGCTTCCTTGGATATCGGATCGATTAATTTTGCCAATAAACCGGCCCTGAATTGCCCTACGGATGTTTACCTTCGTTGTTCCCGTGCTAAACCCAAATTTCGACTCCCCGAAGAAGTAAAAGCGACTGAAACGAAAGTAACTTAGAAATAATAAAACAAAAATTTAAATTAATCATCAAAATTTAAAACTTCGAGATAGAGTTTTAGTTTTAACTTCAGTTTAAGAAGAGAAATAAGAGCCCAAAAATTGACGAATGTTTCATGTTGTTTGAAAAGCAAGAGGGTCTTTTTTAGGATTTTCATAAATTTTCCGATATCTGGGCAAGTCTTGGTGCTCACCGTAGGTATGAGCAGGATTTATGAACTCTCTACTCTTTGAATATGGCGAGACATGGGTTTCCGGCAATCTTGACGGAGATGGTGTTCAATACTACTGAATTAAATGCTCATAGTATGCTCCTATTTCCTGTTTATTTCACTTGCCGTATTTATGTGCTGTGCATTAAAAATTCATACCTCATTTTTGAGGAAGTTAATGTACCCAGCAGGTGCCGCACATAGTCGGGGCTTTCACGGATCTTGACGATCTCCTTGCTATTGTGAGGGATCGTAGCTCTGATAAGACGCGCATGTCAGGTCCTGCATCTGTCGAAAATTAGCATCAATTATTTTTCACAACACTGCTCGCCTAACTAGTGTTCTAGAACAATGGATCTTGGAAAAAGGTAATGAGGAAAAAGATTTTCGCCTCTAGTGGAAATGTGCGTAGCTGGAGCATCTGCCTTCAGATAATTCCTCCGGTTCCCACGGTATTCTATGCTATTACTATTCCACCTGCTTCCTTTTATGTTCGCCAAAGCGCGACGGCCGGCTAACTTGTATGTGCTCGCGTGTCGGCAGCTCGACGGCAAGTTAACTTCTCCATGTTCCATCCGCTCGATCGAGATTGACGAAGGCTGCGATTATCGGAGTAAAAATACTTATAATGTGCCCATGAATCCGACACGTGATGGCATTTCAAAACTGGGAAATTGCTTAAGTTTTCCTAAAACTCCCTATAATTAAAAACCCCAGAAAAATTCATCTGTGAATATGGCTCGAGTTTCACCGGAAAAATGGTTATTCAAATTGTACCTACACGCCTTCAAGATCTTTACGATAGGGAAAATAAAGGGGCGCACTGACCAACAAAATTATGGTTTGTGGAATGTTTGACCAAACTCATCAAAGACAAGAACTGATTTTGTACCCACCTGGTAGGAACATTAACCCCGAAAAAATACTATGCAAATTTTGAAATCCACCTAAAATCCAAGCATATCTCGATGAAAAAATACCCTATGCATTCTGCAAGCAACCACTCAAGACTCGGACCTTATTTCATTTTTGTTGTTAGTAAAAATTCAAAGAAGAAAGTACTAAAATATCCTAACCTAGTTGTTTTAATGTTTTCTTTTTTAATGTAAAAGGAGTCAAGGCCTCTAGTACCGACACGGTAGTAATCATTGGTAATCATTAGGGCTTTTCTGTTTACAGGATGCACACGCCGGATGAGGGCACAGCGGCGGCGAACTCCCTCCCTCAAGCAGCCATCCCCAACCCGGACGTTCCTCAGAATCTCACTTCCAGGTTAGTAAAAACAATAACCATTAAATAATAATAATAAAATGTTAATATTTAAATTTCTTAACATTTTTATGTTTTTAAAATTATTTTTCAATATTTTTAAAATATTTTCAAAAATTTAAAATATTTTTATATTTTCATTTTTTCAACATTTTTTTTTAATTTTCAAATAGGTATTTTAAAAAATTTAATATTTAAAATTTTAATATTATTTAATAATAGTAAAAATTTTCCGAATTTTTTCTCGGCCACTTGGTTTTTGGCCACAACTATTCAAGTTTGTTTTTATGCTATCGAGGGTTGGTTTTTCAAATTACCTACATTATGCTGAAAGCTAAAGCTATGGAACTAATGACCTCGTAAGCTCTTACTCTTCTACCCTTAGATAGACACAGCTTTCCCAAATCAAATTGAGAATTCCCCAGGCGATTCCGTTGAAAAAACGTCTCATTTTGTTTATGTAAATTCACAATTTGATTTGGAAATGCTATAAGTGAAACATGAAGAATTTCGATGTTTCCATTACGGTGGTATAGTAGGCCTATAGAGAGAGATTTTTTGAAAAGGAAAATGCGCTCTGTTAGCGATTTGAGAGATTTTAAAATTTTACGCAAGTACAGGGGTACATACAGCCAATTTTTGAATCTCGATATGTAACATCAGCTATCCTGAGCCCCTCTCCCCTAACGGTATTCGGCCCCTTCCAAACCGCGGGCCGACCTCCAGCCGTGTCTCGCGGACAGTCGAGCCGAGTGCCTCTCGCGATTCTGACGTCAATCCTAACTTTCAGTCGATCCGACGCGAGTTTGGTATTTTTGAGTGCCATCGTGGAATGCGGGCTTTTGGTTTGATTCGAAATGACCATAATTGTGGCTCCTAGCAACGCTGACAAACAGCAGTAAGTGCTAATTATGTATCGAGAGTTTGAGACGATTGAATACCCTGAAAGAATGTAAGCGATTTCAGTGTGGACCTCACCTTTGTAACCTTGCGTGGGGAGGAACTGGTATTCCTGCTTTGAAGATCGGATCTCTTGTGGTTATTAGGCAAGTTTCCTATTTGAGGCGACCCTCACGTGATTGAAGTGTCAATATAACAATGAAATTGAAATTGTTATGATGATCTTGATCGGCCAGCATTATCAAAAGTAAAAGTTACATTGCCGCCATAGCTTGACCCGATTTTTTTACGCAGCTACGGCTCGGATTAGACGTGGGAGTGCCATCGAAGTTGTTTGATTTGGCATTATAGTTTCCCCCTGTTGCGTCAAATTTACCTTATCATACGATCCATTTTGTTTATAAGTTAGTACTGTGACCTACCGTGGCCGACCGAATCGGAAAGGGTTAAATATACGAATTGCGTCATCTATAAATTTTTCTCCTTAAATCCGTGCATAACAAATGACTTAACTACCCTACATTTAAAGCTCGTCAACGTATTTGAGCATTAACCCTGTTTTGTTTTTTTTTCAAAAATGACTGGAATTGGGGTCATATTTGGGGTTATATTTTGGCTCTCAGTATTTTCACTATACCTGTTTCAAACCGAACTCCTTCATGTCGGTACCTACCTACCATAGTTGAAAATTAGTTAGAACCCCCGCCTGCATTGTGCATAGGTTTAATCTGAGTTCGATGTGGAAAATTCCACGATTCAATAATAAGTTCAATAATAAGAAAAAACTTTCCGACATTCAAAGGGAAATTTCTAGCGAAAATGAACACCAAGCTATTAGGGCGATTAGTGAGATTTGAATTTGCATTTGAGACGAGACAATTACCATTCAGATCGACAAGAGTGAACGATTCTTAGAAGAAGGTGGCTTTTAATGGCCGGTGGGAATCCCAAAGTTTTTCTGGAGACGGTTCTGTACTCCGGTTTTGTAGTCAACTGCAATTTTGTTGTCAATCGATCAGTTGAGCGGTTCAACTAATTCTTCCAATTTTAACATCTTCCGGTTTCCATATGCCAATGCATTTGCGCACCTCTGACAACCGACTGAATCCGATCAATTGAATTTTGCCACGTTACTTTTGACCTAGGGACCGAGGTACTGACTTCGTTTACATCATTTGCCTGTTGGAAAAGGAATTTATTAGCCTAATAATATCTATTAGGTAAGGTAAATTGACTTATTTTGATTTCAGGCAGGCTTAATGCGAACATTTTCAACTGAGGGAAATTTTTGAACAAAGAACAACTTTAAAAGATGCATAGAGCAAATCAAAATATTCGTTAAATTTCCTTATGTAGTTAGTTTCATCTCCTTAGTTATGTGACTTTGTGCAATATAAAGTTTTGTTAGAAATTCATCTTTTTAACGCTCATAAAACGTCCTAAGCAAAGATAATTAAGACTAACTTTCCATAGGAAGATATATCAAGATTTCCTGCCTCAATAACATTTTTGATGGCGGATCGAACCTCCCAAACGACGCTACCAATGTTTGACGTAACATTCTCGGAATAATTGATCCCGCTCTCACAAACACGTTCGGGCCGATAAATTGTTTTTACTCCGTCGGCTTGTTCCGTTATCTAGAGCTCTCCGATCGGTTCGCATTCGATAAAGTAAGCAATTGTCACATAGTTGACAATAAAATTCCCTTTCGTTGGTTAACGGCCGTACAATTGAATTCCACCGGTCGGAAAATGTTGTAACAGCTAAAAATACTGCAGTCGGTTTCTGACGTAACATTAAACCCGTATAATAGTTGAATATTCAAAGATTTAGTCGGGGCTCGCCTTTATCATGTGTACAAATTAAACAAGTAGGTGTGTGCATTAAAATTCAAAATATAAAAAAAATACAATATAAAAATAGAATAAAATAAAATACAATTCAAAAATAAATACAATACAAAAAAAGCAAAAATAAAATAAAAATAAATATAATACAAAAAAATAAAAAATAAATAAATAAAATAAAAAATAGCAATTCAAACAGTGCCATAATAGCGAGGGTCTAGTATTGCCGAGCGGTCTGAGGGGTCATCCGTTCTCGGTTCACAATCGAGGACTAGTGGGTTCGAATCCCCCTCAAAGTCCTGGGATTTTTGAGACCTTTGCTGGCCCATCCTTTCAATACTACCTTATGAGAAAACCACCTTTGTAATTTCAGGCCTGGTTGAGGTCACAAATCTCGATATAAAGTATGAAATTAATTTTTTTTATTTTAATATTTTTCTAAGGGATAATGGCATTGGTAGAAACATGATTACAAAGAACGCTAAAATTGTTCCAGTAAAAATGGTCAGATTAATCAGGCCAGAGAGTAGTAAATTTTTCTCTCCAAGATTGTCCATCTAAAACTCTCTTGTCGCGAAAACTATCATTCGACAACTTCTCCAATTTCAATTCTCAAAAAACTAATTTTTGGATTTCTCAACAACATATTTTCTGAGAACTTTTTCTACGATTTCAGTCAACATTCAGTAGGTACTTCTGATGTGGTTAGTGAAGTTTTATTCTCTCTAACAATTTCTTCGATCTACGTTTGCGTCGGCATGGACTCCGCTTTTTAGGCGCTCATTCACTATTCAAAAGCTGGCAATTTTTGAGACAATTGCAATTAATTTATTGGTCGAGGTACCTTCAAAGTGAAACCATCAAATTCATTGGTATTCATGCCAAAAATGATCTCCAAACTCTATCGGAAGTTTTTTCACCTCCTCTAAAAAATTTTTGGAATAATTTGAACATAGGTACATATATTTTCGAATATTGTTTCAACATTAAACGCCTCCATCAAGACCGTCCTGTTTGCATGTTAGTCGATAGGACCATGATCCTTTTCGGTATCAGATCGCCGTATTGGCACCTTGGCTGGCAGCCGTGCCAAGATCCGCTTCGATCCGCACTTGGCCACAGGATCGTGAAAGTTCGAGTTGACGTGCGAAGGAACTCGCGTTATGAAGGACTCGTCGACTTCCTTTCTGACCCAACGTTCAAAGCTTGCGTCAATCCTGGGGCGCGCATATAATTAAGTAGCTGGTGGGGCATCGCACTGACGGTTATAGCGATAATATGTTTCCAACTGTTTGGCGTCAAATGCTTGTCCTGACGACAAATCTGTCTATATTTCTGGATCTGAGCGATTAATCCAGACGTTACCTGCAAGATTACCTAATGCCTGAGCCTGATTTTATTGTTGAACACTCTTGTGAATACACTAGGCGTAATAAGGGGTGGACTTGTAAACTCTGCTCAGCTTGATGTATTTGGGTTAGGTACCTAGGTTTTTGAGATTGAGGCTACATTGATGAATTTTCTAGCCCTAATCTATTTAATGGTAAAATTTTTCCATTTTTTAAAAAAAATTGTTTTGGGTCATTTTTAAAAAAAAAAAATTGTTTTGGTTCCATTTTTCAAAAAAAAAAAAATTGTTTTGGTCAAATTTATGACTAAAGTGTGCCCTGCAAGGGTCACGCATTTCCAATGCATGATCGGGAATCGAACCCGATGAGCTTCATCTATGGACGCCGAGTCCGTTTGACCAGCCAATTTTTTAGAATTAATAGATCGTAGGTACTAAACTAGAGAGCCCAAGTCATGTTGATAATGGTGGGAGTGAAAGTTAATTTCCTATGTTATCAGAGTCTACCTAAAAATTCAATAAGAATCTAATTCATCGTAATTTTTTACACCAGTTTCATGCATAAATTGCATCTGTTTCAGCATAAAATGCATCCAAGAAGGCCTCGGAGAGTTCAACGCTGTTCCAGTCAGCAAACTGGACAATGTTTCGTGCAGCTCGAGCGATGTGACGCCAGATGGCGACGGCGGTTCGTCGACAGCCGTCGAGCGCGGTTGGGTCGATGGTCTTCTTGGCTGCCTCCGACCTGTACTGACAATAATCAATAAAGCGACTTCCAACGAAATAAAGGCCACCAAACCAGGTAATGAGCCTGATTCATTCCAGAACTTTTTTAAAAATTTTTATGATTAATATTTTCAAGTTTCACAGATTTATACAGAGATTTGCTGTGTTATTGATGCGAAAAGTAGAAACCCGAATAAATTTACTGTTTTCCCCTCGATTAGGAAAATTTAGTTTATATCCAAAATTGTCTCCAGATGACTGGGAGATCCCTTTTGAAAGCATCAGCGATCTCGAATGGCTGGGCTCGGGGGCTCAAGGCGCTGTCTTCTCAGGCAAGCTGAAGAATGAGACGGTCGCTGTGAAGAAAGTCCGCGAGGAAAACGAGACGGATATCAAACATTTGAGAAGACTGAACCATCCTAACATTGTGCAGTTCAAGTGAGCGGAAATAATTTTAAAATAAATTCTACTAGTCTCAGCTCGAAAATAATATTAATTAATCCAGTTTAAATTGGCACCTCGAAAAAGCCTATTGCATATAGAATTCTTTCTAACAGAAATTTTTTCTATCGATTTTCTTTCTTACAGGGGAGTATGCACTCAGGCCCCCTGCTACTGCATAATTATGGAGTACTGCCCCTACGGCACGTTGTACAACTTGTTGAAGGAAGAGTCCGCCATACCTCCAGACATGGTCTTCGAGTGGGCCAAACAAATTGCTCAAGGAATGCAATATCTTCATTCCAACAAAATTATTCATCGTGATCTCAAAAGCCCCAAGTAAGTCGCGCATCAATGTTGATGAAGCATCGATTCACGAAACCCCTGAAATTTCCTTATAATTTGTATTCAATTTCACTCTTGTTGCAGTGTTTTAATCGGAGCTAACAAGGAAATGAAGATAAGCGATTTTGGTACCAGCCGCCAATGGAATGAAATCAGTACAAAAATGAGTTTTACGGGGACGATCGCATGGATGGCACCTGAAGTTATTCGCAACGAAAACTGTTCGGAAAAAGTGGACATTTGGTAAGGAAATTTTAAAATAATATTATGCTGACTTGTTGCCATGGTAACCGCCGTTGCTATGATAACTTTTGTTGCCATGGTAACCCTTGTTGTCATAAAAACCGTGTTGTCATAGTGATTGCTGTTGCCATGGTAACCGGCGTTGTTGTGGTAACCCTCGTTGCCATGGTAACTGCCGTTGCCATGGTAACCAGCAACCCGTTATGTATTACTTGCTTTTTGTGAGATTTTCAATTTTTTTATTCGCAGGTCCTTTGGCGTTGTCATGTGGGAACTATTGATGTGCGAAATCCCCTACAAAGACACGGACACGTCTGCCATCATTTGGGGCGTCGGCAATAACACTCTCCAGTTGCCGATTCCCGAGGGTGTACCGGACGGTATGAAACTGATCATGAAAATGTGTTGGCAAACAAAGCCCAAGAACCGGCCATCATTCAAACTCATAATCAGCCATCTCGAAATCACCTTGGGCCAAGTGTCGTACTTGAGCAATCCTAAGGAGTATTTCAGGCAACAGGTACGTTAATACGATTGATAATTTATGTTAATAACGCTCATTATTTGAATTTTATAATTGCAAACTAACATTATTGTCTGTTCAGGCTCTCTGGAAACAAGAAGTTCAAGGACATATGTCGAAGATCAGCTCGAGCAAACCGAGCAGTTTTGTGAAGAAGGAAGATGAATCTGAACTGATCAAGAAAAGAAAAGAGGAACTCAGGCATGCGCAGGACGTGCGTTTGCACTATGAAAAGAAGCTCGGCCGTGTCAACGATCTGTACACTGCCCTTGCTGCGGCCTTTATCGAATTGGACGCTAGAGAGCGACAGCTCAAAATGTAAGCGATTTTTAGTGGTTCGGTGACTGTGAAATTCGGAGTGTATTCGAGGGAAATTCACGAACATTTTGCGTTGCAGGAAAGAAAAAACGTCCTCGAGGAAGAAAAGGTGCCCTCGCAGCTGTGCAGTTCCTCTGGAAAAGTATAGGAGCCGCGACGAGGAGGGAAATTACGTGTCAGCTCTTGAATTTCCGAATTCCCCATTACAGGTATGCATTTAGTTTTAGATGATTTATCTGTATGACGATTCTGAATAACGCAAAACTAATTGCGACGCTAGGCTTCCCTTATTTGTTTTATTCACTAGATATTTTTTGGCTCTTGCAGGATGAAGCTATCACTTGTACGCATTACGACGGCCGAGGTCGTTTCAAGACTGTCATCGTTCCGAAGCGTGAAAAGGCTTCTAGGACGAGTAGGATACGCCGAGCTGGCATCACCGTCATCGATCCCTCCATCGAAACGTCAACAGAGCACGAGGTGAGTGCAAAGTACAAATGTTGATCTCTGACAGATTTGCCCCCTTTTTGATAACAAAAACTTAAGTCAGAAATTGAGTCCGAAAACGGGTCAAAATCGGTTTAGTGGTACAGGAGGTATTTTGTTGTCCTGAAAGCTACAACTACCACTGAGCGAAGGGAGGTTGCTCAGGGAACAGACCTTTGTGCAACTCCGTGGGACAGCTAGGGGCCCGTGGATTGTTCAGGCTTCAGGCGCCCACAAATTTGAGTTCTTTACCACTCTTGCAACTGCGGGGCTATTAAGCGTATCAAACTCAAAGGCGTCAAAATGACCCATGGCCCCCATGGCCTAGTTACCCCAACTCTCCTGATGTTCTTCACGATTTTCAAATTTTTGCCCAGTCTGGCGTTCACGTTGAATCTCCCGACGGATCTCGACCGCCATCTTACCACAGCGGCGACTTCGCTTTACCCGGCCCTAGCATGACAAGCAGCTTCACGCAGACGGACGATCTGAGAGCTGACGATTTGCAGCCGATGGACTTGAGTTCAGGAGCTTCGTCGAGGGTCTGCTCCCGTTTCGTCAGCCCGTCGGACAGCGTCAATGGCAATATGAGAGATGAAATCGACGGCTGCCAGTCTGAAGTGAGTCTACTTCTACTTGTCAAAAAATTAATTTTACGGCTAAAGATGTGTTACTTTAGAAAATGCTCGAAGTATCGGAAAAATAATCATAAAATTTTTCTTCCAGGATGGAGAACTGAATTGTACAAAATTAAGTGATGACGACCTTGAAATTTTGGGTAAGAAAGTCAGCGAAATCCTTACCAATGGAAACTGCATCGTGATGGAGGACAGTTCAAGCGAAGAACCGCCAGGCCTGCCTTATTCCTTCGAGCTAAGACGAAAAAGGTGAGTTTCTTCTGACAAATCCATTCAAGGTTTTTCTTCTTCTATCCTTTCTGGTTAATTCTGTAAAACATCTCTGTAAAACATTCTGTAAAATCATTTTCAATATTACCATAATATGTTTTCATCCTTAACAGTGCAAGCCGTAGACCGATAGGGCCTGGTTACAGACGACGCCCTCTCAGAAGCCCGCCACTTCCACACTCTGATGAGGAGAACACCTCTGAAAGGAGCCACAGTCGCAGTTCAACGCTTGAAAGCAATCCTCCTCGCATGCTTAAGGTTTGTCGAGATATATCTTATTTTAGGAACCAGAGCTCAGTTGTAGGGTTCTCCATTTTTTTTTTTTTTTGTAAAATTTGGTGAACGTATGCGGAACTATAGCGCCAAGAACATTTTAATTGGCTCCCTGTCTCAGATGGCTGCAATACAGTCGTTTTATGGCGTCATCGAATTATTCATTTGGTGTTCGTGCCCTGAGAAATGATAAAGGGGGAACATAAGCTCATCTCCAGACGATAACTTTGCTTGCCTCAGGTGGCCTGCCGATCCGAATCCGTGTACAATGACCCCCTGGGAATTGGACTGCAATCGTTCGAAATTGACTGATTCCAATTTTCAATTTCAGAGTTCCCTCTCTCCAGTGGAGGACTCTGACTCTTCCTCAGACGACGCTAGCGAGACGACGGTCGCATCACAAATTGTCGTAGTGTAAATATTTATTATGTAAGGGATAGATCATGTTATGCAAAGTACCTGCTTCTCTCCGAGCTTCAGATGGCCGACCCGATCAGGACATGGAGGTTTTTTATGGGCACCAAGGAATTCGGTCCAATTTGGAAGTTTTGATCCGCAAAAATGATATAACATCAGTACATGATACCCACAGAACGAGAAATATCTCTGAGATATTCCAAACATCTGTGATACTTAGGATCTTTGAGATGTAAAAAGGTGAATAATTGTTCCTTATTTTTACTCATGTGTGCATTTTTTTCCGTCGGTTTATTGTTCAGGGGTTTTCTTCCAAAAACATCAATGGGTATGGGTGCTAGATTTACTTTTTCATGTTATCTTTTTTACAGTCCTTTTCTCCACCTGTCCTGATCAAAATCGCTTTAAAATAGGCAGCATCTGAATATTAAAAGGTAGGAAAACGGACAAAAATACAGTAAATTTAAAATAATTTATATATTCCAGTCTACAATGGCGAAAGATGATTCCATAAAGCGTAGGTACTCAGCTGAAAAATGAACATGACTGTTCCATCTCAGAATAGGTAGGTAACGTTATGTAGGTGTTTCTAGTTACAGTGTGGCATTGAAACCCCTCGCAATTTTTTAACGTTTTTATTTTTATGATTTGACATAAAATATAAAAACTTTTTTGTAATAGGTACTGAAAGTTATTGCACCGCGTACGTATTCCCACGTTTCTTTCATTCAAAGAAGACTGTGATTTTTTAACATTCCGTTGTATTATTAGTTTACTATTTGGTGTGCTCGGCAGTTAGTTTGAGTCACTTTCTTACCTGTCACCAGCAACCGCGGTATTTTGATTTGAAAAGTTCGACGGATTTTTGCTGGAATAATTTTCGAACGCATTTGAAGACACTCAAGTTCCACAACCCCAGTTACGTCCATTATGTTACTACTCTAGTAGTAAAACGGCAATTTAATTATAATGTACCTTAGATCGCATGAGTTGACGGATCTTTGCCAAGTTCCAACGAACTTGGTGAGTTTTTAAAATTAATATTTTATATTAATTTATTTCTTAAAAAGGTACTGTCGAGTTATTCTGATCTCAAGGCACTGTCGCCTACTCTACGAAAGGGATCGGTTAGTGAAATCATTCATACAGCATGACCTACGTTCATGAATTATTAGCATGTTTGACGAGCGAGGACCAAAAATTCTGAATTATCTCAACCTTGTTTCAATTTTAATTCCCTGCAGAAAAATTCCGTTTAAATTTCTATCAACTTTAATTTGAAAATTTCAATTAAATTTATCAATTAGTTCCAAAAATTTTGTTTAAATTTAAATTTCGATTTACTAATTTCAGTATCACTTCATAAAGTTTCGATGCTAACGCAAATGCTACAATTTAAGCTAAAAAAATTAAATTCATAAATACAGAATGTTTATTTTAATCTTGATTATGATTTCAATCCTAATATTTTGTATTCCAAAAATTTCATTTTTTATCAGAGTTTTATTCAGACGCTTCAATTTTAATTCGCTAATTTCAGTTGAAATTGAACGTAGTCTTCTGTATTTCAAATCTCCATGAAATTGAAAAATTCAACCTAGTGAAGCTATCGCAAAAAAGTTCCCCCGAATAATGATGACATCATTGTTAACCATTCCGCCTCTGTAGACTGGGCGGAGGTGTCAAAAGATCGGACTGGCACTGCAGTACTAAAAAAGACATTTCTCCCCACTTGGAGTTATCAAAAAAAAAAAATTGCAGACGCATGGTTGCGTTTGTACTTATTGCGGCACTAGTACTTGGAAGCGGTCTTATTCGAACGCAGTGATTGTCTCACTGATTTTCATTTAATGCTCATTCGTTTGGCCAAGTTGTTAGTTTTAGTTGACGTCTACTCGTGGCTTTATATTGCCACTGATATTATTGACTGTTAACTTATTGTTAAAACTCATCTCCATGTAGAGTAGATCAACAATGTCTACCTCCTGGAAGAGGAGAGTCCATTTTGTAGATGAGAAGAATGAAATAAATCGCGTCCCATGGAAATTGGTCATTTTTATTGATTACCTACCCTCGATTCTTGTTTGTTCATCCATTGAAACTCTCAAACCGAAACTTTAACTCAAGCTTAAACATAAATTCAAACTCAAACTGAAACTCATCATCATACTCATAATCAAAGTCAAACTCAAATTAATACTTAAGCTAGAACTCATAATCAAACTTAACTTAAGACTCCCATAATCAAGCTCTAACTGAAACTTAAAATCCTACTCATCGAACTCAAACCGGGATCCAAAATCATAATTAAACTCGAACATTTTAACTGACACTCGTAATGAAACTCTAACTCATAATTCAACAACTAAACTGATAGTCAAACTCTCCAAACCAAATTGAAGCTCAAACTAATACTGAAAATTGAACTCACAATCAAACGCAAACTGAAACAAAAAATCAGAGTCACAATCAAACTCAAACTTACAGTCAAACATGATGGTCAGACTCAAACTAAAAGTCAAACTGTAACTCAACCTCAAACTGAAACTCAATCTCAAACTTTAATTCAACCTCAAACATGAACTGAAACTCCTAATCAAACTCATAGTAAACCTCAAA
This sequence comes from Nesidiocoris tenuis, assembly GCA_036186465.1. Classification (NCBI taxonomy): domain Eukaryota; kingdom Metazoa; phylum Arthropoda; class Insecta; order Hemiptera; family Miridae; genus Nesidiocoris; species Nesidiocoris tenuis. Next base: position 6,313,422 of record AP028909.1, read on the forward strand.
ATCAATGAAGTTCAAACTGAGAATTAAACTTTAACACAAACTCATACCCATAATCAAACTCAACATAAACTCATGATGACCTCAAACTGAAAATGAAACCCAGACTGAAATTGAAACTCGAACTGAAACTGAAATAAAAACTCAAACTGAACTTGAGTTCAAGTTTGAATTTCGGTTTCATTTTGAGCTTGAGTTACAGTTTGAGATTGAGTTTCAGTTTAAGTTAAGTTTCAGTTTGAGATTGAGTTCCAGTTCGAGTTTGACTTTCAGTTTGAGTTCAATTCCAGTTAGAGTTTCAGTTTCATGACCTAACTCAATTTCAGGTTCGGTTCCAATTTGAGTTTGAGTTAGGTTTCAGTTTGATTATGAGTTGAAGTTTGAGATGAAGTTTCAGTTTGGGTTTGATTATCAGTTTGAATTCGATTAGGAGTTTGAGTTGGAATTTCAGTTCCAGTTAGATTAGTTTGATTTTTAGTTTCAGTTCAAGTTTGAGTTGAAGTTTCAGCTTCGGTTTCAGTTTGATTATGAGTTTGAGTTGGACTTTGAGTTTCAGTTTGAATATGTCTATGAGCATTATTTCAGTTTGAGTTTGATTTATGAGTGGGCATGCGTTTGAGTGGAATCTTCAGTTGTGGTTTAATTTTTATTATGAGTTAGAGTTATACTTTCATTTTCGTTTTCAGTTTGACGATGAGTCTAAGTTTGAGTTTGATAATCAGTTTGAGTTGTAATTTGAGTTTCAGACTATGAGTATGAGCTAAGTTTCGGTTCGTGTCGATTATGAGAATGAGTTTTGTTTTGATTATGAGTTTGAGATAGAATTTGAAATTGAGAATGAGTTCGAATTTGGTTATGAGTGAGAGTTTGAGCTGGAGTTTGAACTCGATTATGAGTTTCAATTCCATAAGTCTAAAAATAGGTAATTCGGGTCGCAATTTTGATTTCTAGCCTTCAGTCCGTTTAAACTCAAAAGTTGCAATCTTCTCCTTCGTACTGGTCGCCTCGTTCGTCGATCGGAAAGGTTATCATAAAATACGCAGTACGGTTGAAAAAACTTCTTCATTACGCATGACAAGGTGATAAGTACCTTCATCTCTATACACGGATATACGAAAAAAAATCAACGAAGAAAAAAACGACGGTCTCAAAGAAAATTTACAGTCATATATTTATATTACATAACATATATAGTATTTTCATATCGTATAAACACATAAATAATGTTCTTCCAACATAATAAAATCATCTGAATGACATTCTGTACAAATGCAATACAAAAGAAAACTTTTTTTGTACAAAGACTGATTTACAATCGAATCGAGTAAATTCACTCTTTCGTCTCGTTTTTTTTTCTTCAAGTGTTCCAAAGTACAGATCGTAATTTTGACGGTTTCTTCCTTCTAGGATGACGGCCGTCATCCATCGACAGTCGACCGGGTCCAAGTATAAAATTAGGGCATTTCTTCCGAATAGATCTCGTTTCAAATTTTAATACTAGAAATTCCTTTTACAGTAAATCGTTGATTTCTTTCAAAGAGATTAAGGAAGTTAACATACAAATCGCATTTTGAGAGTAAAATTTATTTTTACTAATGTCACATTGAGGTCATGGTACTTACTGTTAAATGTCTAACTCTAAAGTAAATGTTGGCACTTTTAAAAATCGATGAGACTATACACTTTCTACATTGTTTTTTTCCTTTATTACAAGTGGTCAGAATGACAATACTAATTTGGCTAACATATTTTTCAAGTACAGGACACCGAGTAAAGCACCCGCTAGATACGAGGTCGTGTCTTGTATTAAGAGTGCACCCGATTTTTCCTATCAATGGAACGTCAATGAAAAATAAAATTGCTGTAGTGCGACAATTTCGGAAAATCAACTGTTTGCGGAATAACTATTTTTGCAACTAGAAATTATAACTATTGGCAACTCGTCCGGCCATTTCACGAACAACGTACACGTAATATCAGGATCGCGATTTGAGAAAATCTGTGATGTCGACAGGATTGACATTTTCTGAAATACATTGACTAGAACCTGGCACGACCAGGCGGGGGTAGGCCAATTTGAGAATGTGAAAAAATGTTCATTTCGAGACGAAATTGATTGTCGAAAAGCAAATGAGACTGGATTCGCAACCCCAAGATGAGGATTTCAAGGTAAACCATTGTACACCAATAAGGTGACATGGGTTCTACACAAAAGCGGTGCGCTGTAAAAATGTTAGCTGACACAATTTTGGACAGTAGCAAAAAAAAAGATGAAATTGTAAAACCTACCGAAGGGAAACCGAAGGGGATGTGCGAATTACAAAAACGGTTCGTTGCACAGAAACCTACTTACTTGGATCGGTATTTCAAAAATTTTTAATAATCGAAAATGTGAGGTACTCCAAAAAATATCATTTTTTACATATCCGGAGAATTTTTTTCCTTTTCATGTAACAAAATCAGCACGATTCGCACTTGCAGAGCCTTCAAACGTGTATGCGAGCATTCGTTGACGCACGGTCGTGTTCGCCAGTGTACGCGAATGGGTATAATGTGGATTCACTCCAGTTTGTGCCAGCCGGACCATTTAGGAACAATAGGCATCCCACCATAAATAAACGTGTTAGCAAATGTACTACACAACGCATCGTTTTTGTAAAGTAGGTACCTATGGCAAAACTGGAAAATTTATTTTCACAAAATTTGACTCATCTACAGAAACTGGAAAACAATGCAAAACCCAAATTTGGACTTGCAGGGCTGAAGGAGATAAAACGCCCGTTTCGTCGAAGGTCGTAAAGTACCGTTAATTCATGTATTCCCCACAAATTACAACCGTTATCACCTTTGACCATTTTCAACTCGAAATCCTCAAATCCTCCAGATAGTTTTTTTCAAGTTTCAGGAGTCAAGTTCAACAATTTGTACAAAGGTGACAAGTGCCCTTTCACACTTTCACCAATTTGGCCCACCTGTAGGTATTTCTCAATAGTTCAAAACGCATGATGCCAGCTGGACATAAATCGATTTATTTCATCGAACAAAGAAAAAATCCGTACGTGAATCAAAAGTCAGTCAATGTTTTACCATGAAACGTGTGCATCTCGTAATACAGCGATCGAAAAAAGAAAATCGGCGATTCGACAAAGTTGCGTTCGGTTGAAAATGGCGGAATTACATTTACGAAGGAATTCTCAAAATACATTAGATAATATATCGTATATCACATTTATTTGATATAAGAATAGGCTTCGTGACGTAAGCTCAATGAATTAAGAAGATTTTCCTCTTTTTTTTCTGTTGTTGACTGACGCTAAAAAATTACTAGACAATTGAAAAATTGGGGAGAGGGGGGGGTTAATTTACAGTCGAGAAACTACGCGAACTAAAAAGTGGCACAAAAGGAACATAATAACAAAGAGAGATCGCCATCACTTCTTACATTGTAAAAATAATGATAAATCGTTGAACTACGCAAATTCTCTGGCTCCAAATTCCTAGTCAAATCAGTCCGCAGCCTGTTAAAATTCGGCCTTGAATATGTCGACCTGATTAATTACAATTTTCTTTTGACTGTTTTTTTTCTCAATTTCTCGATCGATAAGAACAAAATCTTCCGTTTATACAATGTTCGATTTCGAAACCGAAAGAAAACCAATTTTACCGAAAACTATACAGAAACACCCAACACTGTTGACACAGAAACTACAAAAATTGCACTTACTCCTATACCATAGTTTTTTTTTCTTTAAAAGTAGGTAAATTTTAAATAATGTCTGCAAATGTACACAGCTTTTCAACTTTCACGACATTTATAACGAAAATCACATTTTAGAGAAAAAATTGTCTCTCTGTGCAAACGCCACAGTTGTTCCCGCATCTTCGACGCACATTGACGGCAGAAATTGTTTGGAATGTCTGAATGTGCGTGTCTGAATCAGTCTCGTAGTGAGGAGGGCGTTAAACTGTATGGAAAGGGGTAAATTGGGGCAACAGGGGGCCATGGGGTATGAGACGTGAGCAAAAAAACAAACAACAAATTTTACGCTCCTTTGAAAAAAGGACTGAGTTTGCTTGGAATTTTCGTTAAATGTTTCCTCAAAATAGTTCTCAAATTTTTTCACAATATTTTTTTGTCAGGATATCAGCGAAAATCCGTGAAATCAGGGGGTTTCTACCAATATCGCATTATCTATGGGAAAACACCCATAAAAATTCATTCTAAAAATTGAAAGTTGGGGAATTTCCGAAAAAAAACCATTTTGCACAAAAAATCTGGAATTTGAAAAAAAAAAATTTTTCTACTGTCTTGTTTTTTAGAAATTGATTTATGATAAAATTGTAATCTGATATAGGTGGCCAACTTTGTTGTGAAAATTAAGTTCAGTACTTTCGTGAAAAGCTGCTGAGGTATAGAAAAAAATTGCAACTTGATCAGGTCAGGAAACAACACGGAAAGTCGAAACTCACTAAATAATTTTTGAAATCAACACTGTCTACCACATTTGACTACTTGGATCAAATATAGAAAAAAATCAAGAACGTCAATATTAAGGTACGAATTTAACATATTCTTGAATAAATTAATTCAAGGCTTGGACCGAATTCTAAAAAGAAGAGCCGATAAGCCTCAAATCGATAAATTGAGAGCCAAAAAAACTTCAAATTGCAAAAATATTGGATTAAATATTGCAGCATTGCAAATTTAACGCATTATTAGGTCCACAAAATTAAGCCGAAGTTTGAAGGAAAAGGCAGAAGACAGAGGCAATAAGCAACAAACTCAACATCGAAATACATATTGCAGGGGTAGCAACGTCAAGAGACGAATTTTGAAACTTGTCCAAGCAAATTTAGTTAAGGCTTGAAACAAAATGGTGAAAAATAGAGCCAAAAAATCGAGAGCCCAAAAACACTCAAATTGAAATAAAATAAAACTGCAATTTTAGGGAAAGAATTTAACCTGCAGTAAGTCAAGAGGTTTGAGAAAATTGGGTAAAATTACGTTAACCAAATGAAATTTCAAATTTAGTCAAGAGGCTTGAGAAAATTGCCAAAAAAAAAAAAATAGAAAAAGGATAATAAAATAATGTTACCGAAATGAAAAGTTCTCTCTGTGTCAAAAATGCCGTTCTCTATCGAGTGAAAAAGAAAAATGTTCTCTCTTGGACGAGGAAAAAAAATTCCTAATTTGAATTTAGTCTCGTAAAAATGGGGGAAAAGAATATTTTTCGTTTTCATGTCGTTAGCGGTGCGTCGAAGCCGTGCGGTACCGAACTCGAGACGGAATGCGCACAGGGGCGGAGCGTTCTCGGGTTATCGCTCCTTACCCAAATGCTACGGAACACTGATCACAGTTCGCGACGCCTCTTTCCCCGAATTTGCGGGGCTCGAGGATGCGGAGCTCGAATTTTTGATACACTTGCCCGTCAATTGGTTCACACTCAACGGATTGTTTATGTCGTGCGGATTCGTACCCACTGGGTTCCTCAGCGGAGGCGCGGGCGGGGCGTGGTGATGGTTGTTGTGGACGATCGGCGGCTTCACGTCGTAGTCGATCATGTGCGGAGTCAGCGGGCTCTGGAGGCTCATGCAAGGCGAGGCGAGGCTCACCGACGGGCTGGCCAGGCTCGCCGACGGGCTGGGCAGGATCATCGAGGGGCTCGTCAGGCTGGAGAGGCCGCTCAGGCAGCCGGGGCTCGCCGAGCTCGAGTGGTGGTAGGACTCGCCGTCGTCGCCGTCGGGCGATTGCGTGTCGCCGCCGACGCTGCCGCAGCTGCCGAGGTTGTCCTCCGACTCCTGCGTGCCGTCGTCTCCGCTGTACCGAATGCATTTCTTCTTACGCCTGCGTAAAGAAAATGATAAAATAAATAATTACTCATCGAAACACAATGGACCAACTACGTACGATTTTATGAACAAAATGATCACATTTTAGGCTGAATTGATGGGTGGTTGAAACCATATTTTTTTTGTGATTCTGCCACCTTTTTTGTGTTTGAAAAAAAGAAGAAAATTATTTCAAAAAATTGAGGGTTTTTTCTGAACATATTGGAACAACCCACGATAGGTCAAAATCAATTATATTCGATCATTCAGGGCTTGATCGCTAATATTGATATAGTTTCATTAATTTGAAAAGAATATTTTTGTATATTCTTCTATAGGATATATTTTATATAGGATCTCTTTCAACCACGCTACTGTGCTGTTGTTTATTATTATGTTTTTTTTTTAATTCAGCTAAACGGTACAACAGCTAAAAATCAATCAAAATCATGCAAACTCAGAAAACCAATAAGTAAGTACCAATAAAGGGGTTTGGGAGAATCCGTGTTGAATCCGAACCAGAAAAAGTAGGTTTTTCTCAACTTTTTATGAAAATTATTGAATAGAATAATTCAACTATTGAGGCTATATGAAGGCGCTTGACTTTAGAAGATAACGTTTTGAAAAGCCAAAATCGGTTCAGCAGTTTAAAAGCAATTGCGAAAAATCCCCAATTCTTGGGGTTTCTTCAACTAGCGGATAAACTACCGATCCTGACCGATTTTGACTGTTCAAACTTTCAAGATTTTTTCTTACAAAATCAGCCCTTTATATAAAGAATCAACGGATTTAATTATTATTCAATAATTTGCATTACTTTTCGAACAAAACTTGCTCGTTTCGGGTAGGGATCCAACTTAAGAACGCTCTCAATAGTTTTACGAACGCAAAAACCACAACATCGACTATTACTACTTGATAGATACGAATTTTAGAGCGTGAAGGGTGAGGGTCTTGGTTACTAAAATTATTCTTCAGTTGAAAAATGCTTTTTCGACGTGGGAAAGAAAAGAAGCGGTGAGATCGTCGATCAGATGTGGTAGTCGCAGACTGAGTGATGAGCCAAAACAAAATGGTCGAAATGGCGAACCATGGTCAATATATGGAGTCCGAAGGCAACAAATATGTATTGACGTCAAATCGGGAGTTTTGAAGCGATATCAAGGTTGTTGAACAATTACGACCCTTCGATGGCAGATCAATTCTGGGCGTAACCGATGGTACCAGAATAACATAATGCCCAAAAATGAACCAAAATGATGCGAGATGCGTGGTTGTGAATGATGTCGAAATCCAAATATACGTTATAGCAAATAAATTGAATTTCAAAGCTGTGGAAACTGCAGGAATCAAGAGTGAACGGTCGAAGCGCCGATATTCTGGTACATGAGGTTTTGGGACGAAACCAATAAAATTTGGGCCGATTTGGAAACTACCAAGATGAAATATGACATAGAGCAAATGTTAAGAGCCGCCAAGATTGAAGTAGAATACGCAGCTGCGCTTATAATAAAAAATCTAATTAATAAATAAAAACACGCCAAATTCATAAGGAGGAAATTGTGTTTAGGATCCTGAAAGCTAAGGCCAACATTTTTTACCTAAAATGCGTGAGTCGGCACATTTTAGGGCAGTAAAAAAAAATGAAGAAGAGAGAATGCCAACATCCCGGAAGCATTGTGAGTAATTGAAATTCCGGGTAAACAGGTAATGGGTGATTAACTTTTCAATCAGAGAAATTTAAAAAAAGGTTGAGATTTGACGGGGACACGGCCATTTTTGAAAAATACGAACAGCCCCACCCCATTAATATAAATGATGGACGATAAGTCTGGTAATGCAGGATGAATATAAATGTTAAAGACCAAAACAAAAGGTCCTAGACGTTAAAGATGAAGGAAAATCCTAAAATATTCGAAAAAACGTGAATATTTGAAGAAAAATTTTCGTGTTCGGCGAAAACAACACAATTAGCAGCTGTGAAGCGTAAGGTGGGGAAAAATCACACGCATCCATACCTACGGAATTACGCACAAAAAAAATGTATCAAAGGCGTGCACAAAACTGAACGAAAAAGAACACATTACGAAAATCGCAAACTCGAAAGAGGGGATACGATTTACAATTTTTAAAAAATCAACTCAACAAATGCCATTCACGTTAAGAGTCGAGAGAAAGAAAAAATCGAAAAACAACGCCATCAAGCACACAGAACATCAAATTTGAAGAGCGCGACTCACAAACGGATTCCCAAGTAGGATTGTGTCCTAGAGATTAACATATGTAGGCTCCTGGGGTGACGAAGCATTGTTGGCTCCGAAATTTGTGTGTACCAGCGACGCCGGGCCAAGGTTTTGTGCCCCGAGCTCCGGACTGGCCAACACAACCACCACATAATTGGGATTTAGAAGCAAGGTCAATTTTGTTTTTTACGTTCATCACAATTAGATATATCAATTTTCTAAGTCAAAGCCGGTGATTTGCATGGGATGGGCTCAGTGGTGAGGTATTCTCACTAAACTGACACTAAACGCAGTGATGATCCGACTAAATCGACTAGGTATTTTGAATAATTTTCGAAAATCGTAATACTCGAAACGTAACGCACCTGCACGGTTTGCACCACTGGCTCTGCTGGTCAAGGCCGTACCTCGCCCGGCATTTCTTCATAGAATTACCTGTGTGACATGGATAATTAAATATTACTCACGCGTAACAACGTAACATTCATCGAGATAATCGTGTCAAAGAATAGGCTAGACAAGAATGTCAGAAATCGAATTTTAACGGCTGAACAGAATTGCAAAATTGGCACATCACCAAACGTTTGCCGACTCGTTGGTAGCTTTGTTCACAACATAAACTAACAAAACGGTCAATTTAACAAGTTCAAAAATGCAAAAAATCCGAAAATTCATCACGTCAAAAAATGTAACGAGTTGATCTGTCGAGTTCGGAATTTCGAAGAGTCAACCATTGAAAAACGAGTTGGAAAATTTGACCGGACGAAAAAAGTCAAACTATTCACCAAGGAAAAACAATATTTTTCCGAGTCGATAAATTCATTGAGTCAAAAAATTCGACAATTTAAAAAATTAACGAGTCAAAAGGAAAATTAAATGAGTCTAAAAATGCAACAAGTCAAAAATATGAGTTGGAAAATTCAGCAAGTAGAAAAATTTAAGGAGGCAAAGATTTTGCAAGTGAGAACAAGTCAAAACATTGAACATTTCTAACTTGTTCAATGTTTTGACTTGTTCAATTTTTTTACCATCCAGAATTTTATAACGAGTCGAAAAATTCAGTAAGTCAAAAAATTTATCGAGAATTTATCATATTAACCAGTTCAAAAATGGAAAAAGTTGAAAAATTAAACGAGTCGAAAACAAAGTCAAAAATATGAGTTAGGAAATTTAACAATAAGGAAAATTTATCATGTCATCTAGTCGAAAAATTGGACGGGCCATTTAACGAGTCAGAAAATGAACCGAGTTGGTAGATTTAACGAGATGGCAAATTCAACGAGTCGACAAAAACGTCTGGTCTAATGGGCCAAAACCACCAAACTTTTGACGTATCATTAATAATGTTGGTCACGTATCTATCAATGAACTAACGAAACGTTAGATTTAACGAGTCAGAAGTTTGGTGGCACTACGGGAATGGGACACAATTCGCTAGGAGGACTTGATAAAGCATTCCAAGCACCAGCATGTCCCAATTTCATCGATATTGGACAGCTCCAGTGGTGAACTCGATTCAAATTTTAGGCCCGTTTATCACAAAACAAATTGATTAATTATTCAGATAGTATCTTCAAATGAACCACGGAATTTTTTAACCCCGTAACATTCTGCACCACACAGGGTACAAATTTGACTTAAAACATTTCTGAAATTTTTTAAATTTTTTTTTCTTTAGCTGATAAAAATTTCATTGAAAAATTTTCAATTTTATTGAAAACATTTCCAAGCTTTTTTCGATTTTTTTCTTCAGTTAATGAATGTAAAATAGGCCCATGAAATTTGGTCTTTTTAAATCGAGCGAGGCTAAACTCCGAATTAATTTGAATCAAATGAACATTTAAGCCGATTCAATAAACCGGGCCTAGAATTTGAAAAAAATTTGATTGGGGAAAAAACTCGTAATTAAATGCGAATGAGTTTCACAGAATGAATTAACAAACGATCGGAAAAGCGATAACAAAATAATCCGATAAATACTGTAAAATGTCATGCTGTTAGTTCGAAAGTGGGGAAATTCATTCATGCTGGTCAGGAGGTCAAATTCGAGAACCACTTCGATCGAGGCTCGCATGCATAAACTGGATGGATATCTACGTAAGCTGAATAGATACAATAAATTAACAACTGGTCATTCGAGCTGAGAACTAATGGTCCAATAAATACAGTTGCCAAATTCGTGGAAAAGATTTTTTTCTTTCATTTTCCAAAAACGTTGGGCCATAACGGAAAGGGAACAAACCGTCACGAGACATAGCAAACCTGTATTTATTTGGTACCAGGCGGACTGTACAACGGTACAGCACGGCCAAGAAATCATAATGTTTTTTCCATCACGAACGTTTGGAAAAATATCGAACGAAAATTAAATTCTAACGTCTGGTACAGTTCCATAATAAAATGAAAACATGCAAACAGCCAACAAACACCCCTTTAAAAGAAGCAAAATATAGATGGTGGATAACTGACTCTGATATTGACAGACGACCTACATTCGCACGATCTCTAGTCCAATGCAGTGGAAGCAACTGAGTCTGTGTGTATTATTGAGATCCATTCCCAAAAAGAAAATCTATTTAGGTCGATAAATTTCGATCGAATAAAATTAGATTATTAAATTTCGAGGAAAAAAAGTTTCCTAAATGTGCTTCATTCAAATGATCGGCCACGTTTTTTTTCCGATTGCCACAGAGTCAATTTTCGTGCTTTTCGGAGAGGAAGAGGAGATTACAGGGTATCCAGGAGATTTCAAAGAGAGAAGAGATAATGATTAAATAGAAAATAAATAAGGTATATAATACGATGAAACCGTCAACAAGAGCAAGCTAGAAAAATTCGGCGAATTTCTTCCGAAGGGGGAGGGGAGGAGGAGGGAGAGATTTTCCGCTATTTTTCCCTGAACATGAGGAGGGAGGAGGGAAATAGTTCGTGTACCTCCGTCATTGGGTTCTTGCTTTCTTTTCCTCTTCTTGCCGCGCGTGGTATTGGCTCGGCTTGACCAATCCGGATATAGCTGCATATGCAGCTGTCTCTCTCTACGGGCCAGTTCGTAATACTTGGCCTGCTCTTCTCGCCCGAGGGCGTGCCACTATATAGGGCAGACAAAAAAAACAACACGACCTATGTTATTAACTGATGAGGAGTGGCTGATTAGAAAAATCCCAGAGACAGCTGTTTGATGGACATTGATCAAAAAAACACAATGACGAACGAAATTCTCACGGACGGCGATTTTTGAAAATTTTCTCTCATCTCCAAAGGAACGGAAATTTCGAAACCCACCCCTCCCGATCGGCTATGGACACGGCTTAGCGAAACGACCGCACAGACAGTAGGGGGGGGGGGAATGGGAAAGTGATAAGGAGCGTTTGATGGCCATTGCTGTACACAGAACAAGATATTTTCTACCTGATTTCACCGGGCGGTGTTTCTACGTACACTCGAATGACCGTTGTAAATTTCCGCACCAGCGTCCAGTGTTCGGAAAAATAGCATTGTGTGATAGGTCGTGGACATCAGGCTTTTCTTCTCAATTAGTTCGACAAAAACTTAAGAAAATATTATGCGATTATAATATATAAATAATAGTAATTATTATATGACGAGGGGAAATCATCCACACAGAGGTGTTTCATCTACGTGGGTTATTGGCTCGATGGCGAAGTTTCGTACTGCCATTCGCATGATAGTTTGTTTTGAATAGTTTACGCAGCGGTGCGACACCGCCTGAAGACATGCAAAACAACTATAGGATTCAGTACTGCAAATGAACACTTTGAGAGAAAATAAAATAAAATGCAAACACTGATTCGTCGGTTTTGAGGCCTGATACCAGAGAACAAAACTGTTTCAATTGCTTCTAATCTCATCACACAACATATCACAAAATACTATTGGATACAGAGGAACGTGAGATAATGAGAGAGAGTTAACGTCCGCGTCGGAAATGGAAAAATATTTATTTCATTTATTTATATTAATATTTTTAAAAAAATGGGGTTGGAAAAATATTTTTATTTTTTTTGAAAATCGTATTTCTTGAAGAATATAGTTGATTTTTGTTGGTGAGGCGTAAAAATTTATTTTTTATTTTTAACGTTACACGGCTATTGACAATTTTGGTCGACGAGCTATCCCACCGACTATGACGTGATTCGCGCTTGCGCGGCGACACGTTCTCTCTCTCTCGATGTCTCCGTTCTCGATCGAAGTGGACCGAATCAGGTTAGGTGTGGAAAGGTTTGACAAGAAGACGAAAGGGATAAGGTAGTCTCAAGTGTGAGATTTTGTTATTTGTTGTCGAGCGGAGAGAAAATATGCCATGGAGGGGCTACCTCCGGAGTCAGTGATGGTAACGCGCTCTTTCTTTCGTTTCTTCTTCTTAGCGCCGTATCCGTAATTATCCCGTGCACTCCACCCGGGGTACAGCTCCATGTGCAGTTGGCGCTCTATCCGCGCCTTTTCGTAATACTTTGCCTGCTCCTCCCGGCTTAGGCTGTGCCACTAAACAATGTAACCAATCCACGCCCCGTCGTTTCAATTTCACTCCGTTCCATCATCATGTTTTTTTCTCAGAAACAAAATCGTCAAAAAAAAAAATCGAGAATACAATGTGAAAAGATGGTAGAAATCGATTGATTGTCGAGATCTGAATTTCAATTGTTTAAAGAATTATTATAAAAATGTACAATTTGTAATCTGAGCGATACAAAGGATAAGCAGGCTCTCAATTTAGGGCGAACTGATCACTCCATGCTAAATTTTCATGCTCGGCTGAATGGAAATTGGAAATAAAAAGCTGGGGGGGTTCGGTGATAAATAAGGACCATAGAATGTGGACCATGTGGACCATATTACGTCTCCACGATGGTGACGTATTCCCTAGGCCCAATTAATGAGAGACTAAACCTACGTCAGGACTGTATGCAACGAAGAATTATTCAAGTTACGACTGAAGACTGAAAAAATGGTATTTATAAAATAGAATTATTTTCAAATTATGGAATTAGAATAGTTGGAATGTAGATTTCAAATTATCAAAATATTAAAGAAAATCATCATTACAATACTACACTAGGTAATTATTATCATGATTCGGGCATTTACGAACATTCCTGCGGTGAAAGTAGTATGAACTGAAGCAGGACGTCAAAGATTCATCCAATCAAAACCTCAAAAAAAGCAAAGCGCGTCCGAGCGTAGAAAAAGCTTTATGAGAAATCATATTTTATTAAAAAAAAAGGTCTTCGATTTATTGACGCTCGGAAAATGCTTGATCTGCATTTGACTGATGAGTATGTCGAATTGGACAGTTAAGGGATATTTTTTCTTTAGAAACGATCGATCATTATAGAGATTATTGATGAGAAGAAAAACGTCGACAGCTTTTTCGATTGTGTTTTATAGGCACCTAGTAATGTTCTGAGTCTTCAATTATACGTTAGTTTTGAATATTATCTCGTTCGTACGTGCGCAATCCGTACCCCCTTTATCTCAATATACAAAAAAATATCGCAGATTCTCAGATTAACAAAATAAAAAAATTCTTACGCTATAAAAATGGAAAGTTTTGCTGATGGGTGCCCAAAAAGTGAACTTCGCAAAGATATTTTTTTCTTTCTTTCTTTAAATCACATTTCAAAGAAACCTTGACCATTGAATGTTATTAGTTAAAGCTGAACGCTTCATTAATACTAGGTCCCATCATTAAAACTAAATCCCAAAGAATCGAATTTTTTTCAAGCAGGTTCCAAAACCTGTTTGAGAACAGGAATGGCATGGGCCAAGGTTTAAATTGAATTTCAAAGAAAAGGCATTTTTATCCAATAATTCTACTCCGGCGAAATTCCGAGAAAAATAATATCAGGTAGGTAGACCTGCTAAAATCTGAAAAAATGAGGAATCAGTCAATGTAATAACATCGCCCATAATTGAAAAAGCCTGAGGGCGGGAGGAACTTTAAAATGGAATCCGGGAGGGGGGGGGGGTTCACAAGAAATAATACAAATACAGTAGGCAAACTCGACTCACCCGTCGGCCAAGTATTTGATTTATGGCTGCACTCTCTTTCAGCGTACACTCGGCGACAACTTTCGCCCGCATTTCTTTCATGTACAACATGAAAGCATTCAGGGGTTTCTTGATGTGGGGCTTTTTCTTCTCTGTAAAAAAGAAACGTCAATGAGTTAGACAATTTTCTAGGAATTCAGGATCGGGAGGGGCGAGTTGGAGTTGATTTTCCGTCCCTGGATCAGTTTTGTAAAAAAAATCGCGTTTTTCCAAAATCATTCTTGCGAGTAAAATATATCATCCGATAGCTTTTTTTGCGCTGAGTCGAATGGGGCCATTGTTAGATCGGTAGATTTCTTGGTTCAGAAGTTACAGGCTTTACGGTGAGCGCGCAGGGCTGCCTGTAGGGTAGGCTGCACGACTTTTCGATTTCATCATATTTAGAGAAAATTTGTGTTTAATCAAATGTTTTTAAACGGAATTTTAACCGCTTAACTATTTTTGTCTAAAAACATTTTTATTTACCTAATGAATGTCAAAGCCACATTATGGCAATTTGATGTTTGGATGCACGGTTACCTGCATACTTGAATATGTATGGGAGTGTAATGTCGAGAATTTGGGCTGAGTTACCTATTCAATAATATTTGAATAGTTTCACAACATACCTAGGTAGGTAGTGAGTAAAAATTTTTAACTTGGACGAAATATCTAATAAGGGATGCAAACCACTCGAATAATAAACCCCTGTGTAAGAATTTGCAGCGTTTTCCCAATAATTGGGAAAATTATTAGAAGTAATTATCACTTCGTAGCCTCATGAGGGTTATTTCGTCGAATCGTAACATTATTATACTGAATTACAACAATTCCTTTGCCACAGATTTTACAAGAGAAGTAAATCCGAATCGAGATCAAAATCCCTCGTGAACCCGACCAATGTCAGTTCCACGCTTTCAAAATATCCAGGCCGAATACATCGTTCGAGTTAAATGTTGCAGCGAGACGTCGAGTAGGTATCTGAAATGTTCGCAACATACGAGCCGTTCTCCCTTTCTGCGAATCCCTTACCCTCGGGAGGGAGCGGAGTACAAAACGGGGGCTGGCCCGTTGAAAATGAAGCGACCCGACCGGGGGTGGGGGGTTGAACAACGAATATTTCTCGTCGAAATGTCAACGCTCGAGTTGTGATATTACGAACGGGAGGGAAAACGCAGGGCGGAATCTGGAAGCCCGCGGGGGTGGAATGGGGAAATAGGGGAATCACAGGGGAGGCTCCCTGGATGTTCACTGGAACATGAAGGCCAGGGGGGAACACCTCTTTTAAACCTCGCTGAAAATGCGACAAAATCGATTACGAGTTTTCCAGTTACTGGAAACACAACACGGAGGTAAATCTTCGACGGCGGGAGTACATATTCTGACGACACCCCCCTCCCCCCTTAACAATTCTGCGAAAGACGAGAATTTTTCAGCGGAAAATGATCGACAAAGGGAAAAATTCTGAGAGCGCGATTTTCATTACATCGTAACGTCTCCGAGTTCACAATAAAACCGAGGGAATCAAAATATTGTTTTTTGTATCAAGAGCTCTGCGATTCGACGAATGGCCGCAAACGAAGGCGTATTAGGGTAAAAGTAACTGGGAATTTATTACTTCATTATTTACGAAGTGAATGGGAGCATTGTAATCGTCCTAAATCAAAAATCGGGACGGAGGTTCAGAAAAATTTTTTACTCAAACACCTTGACTAAGAATCACTTCCTGAGCGAGTGTCTCTTGTCATTTACAAATGTCCATAGCTCCCTCAATTCTCAACCTTTTCAAAATTTCTTGAACTGGATTATTCGTCAAGACCTAGCACCCTTTGTAACCGAATAACTCACTTTACTTGTGGTGTTTGCACTTGGTGTTTTTTATTTGATTTTTTCTGGCTTTTTGCGCCATGTTTGTCACACTCTCACGCAGCCAATTTGACGTCGATTTTTCGAAGAACACTACCATTTTTGGTGAGGTTGGTAGGCAATTTTTTTATTTTTCATTATTATTACCAGGGGCGTTTGAGCCAGAAATTTTAAGAACATCTTACCAAAATCGTAATTTTGCGCCAAGAAACTCATTAAAAAAATAAAAAAAATCAACATGTATCATAGTTTTTTTTTACTCTTTGTGGGTCTTTTTACGTTTGTCTTAAGATTTTTATTTCAGCCCACGAGCAACAAAAAAGCTGCCAACCCAAAAGTTATTTTTTCAAACATTTTTCCATTACTTTTATTTATATTTTAATAAAGGATCAAGTTTTTACAAATACCTTGGTTACTGCTGGCGTGACCCGATTCTTGACTTTTGGGTCCGTCATTCGTCGAAGAGGATGACTTGTGGTCCATAGATGATGACCTGGAATAATCAAAGTGGCGTAAGTCACAATTTCCATAAAAATCCACATAAGGTAGGTAATCAATATTATATAAGCATAAATTTATGCTGGCAAATGACGGATGTATTGTGTGTTTATGTGGGCAGGAGCGATTTTTATCGACTTTCAAAGATTTTTTTAATCCAGTCGATGAGGGGTCAAAGAATAAATTTAAAACGATAATTTTACAGCAGCGTTGATGATTGGTTTAATGAAAAAGCTGAATCAAACACGTAAAACTAAAGAAAATAGATTTGCGCAATATTTTCAATTTTTATAGATTGTATCAGACGAACGACTCAACCCGCAATCGCTCAACGTCGCGACCGGGCGGTCACGGCTGGCCCAAGAGATTCGACAATCGAATCTTCCAAGGTCGGAGGTTTGAGCCGTCGGCGGGCGCGTTCAGCCGCAGCGTTCGCGTATCTGATAGGTCGAGTGCCGCACGTTCCGGGAAGACGGACCCGCCGAGGCGGCTGAGGTGCCGCACAACCAGGCGACTTGACGTTGGGCGATTGCGGGTTAGATGTTCGTGTGCTTCCCGCATATGAGAAATTTCATTAGCTTAATATGCTGGGCTTGGTTGATGCCTGATTATAGTAATTACGACATTATCAAGTAGAAAATTGAAATTTTTTTCCAGGTTTATCTCGTTCGAATTGCCCTGACCGCAAATCACGCCAAAATCAAATCAGAGTTCTGACGCCGAAAATCGGTTAAAATATTGATTTGATGTGGACCAAACGGATAGCAAAAAATTTTGAGCTAGCACTGACTTGTAGGACTACCAGAGGAATTCGATCAAACAATTCATTTATTGCCCAATGCAAGCCAACCAAGGATGAGCCTGAGGGGCATTGCGATCTAAACATGAAAAAGTCTGTATTCATGTCTAATGACAACATTTCAATACTTTCGATTATTTTTGGTCTTTTTCAACAGTTTTTGTTTTTCCTGAACAGCGATTGAACTACCGGACCAATTTTGACGATTTAATGCCTGCTTTCCGTCCAGATCCAACTCGGACGAGCATAGAATACACTTATGGTTTTTACTGATTATATTTTTAAAACCCCGACTTTTCAAACAGATTTACGGAAAATCTGATTTTATTTTTATTTTAGAATTTTTCGATATTATTTCTATTCAAATTTTTAAGATTTTATTCTACTGGTTAATTTTTGATGAAAAAATCACCATTTGGCAGTGGTTTTCGCAGGTTTTTCGGCGGTTTTCGACGACTGCGAAATCGCCTTCAGGTTGGGTATGTTGAGCGACAGTTGCGTATGCTGAGGTATGCTGAGGTCGATCTTGGGCACGTTCAGGGGCAAGTTCTTCTTGGCCGGCGCCGGGGGCGGACTCGATGCCGGCGCCCGGTCGGAGGACGGGCTCAGCTGCGGGCGGTCCGATGTGGCTGCGGCGGCCCACAGACCGACGTACGGATTGAGGAACGGAGGAGCCGGCGGTGCGGGTCGGCCCGCCGCCGGGATGAGGCCGGCCGAGCTCATGAGGCCGCCCATGTACATGGCCGTGAGGAGGTTCTGCTCGGAAGCGGCCAGGCTGCGGATCATGCTGTACACGCTGCGCTGGTACGCGTCGGCCTTCGAGTTTCCGCCGGCGGAGACGTCGTCGGCCCGGGCGGCACCGTCGTCGGCGTCCGCGTCCCGCCCGCCGTCGTCCCTCTTCGCTTCTTTGGCTTCTTTCAATTCGTCCTCCTCGACGACGGACGACGGGGCGACGATGGCGACGGGTTTTTTCTTTTTGCACAAATTCAACGGCTCGTTCATCGAATTGTCGTCTTCCATTTTGGAAAAATTAGCCGATTTATCGAGAATAAGTTACTTGAGAAAATTATCACAATGGTTTAAGCACGGAAATTTATCAGTAAAGAACTCTGGTAACCCTGTATAAAGACTAGAATTTATTGTCGTGAGCACGCACAAGAAGACTAGAAAAATACTAGAACAATAATCATCACAATGGACAGGAAAAATCGTAGAAAAGGATAAACTCTCCAATATTACTATCGTATACGCGTTTTGAATCACAATAGCGTTATAAAAATAAAAATTCTCCTCTCCAGACGGTTCACATGAAGAGCTACATGTTGGGAGGACTCTAACGAAAAATCAATGTCGGGACTTCAAACGATTAAAAACCAGTTCATATCAAAAAGTCCATTTTTCCTTCCAGTTTTCATTTCCTTTCGACAATTGAATACCTCACATGGGCTGTGTCATCGTCGTGGCCGCCAGTCGCGTATCGGGCCGTCGAAAAGTCGAAATCTCCAATAGGAACGAACGAATTTATACGCCGCGAACACTCATAATTTTCCCCAGCATGCAACAGGGCTCGGGTCCAAAACAAAAGATATTTCATCGCGGCGTCGCCCTCGGTGACGTCATGACCTCGCAATCGAACTGCGAGGCCGATCGGACGAAAACGATAGTCGAAACGATTTTTTTATTATATGTGGAAAATGAAACGCCGGGAATGCGCGCGAACTCGACACGAACGAAGAAAAAGACGTTTTCCGGCGGGGGAAAATTCTATTCGATTTTCCGAAGTGGAAAATTTCGTAGAAACACGGGCAGAATGTAGAATCGATTGTGCTAAGGTTAGATTTAAGGAGGGTCAGTCAGCTACGTCAATAGTGATATAGCAGCACGTCCCTTCGCGACTCCACAGTTCCAAACAGTTTCATATTTTCCCCTCTTTCCACCGTCGAAATTTTCGGCGGTTTTTGAGCCCGGAAAAAATTTCTAGGCAAAAAACCGCTCATTCCCATGTCACATTTGAAGGTGAGGAAAATTCGCGACGAATTTCCACGTAATTTTGGCGAAAGTTTTGATTCATACGGTGCCATATCGATCAGTCTAAATGAAAAGAATGAATTAGGAACATGCGCGGTGAATAGTGCATCATAAAGGAGAGCCACCCTTCGGCCAAGGGGTGAAAAGCAAGGGTGAGTCATTGTGCTGTACTCTAAGAGCTGAGCCTTGCAACAAGTCGAGCGAAAAGTTTCCACTGCAGGCCGTCAGGATGCGCGGCTATGAGCTGAGCCAGCCGACCCGTCAGCCAATAGTAGTGCCTGATCCGACCGCGAGAGAGAAAGAGAAGACAAGGACGAGAGTAGAAAACGAGCCGAATAGATTAGTGACATGAATACATTATTTGTCTGGGTATCACAGAAAATAAAGTTCAAATAGTTGGAGTGGGTAGGTTTATCATCATAATATAAGAGTCAAAATTTGTATACAAATAGAAAAATGTGCCAAAAAAATGTTAGGGGAATCTTGCTTTTTATCAATAATTGAAAAATAGATGGATGCTTTTATTTGCCGATACAAAATCATTTGTGTAGTAATGGTCAATGGTGAATTCAATGATGTAAATTGACTAGTAAGTACTCGCCTTCCTCACGATAATAAATTTCAACATTTTCGGATATCATGCACCCCGAATCAAATCTCGTTATTTGGGCAGGAATTAATGTCGATCTTGTCAATTGGAAATCCACGATATTTAGTCGATTTTACGGGCATTCCGGATCAAAATGTTACAGCACACCAAATAAATTTTTTTTAACAAAACGAAAACCAGTAGACGCGACGATAAACACTATGCTTCCATACTTTGAAACGTGAAAGTGTTTGATCATATTTTTGTTTGATCACGATTTGATCATATTTTGACTGCTTTTGAAGGGTGTTTGGGTCTAAAATATCAGAGAAACTCACTATGAAAATTTTAAAACTTGGATAAAATAAAAATACACCATGCTATAGGGATACAAAAAATATCCACAAATTCTGCAAGGTAAAAAAAGATTTCAGCGTTATTGGTCTTAAAATCTTTGATTTACCTAGCAGAGTATATGGATGTTTTTTATTTTCCAATATTGTGGCGTATTTTTACATAATTATATATAATTACATAATTACAGGTGAGTTTTAAAATTTGCATAGTGAGTTTTTTTTTATATTATCGACCTAAGCACCCTTAAAAGCAGTCAAAATATGATCAAATTGTGTCACACTCTTACGTTTCAAAATACGGAAGTATTGTGTGTTATCTACGCACCACCGGTTTTTCCGGAAACGAATCCGAACAGATATCAAGATTATTAATAATATGCAGGGAAAGTCTGTCGAAAAGAGACAGTTTGAACAGGTGCGTCGGAGGGTGCATTAAATATTAAATATCTGACAAACGTAATGACAATAATTTGTGTTCTTTCAGACGAGAATGTTGACATAGTAATGAGCCCGTCTCGTGACATCAGTCAGACCGACGACGTATGTTTTATACGGGCGACGTTCTTTAACATACAGCCGACGCCGAATTGCGTTTCTGTGACCGCAAAACGACTAGTAAACAATGGCCCATTGAAGTTGAACTCATGCGTTGAAAATTGCTTCCTGGAGTAAATTATCAGCTCGTAATCAGCTTCTGGTTAATGTTTAATTAATTTTTTTGGCAAAGACGGCCGCGGGAAGGTAGGGCACAAATCGTTATAATGAATTTTTATCATTCGTTGGTGGTCTTTGAGTTGTAACTAGAGCCTGAATACCTAAAATAAAATTTTTATTTTAAACATTACAGTACCTACCTACTTATCAGAAATTTGCAAGAGATAGGCACCTAAATTATTGCATTTCGTCGCTTCTGGTTAATGTTTAATTGACTTTTTGGCAAAGATAGGCAAGGTAGGCAAAGGTAAGGCACAAATCGTTAGTACCGAATTTCATTATTTGTTGGTCTTCTGTGAGCTAGAGCCTGAATTTTTATTCCTACAATAAATTTTTATTTCATATTACAATAAATTTTTATTTCATATCTACAATAAATTTTTATTTCATATTACAGGGAGCAAACTACCTACCTACTTAATAGGTAGTACCTGTCACATATTTCCAAAAGAGGTAGGTACCTAACTTTCTGCCTATATTATAGGCTTCATAAATTAAAATTTAAATAAAAAAGATCAAACAAATCATTCGACAAAACTACGATAACACCTACGACTCATGAAGAACCGGAGTGAAAACATTCTTAAGCACGTCTGTTCCACACTGACCATTACGACGTTACATTGATCGAACAGAAATGTTTACTCAGTAATTCCGAACTGGCAACTGGCAATTTTTCGCCCGGGATTGATCACAACGCGGAACGCACAATTACCCGATAGCATCTTGAAAATGGGCGCAATCGGGTCGCACGATAACAATTTCACCGCCCCGATTCGTCGACAAATGTAGGAACAATTATTGAGATTGAAAGGGAAATAATTGCCAGTGCTCGAGGGATGTTTTAATCAAAGCAAATGTTGCACTAACTTCGGCTGATGGATCGTCAGCACGCGAGATGGTTCGGAGGAACAGTTTTCTATCAATTGGACGCATATAACTACACTGAAACCCGCGAAGATAACACACAATACTTCCCTGTCATGATATGCAAATTTTGTAGCACATTTCGATTATATTATGACAAATGTTGAGGCTGTTTGAGAAAACCCACTATGAAAAATTAAAAACTCGCTTAAAATCAAAGTAAGTCAAGTAAAACCAAGATTAGGAGACCGAAGACGCTCAAATCGGCACATTTTTGTGGCCAGGAGAAACACGGACAGACTGACACACAGACACTCAGTGTGCCTGAACAAGTCTAGTTCAAGAAGTGATTCTGAGTGGAAGCGTGCCAGTAAAAGTAGCATCAGTAAACGCTTAACTCAAAGTCAAGCTCACAATGGAACCGAAACTCAAACTTATACTCAAACTCGAAGTCAATTTCACAAAGAAACAGAAACTCAAACTCACAATCAAACAAGAAGTCAAACTCACAATGAAACAGAAACTCAAACTCATAATCGAACTCGAAGTCAAACTCTCAATGAAACGATAACTCAAACTCATAATCGAAACCGATGACAAACTCACAATGAAACAGAAACTCAAACTCATAATCGAACTTGAAGTCAAACTCACAATAAAACATCAATACAAACTCATAATCGAACTCGAAGTCAAACTCACAATGAACCGAAACTCAAACTCATAATCGAAATCGAAGTCAGTCTCTGTTTAATTGTGAGTTTGACTTCAAATTCCATTGAATCATAATCGAACTTGAACTCAAACTGACAATGGAACCGAAACTCAAACTCATAGTTAATTTTGAAGTCAAACTCACAATGAAACAGAAACTCAAATTCATAATCGAACTCGAAGTCAAACTCACAATGAAACAGAAACTCAAACTCATAATCGAAATCGAAGTCGAACTCACAATGAACCGAAACTCAAACTCATAATCGAACTTGAAGTCAAACTCACAATAAAACATCAATACAAACTCATAATCAAACTCAAAGTCAAACTCACAATAAAACATCAATACAAACTCATAATCAAACTCAAAGTCAAACTCATAATAAAACCGAAACCCAAACTCATAATCGAAATCGAAGTCAAACTCTCAATGAAACAGAAACTCAAACTCAAATTCAAAATCGAAGTCAAACTCTCAATGAAACAGAAACTCGAACTGATAATCGAACTCGAAGTCAAACTCACAATGAACTGAAACTCAAACTCATAATCGATATCGAAGTCAAACTCACAATGAACCGAAACTCAAACTCATAATCGATATCGAAGTCAAACTCACAATAAACCGAAACTCAAACTCATAATCGAAATCGAAGTCAAACTCTCAATGAAACATCAATACAAACTCATAATCAAACTCGAAGTCAAACTCATAATAAAACCGAAATCCAAACTCATTATCGAAATCGAAGTCATACTCACAATGAAACGGTAACTCGAACACATAATTGAAATCAAAGTCAAACTCACAATGAGTTTGACTTCAAGTTCGATTATGAGTTTGAGTTTCTGTTTCATTGTGAGTTTGACTTCAAGTTCGATTATGAGTTTGAGTTTCTGTTTCATTGTGAGTTTGACTTTGAATTTGACTATGAGTTTGAGCTTCTGTTCGATTGTGAGTTTGACTTCAAGTTCGATTATGAGTTTGAGTTTCTGTTTCATTGTGAGTTTGACTTCAAGTTCGATTATGAGTTTGACTTCAAGTTTTATTGTGAGTTTGAGTTTCTGTTTCATTGTGAGTTTGACTTCAAGTTCGATTATGAGTTTGACTTCAAGTTCGATTATGAGTTTGACTTCGAGTTCGATTATGAGTTTGAGTTTCTGTTTCATTGTGAGTTTGACTTCAAGTTCGATTATGAGTTTGAGTTTCTGTTTCATTGTGAGTTTGACTTCGAGTTCGATTATGAGTTTGACTTCAAGTTCGATTATGAGTTTGACTTCAAGTTCTATTGTGAGTTTGAGTTTCTGTTTCATTGTGAGTTTGACTTCAAGTTCGATTATGAGTTTGACTTCGAGTTCGATTATGAGTTTGAGTTTCTGTTTCATTGTGAGTTTGACTTCAAGTTCGATTATGAGTTTGAGTTTCTGTTTCATTGTGAGTTTGACTTCGAGTTCGATTGTGAGTTTGAGTTTCTGTTTCATTGTGAGTTTGACTTCAAGTTCGATTATGAGTTTGAGTTTCTGTTTCATTGTGAGTTTGACTTCAAGTTAGATTATGAGTTTGAGTTTCAGTTTCATCGTGAGTTTGGCTTTGAGTTCGATTACGAGTTTGAGTTTCGGTTTTATTGTGAGTTTGACACTGGAAAGTTTGATAATGAAAGATATATCATGTTTGTAGTACTTTTGTGAAGGGATGATAGGGAAAATGCAAATTTAAGTTTTCAATTGGCATTGTAAAAAATGGAGGAAGTTGCACTAATAGTGCATTAATTCAGGTAAGCGAGTTTCATAAACCCCGTATATCAGAAATAACATGATTGCGAGGCTATGGGCCAAATGTATCACGCCACCAAGCGGAATCGAACCCATAACTCCGACATAGCCTGATTCAGTCGCGCAGGCCACTAGGCTACCCGTGAGCCCTTCTATTGGTAAAGCCAAATTAGCGATGCCGTACGAATATTATGGAGAAATGAAAGTTCGAAAGCGAAAAACCGTCAGGACGCCAGGAATTCATTATCCCATTGTCGCATAATTTCATCTTCAGAATCACTTCATTTCTAGGAAAATCACCTCTAGTTTTTCGATTTCCATTGATTTTCCTACGCAAATATCGTCGCACCGGATGCAAGGTAAAAAATTCAAAGAGCGGCATGACGTGCTGAGCAATTTTTCATGAAACCCAGCGAACGCGAAAGGGGTTTTAAGCGGTAAACTGGGAAGGGATGGCGGATGGTTGAGAGAGGATTTAATCAAATTTGCGTAGGCCGTCGACTGGATTCACCCCCGTCGAAGGGGAGGGGGTGCAATTGAAAATAAAACGCAGCATGAGCAGAGGGGCAGATATCGACTGGCTGTAGCTGGGCTACGGTTGATAGGGATCCAACCCTGGATGGGAGGCTATGCTCAGGCTAGAAACACCCGACGAGATGCGAGCAAGACGATTGGTCAGCCGTTGCTAAGGAACGGCGGGGTCTTACACGGGAATAGGGGAGGGTGAACTCGGCTCGGCAACCCTTCGGAGCTATCGGAGAAAATCCAATAGAGATCGCGAGCTTCTAGTTGTGCAGAAATTGGACGCTGGAAATGTCGAGGTTGAGATAATTGCGAACGGGTCGGAGAAATTCGGGCACGAGATGGATGGAAAATCGAAAGGTTGGAAAATAATCGAAATCGAATCAAACCGTTAGAGCCGTGTCGAAAGTGGCTTTACGCTAAAACACGAAATGAACACATCGATACCTTGATGCACAGCGGGCACATGTCCATTTTTCGATTTTGAGATATTGGTATCACTGGATTTTGCGTTTTGCCAAAAATCAGCTTTTTGGACAAGTGCCTTTTGCGCTTTAATGTATCGACATGCAATCTAGTTTTCTCGAATAAACGTTAGAGGGGTTGGGATTTTTCGTAGAACATCATAAACCTCAGTCATAAAATTTTGTTTTGGGCTCTATGTATACCTACAGGAAGGTAACTCACGCGTGATAAAATGTGTTCAAATGTTTAAAGGCGGATTCTCAAGTGCGCGTCTTCGTGCGTTACGGAAAGGTCCGGAAAACACCATTTGAACATCATTTTTACCATAATATTAGCAACCATCTCCCCCAAACACAAACCCATATGCCTTCTCATAGAAACACGATTACAAAAACTGTTCAATATCCTCTAATTTTCTAGAGTTGTATACTGATCTGCAAATGGTGTTTTCAGGACCCTTCCGCAACACACGAAGACGAGCACTTGTGAACGCCCCTTTAGAGTGTAACAATTGCCAGCATAAAATTTCCAGAGAAAATATACGCAAGGGTAAAAAAACTTATTCAACCACTCACCTGTGGTTATGATCGTTGGATTGGAGCTCCTGTTTGGGGCCCGGGGTAACTATAGCTGGGTGAGAGTGGGGAGAGAGGCTATGCGCACTCATAAGCCCTCCCGGCGAAAACCTGTAGAAGTCGCTGGAAATTCGAAAAAAATAAAATTTTTACAAACTCGGCCGAACAATCGATAGTTACCTTTATATGGACGATAATTCAATAAACGAATATTTACCTCGAAAGGTTAGGTCCTCCGATCGGCAGTGACGAGGGGTACGGACTTCTGAATCCCGCACTCCCACTGCTGATAGGGTACATGCTCGGCGTGTGCCTGGAATGAAAAATCGGTAATATTTTCAAAAAAACCAAATTTTCCGTTTGGGTATTTTGAGGTTGTGGGGAAAAATTTGGAGAATATTTCTGAGTCGGTTTGAAATGTGTGGGGATTGGCATAAAAAATAGGTAGGTAGGTATACAGGGTTGTCACGCTTATAATTATCTTCCTTAAAAGGATCGATTCTACCGCTCATTTGCTACAATTTTCGTTCTATAAACTTTTTTCTGAGCCCTGAGACAGGTACACTTTTTTAGCTTTAATTTTTTTTCCGTGTTTCCGACTCAGCCTCAGTAAAATGTTCATAAATCTCTCAGCTACTGGAGTAATCACAAAAATGAGGATACCGTTAGAAAGAGCGTTAAATTTGCAATGTTGTTACGGTATTAGCAGCTTTCTAACGTTAAGTTAAAGAATCAAAAAATAATGCCAAAGTCGAGGAATGCACAATTTTAAAAAATTACCATTTTTCAACGTTTGTTTAGGACAAGAAAAAAACGGAAAACTCCTGAGCACGTCTGAGAAAAACCGTCAGCTTTCCAACGGTACAGTGATTTTCTAATTTATCCCGCTTTTTAGTAGAGAAATCGACGTTTGAATTCAGGAAAACGTGGTTTTCACTGCAATCCCCCTCTTCCAAATCTCAAATTCGATTTTTTTATTGCTGAGCAAATTTCGAAAATCGGTAAAACCCATACAGAGGACACATGAGGTATTTAAGATGGCTGCATGACATAAGGGTCTCAAGTTTTGAGACATTGAGCATTGTATTATGTTTTTTCGCTTTGAGCTGGCGTTCTACTTCGAAACAAAATAAAACAGACGCAAGACTATTATTTTTGACGAGTGTCTAACTTCCTTGACGACTCTAGTCCAAATAGAATCATCCAAGTGACGGTGGGTTCAGGTTGTGTGTTTTTCAGAAGACGGGGGAGCTTTGGGAAAGTGCTTGTGTACACAGGCCGGCCGAGAGGTCAGTTTTCTCTTTTTCCGCTTCGAATAGCCCGACGCCCTAAGCCCCCAGAATGGCCCTCGGATATCCTTGTTTGTTTCCCCCGAAAGACAAGTGTCCATCCTTTTCTCGAGGGCCAACCATTTTCCGTCTTTGCGGGTTTTCAGCCTCGTTAGCGACCCCAAGATTTTCCCTCGGGTCAGACGATCCCTTCTTGGAATCTCGATTGTTCGATTGTGTACAAAAAAATAGTGCGGAGTCGCAAATCAAATCTGTCGAGGGGGAAGGTTAGCTTCAGTAGCATGAAGATGATTTAGAAGGTGACATGTATCACTTTCATACATTAGATTTTTGAAAATGGAATTTTAGACCTAATCTATCATACTTGGACTAATTTTGGAACAAGACTCAGCAATGCTGACAAAGATGCATCGAAATAGGCAACCCCTTCATGTAAACTAAATTCAACGATTTCATGGTCATAAATATCTATTTCATGCTTTAATTGAATCACTTCGATTTAAAAATTTCGCAATTTTTCCATCTTAAATTCAGAATAAAATGCGTTCAAACGAAAATGAATAAAAATCTTGAAAAATAATCAAGTTAACATAATTTCCCGTATAATTTCTGGTTCCAGCATTCAAAAATCGTCAAGAAAGCCCGAATGCATGAACTACCGACAAAATCTACCGATCCGACTCAAGGAACCGTCTTACACACAATCCCGTGAATAAAAGGGAGTGTATCCGACTGAAAGGAAGGTAGATTTGCCGGATTGTGGGTGGAAAAGGAGAGAAGCTTAGCCGAGATCTCGAACCCCAGAACAGGTCGTCAACTCGGGGGAGCTGTTATCACCTTATTTGTCCCCCATTGAGTCCCCTCGGCTTCCGCCGTCATCTTATTTAGAAAAACCTTATCCGCTTTCTTTGCTTAACCCGACGATGACGAGAGATCTACGGGTTTTCTCACAATGGGGTGCCAAAGGCGGGATTCCCCTATTTACCCTGCTTTTAACCGAAGTTTTCATTGAAATTTGCTTAGAAAAGATTGAAAAAATTGATAAATCGGTAATTCGCTATTTTATCGCACGACGTTATAGAATGATTATACACCTTTTTAAAGCGAATACACAACAGATGGGTAAATTTTAAAAATGAGTTAATATGGTAAAAATAGGAACTCACCAAGACGCCGCGACCTGAGATATCTCAGGACTGAGCATGGGGTAATGGTATTGGCTTGCGCTAAACGGGTACATGGGCGGCCTCGTAAGACCTGAAACAGAGAAAGTCGAAAAATGAATAAATAACGGAACAACAGTCGCATTAAAGATTATTCAAACTCCAGAGATCACCAGTGGAGACTTTAAATACAATATAAATAAATAAAAGTTGCTATTTGAGCGCGTTTAGTGTATGATTTTAACGTCAGGATATTTATGGACAGTTAAGTGGTAAACCTTTAATTAAATTCTTAACATTATTGAACCCTTTTTCCTGTAAATGTAACATAGCGAATTGTCGTTGACCATTTCAGTTACTTAAATACTCCAAATGAAACCACCGTCCTCCACAGACTGGGAAAACTTCGGTTTAGATGTCAAAGCCTTTGTTCGGAATGAAAACTTCACTCAACAGCCGGTCTTAATCGCAAAATCGTCCATTGTCATTTCGGACGTTTGGCTCGGCGAAAGAGGAAAAGACGGGAAAGAAGAAAACTGCGACTGTGCCAGTGTTTTAGAAAGAGAGAATAACAGAAAGGGGAAGAACGAGAGAGAGGGGACATGAAAGGGACGCCTGAGAATGAGGAGAATGATTTATTCAAAAGAGACCGAAATATTAGCCGTCTCACTTTCCATCAGTGGGGCCGGCCATTCTATCTTCCCCTATACCAGCCACCTGTCCAAAGCAATGATCTCTAATTAATGCACTCGAGTGTCCCTGGTGTTTCCAGGAGTGCTCAACTTCCTTTGAAGTGACTTTATTTATACAGCGAGAAGTCAAAAGATGAAGGAAGAGGGGCGACTCGTGGAACGAAATGAGACGGAGCGAATCGAGTCGCGAGGGAATCGTTGAGGTTTCAGAGACCTATAGTCGAATGAAACGGTCGACTGCGAAGTTTAAACGAACGGCCGGCGAAAAGTGTTTAAAAGGGCGAATCATTTACAATCGGGAGGGGAGGATTTTCAGACGAAAGGAAAGCGAATTTAGCGAAGAATTTGTTTATAGGAAAACTATTAGTTCGGCGGTCCGGAGGATATTTTTTTAAATTTAGTCTAGGACATATATTGTTGAACGTCATACAGAAAATTGTACGGTAGTTACTTAGTGCAAGGGTCCTTGGATAAATATAGATCTAAATGGATTGATAAACCGGCCCTAAAGCTGGCATACTATTCAATTTAAATAATATTACATTGAATTTAATATTAAACAATGACGGTCAATTTTACCATTCTTGTTGCTCTCTTGGAAAAATTAATTTTATTTAAAATTTAAATTAATTTAATTAATTAATTAAAATTAATTTTTCCAAGAGAGCAACAAGAATGGTAAAACTGACCGTCATTGTTTTTTCTTCTTTCCATTCAACAGCGTGAAACTCAAGTCAAATAAAAGTTAACTTCGTCGTATTTGCACGATAACCAACTGAACAACCCCCTAAGCGGCCGACTGCCCGAAAATGCGCAAAGATGGAAGCCAAGTGCACTGGGGTCGGCCAAGTTTGGTAACAAGACTCCCATCTTAACTAGACTGAAGAGGGGGAAAGAGCAAAGGAGAGAGATCGAATGAAACTAATTTTCAAGGCCTTCAAAAAGGGAGAATTTACATCCCTTCATTTTGACTGAAGGGTGCTCCTTATTGATCCGAAGAGCCGGGAACGGGAATGTCTGAATGGAGGGGGGTGTAGGGCACCTGTTTGCCCTTCTAAATGCGCCTACTCCCTTCAGCTGAGCACAAGCTCGTTTTCGCGTTTACAAGGAGAAACGTAGTATGCACCAGGAAATATCAATGTCGATGGTCGAATTTTATTTTTTTTTTTCATTTTTCTTCTTCTTTGAAAACGAAGCTATCGACGCCATTTTTGGAAAAATTGTTTATGAATCGAGAGCTAGAAAAAATTCTAGTTCAATCAATTTCTGATCTATAATATAGATATTATAGATTATGCTTCAAACAGATGATTCAATTGTAGGGGTTTGGCGCTATGATGGATATAAATGTACTTCGAAGCTTCAAGTGCATTGATAAACCGGCAATAAAGTGAAAATGTTTATGAAGAAGCGACCCTATAAATTACCGAATCGAACATTCAACTGTTGAATGGCCAAGTCGAGCCACTCGCTCCTGTCAACTTCATATTATGACGAGGGATAGCCACCCTTATTGACAATAGGACAAATAACTATGATATGGAACCAGTCAACAGTGAAGCAGAACGATCGAAGGGAGACAAACAGACAAGCACCACGTGAGGTGAGACGGGATCACCTTGAATGGGAAACACGGATCATTGTGCTCGTATAATAGAAGTTATGAGGGGGTGGGTTGACAACTATAGTACACCAGCCTAACCCTCGTACTAACCCTAGCTCTTTCTTCAGCCATTCATGCCAAAAGAAATTGAACGCCGTTCACAATAACCTCCGAAAACTCATCAAAAAGCATTTAGTGAAGGGCGGGATTCATAAGCATTTAGCGAAGGGAGGAATTCATAGGAGGACCTTTATTGGACCAAGAGCGATGAAAAAGGGAATTTGAGAATTACGGGGAAAATTGTTGAAGTGTGTGATAAAGAAATAATTCAAAACAAAGGCAGTCGAATGAAAAATGTTGTCATAATCCTATACCTCATATCAGCATCGAGTAGATGGAGGTTTTTTATGGTAATTCTATCATTGGGAAAATTCTAAAGATAGAATTTCTGATTGATGTTTTGTAGTTTCGTACCGCATGGATTCTTTTCCGCCTCGCACACCAAAAAAGAAGGCCCTACAAATACAAAATAATTTATGAACGGCTTTATTGAAAATTATACAATTGGCTGTTACGCATTGTTCCATAATACTTTCTATGTTGTCGGGCTTTTCAATCATTTTCGTTCTTCGCATTTCTCCCTGAATTTTTCCCCAGGATTCGAGGCCATAAACTCACCTCTGAAAGCGATTTCAACGCAAAATCAATACACCTCCGCTATTGATCTCACACTTTTCCAAACATGGTAATAGCCAATTCACTCTTTATCATGATTGCCCGCTCCCTCTTACTCGTTCTTGAAACCCTATATTCAAAATGAGCTTTCGGTCACAATAGTTCGACATGATGATCTCTTTCACTAAAGGGTTTTGCCGTTCTGCCGAGGCTTGGCAACTTCAAAGAAACGCTCCCCTTATCCTTTGGACCCTTCTGCACATTATTACCCTGATCGGCCGTAGATGAGTCGTAGGTAGGGCAGAGTAATGTAGGATGGTATTAGTGTCGCCGAGCATGTGTCCTCTGATTGGACTCCTATTCACCCCATCCAACCATCCGTTTTCCAATCTTCGTCTTCGAATTGAAACTGATCAATTTAATCAACATGCAGCCGCGCATCTAATTATTTTTTGTTTGGTAGCAGAACGTGGTTATTCAAATGATTCATTATGAAGATTTTTCCTCAAAATTTATCGTGGATAACTAGGGTGAACAGACGTACCACTATGAAGCGAGAAATTTATTGAACTAATTTCGGGCTCGACGTACTACCAAAACGCCTTTTTGCTTTTCTTGCTAGAAATGTCAAAAATAGCAAATAAGCTGTAGTTTAGAGCATTCGACTATTTCATTTCTACAATTGAAGGTAGATTGCTAAAAAAAAATTTTAGAGCCGAAAAATATTGGTTTTGTTGTGACTCAATAAATTGTTCGCTCACCCCAATCATCGTGTTTAACATTCTGTGTGACCTTAGAAATGAATGTTAAATAAAGAAATTATTTTTGCCCTAAAATGTTTGATAAGGTAAGGTGGTACAGCAGAGATTTACCTATAGTAAACAGGTATTTCATGGATGAGTATATTATACTACTTTTCAGGGAAAAAATCTGGTCACCTAACCTATAACTGAAGGGGCTTTCTATTTCGACGGCTAAGAACCAGCATGACATAACTCAATTTTCCCATTTTGAGAAGTGAACTTTTTCGCACCCAATTTGATGGAATTACCTATTAGTTTTTTGAAAAACTAATACGGAACGCTCTCGTTCCTCGTGAGTTTTTCAAAAAACTAATAGTTCCATCAAATCGGGCGCAAAAATTGGGATCAGAAAGTGCACTCCTCAAAATGGGGAAATTGAGTTATGTCATGCTGGTTCTTAGCCGTCGATTTGGCTCTTATGACTAGAAAATGGTTTTGGGGTGAATACAAAAATCTTTGACGATACCTAGGGATACCTAGCGATACTTAGGGATATCCGGGGAAATTTGCCCCATTATTCCAAGATGGTTGGTCAATTTCATACAATCAAACTCACCAATAGCCGATTACACCAACCTCGGATTAGAGTTAGACCGGACATAGTTAAATATGTTAAAACAATGTTACCAAGAGCAACCATGCCCAGGTTAACTTTAATCCGAGGTTGGTGAAATCGGCCATAAGCGTGTCCAAGTGCATTGTTAAAAATCATGTTTTTCTCCGAGTAAATAAACAAAAATAGTACAAATATCCAAAGCCCCTATCGATAACTACCTAATAGGTAAACATGCCCTCAAGTTCGCTCAATTATTTTCGCTTCGACATGGCCAGATGGTCGGTTTCATTAGCACAAACAATGTAATATGTCCACTCCAAATAACAGACTTTACCCGCCCGAAGATTCCAATCTTTCTTTTATTTCGTGCGTAAAAATAACAACGATCTTGGTATCGTTGTATCCTCCCCCATCGGTCCCCATGAGCCGTAGGGGTTGCCATTGTCCGGGTCCTTGGAGCGCGTAATGCGACCGAGGCAAACGCTAATGACGAACGAGGCCTTTTAACTTGGAGTAATTCAGCTTTTAGGGAACGACAAAAAGAGGGGCATAATTATAGGTTTTACTGGATGGCCTGCCTGGAAGGGGTCCGTGGAGTCGTTCAACGTTGAAAAGACCGAACAAAAGGGGTAGGTAGGGAGGCGCGATTCTGATTCGGTTCGAATATTTTCGTTTTATTTGTACGCCTGAATTTCACCCGCTGGGGTCGAACGGACGAAAAGAAAGGGAATCGTAGCCCGGAAGTAAAGTGCTTGTTATCGATCCTCGAAGGAAAAATTAGGAGCGGAAGGCTTGCTGGAAGACCTGCTATGAAAAGCAACGGAATAAACGCTGGTAACTCAGTTCCATCCCATGGGGGTTCAACGATTTTTTCTCCCATTTTTTGCTTTTCTTCCGAACGACAAAAAATAAATTAAAAACAGCAAATAACGTTAATAGGAAGCTAGTCCAACTAAGAAAAACAATATTTTTTAATATACCTAATTATTTTACCGTGGTATTATCAACAAGCCAGCCAGAGATGAGGAAACCCTGTTAGCTTTCTTCGTCTGGTTCTTCGCGATGTAAACATGAATTTGCGGAATAGAGAGCGATGCACAAAATAGTGATACGGAGGTTTAGCGTGAAACGACGGGAAAATTCACGACAGTCGTATTCACCGACTAAGGGCCCAGCTCAGAGATCGAGCGAAGCAGAAATTGGCAGAAAAGCGAAGATTTCTCAACATTTATTAATTCCAATGCAACGGACCGAATGAGCGTTTTATTTATAGCTAACCCTTTGACGGTAATTCATACGTCCGTAACGAGGGGGCGCCAAATCGCGTATTTCGCTCATTTTTGGACGTTTTCCAGTTCTTTTGATGCGCCTCCGGCGGAGAGGACAGGCGGACAGGACTTTTTTCAATAAGGGGGAAAAACGGCAAGACTTGGCGCTATTCCAGCGGGCGGATCCGAAGTAAGGAAACCCTACACCTTTTGATCTTTGAGGGGCAGGATCAAAAAGGAATCAACTGATCCGCAAGAGAAATGACAGATGGCGAGGCGGAAAAATTATGAAAAAAACACGCGAGATAAGTAGCGGAGAAAACGAGTCTGATCTCTCGGAACGAATGGCTCGAATACCGAAAAATATTGGGATAAAAACGTTTTTCAACGTACCTACCGAAATGGCTAAATTTTTGTCAAAAAAGTTTATCAACCGAGTAAATTACGTCGAGAAAATTTGAATTGACAAAATTTTGTACTATAATAACAGAAAGACTAAACAAAAAGATTTTCTTCGTCAAAATTAATGCATTGAACTGATTTTTGTCATAACATTATTTTAAAAAATCAAGCGTTATTTGACAATCTTTTGGAGTGACGAAATTCGCTTTTTGATAAAAAATTGGAAAAAATATTTTTGATTTATCAAAATTTCTAATTTACTTAATTTTTACAATTCTCTTAAGAATATCGCCAAATAAAATGTTGAAAATTCGTACGTTTTTTATACTATAGCTGTTTCAGTTACATTATTTTGGCGGGCTCTCCCCCTCAAGTTTTTCAGAGGATATTTAAATAGTCAGTCAAAACAACGGTTCAGTAATTTTCGTCAAATTCAAAACGTTCTTGTAGTGAATGTTAGGTAATTTTTGTCAAAATCAGGAAACGTGTGATATTTTCAGATTTCTGAATTTCTTTCTTTCCTACCATATCATCAAGATTAAAGTTGAGTAATCCTGTCAAATAATCCGCGACATTTCAAAAACGCACGAAAATCTCTGAAAATTAAGAAAAACTTTGCAAGGGGTAAACACGAATAATAATAAAATGCGACCTTTTGACAAAATAATTAGATTCGAATAAAAAAGATGAAAGAAGAAAAGATGGAGATTTATTCACCGGGAAAAGGCGGACCGAAAAAGCGGTTTGAACGCGATTAAGGTATCAAGATACCTTAATCACAAGTACACGAGTGCAATGAAGAAGAGAATTCAATAGAAGCGCTAGGAAAGAGAGTAATGTCGGCCATTTTAAGCTCGGGGTTTTTCCCCTCGCGAAAAGGAATAGACTCGCGAACGTCTGTTGAAAAGGCGAAGTTGAAAGGTTGAAACTCGCAGGGCTGAATAGAACGAATGCCGCCGAGTTTACAAGTGGGATATTTCAGGGGAGAGGTTGCACTGATGCAAATATGGGCACTTAGGACAGCCATTGAGGACCTCAGGACGATCCTTTCTGCTCGAGGATCCAATTTATTTCGATGCCTGCATTGAGAAAAGATGGCGAGGACTCGTCTTAATGCGCCATTCAACCGTAAGTCGGTAATGAATATGGCGCCGAGTCGGGGGCGAAAAAGGGTAAAAAGGGGGGCAGAAAGAAAAGCGGAAAAAAGAAAGAAATCCCAAGCGGGGACGGGAATAAGGAGGTAATTGAAGGAAGGTGAGCGTGTGGTGTGCAGAAAAAAAGCGACACTCGACTTAATAAGCAGTCGCTGTTCGGTCTCCGTACACGGGTAAAACCGTACCCTCATTACCCAAGAAAGTCTCCCTTCCATTTCAGGGTAAGTCGGGAGAAATGCGCACTCCACACCACGGCGCACATGGCCCGCAAGGGTTCCTCGCGTTTCAACCCTTTTTACCACCGCCATCACCCTCTTAATTAATTAACGAAGTAATTACCGGAGGGTATTCAACATTTTATGCCACCATCTTGAAAGGGCTTCTCCACTGTGGGACCCCGTGTGGAGAACGTGCTGCTCTCGAGAGAAATGTTCAATAGGTAGGGATATTCATGTACACACCTGAGGTACACGGTTTTTGAATTCTCGTCGATAATGACACCCTGCGAAGGGCCGAACAGATTTCGACCTAGAACCCGTTCCTAATAGATTTCACTAAACTAGGGCATAATAATATTATTATTTTTGCTTTTTAATATTCAAGGCTTTTTTGACACCCTTTCTCAATATTTAAAAAAAAATTAGCATCCGTTTGACCAAGCCAATAAATATACCAAATAATTTAACCCAGCCAACCCCCTTGGTAGAAAAAAAGTTTTAAAACATTTTGTTTATCAAGGATTTCAATTTTCAAGTTATGCCATTTGAAAATGTGAGTTCTAAGTTGACTTGAACGTGTCTCATTATACCAAGTCGCTGGTTAACTTTTTCAAGTATTTAACTGCGTAACTGAAGATGATGTTCACAAATCTATTCTAGCTCAAATAGGACTTAACTATCCAAAATGGCAAGAACAATGAGCAAGGTCCAAAGGGGGAGGGTCATAAAAGGTCATAAGTAGAACCTAAATCATAGAAGTCCCAAGGACGGACTAGAAAAAATCCATAAACTTTTGGCGTTTCGGTAGGAAATTGGCATTTTGAAATTACTTCTCCGTGGTGGAATTTTGGGAACTCTATTCATTCTCTTATGATCAAGCAAAAAAAGAAATTTCTGGTAGGAAATTATTTTGGCTTATTATTCAACAATCCTCATTAAAATAGCTCAAGAGTAGACTTTTTCAATCT
Organism: Nesidiocoris tenuis; assembly: GCA_036186465.1. Taxonomy (NCBI): domain Eukaryota; kingdom Metazoa; phylum Arthropoda; class Insecta; order Hemiptera; family Miridae; genus Nesidiocoris; species Nesidiocoris tenuis. Next base: position 6,350,099 of record AP028909.1, read on the forward strand.
TCATCAGATATTTTCTTGATTTCTTTCAATATTTTAATAACATTTTTTCATAAAAGCCATTCTTATTGATTTTTGGATACGGGCAAGGGTTAAAATTGGTCTCGCACGGAGCAACTTGATAGGCAATGACCCGCATGACGCTGCAGTTGAGAGTTTGGTAGGTTCCCTCACCTAAATACAGCCGAGCTACTACAATACCTAGGTACGAAGGACGATTGGAGTAAAATCATTCACCATCAATAGATTGGACTCCAATCCTTGGAGTAAGATTCCGTATAGTTTGAACTTCACTCATCCTTAGCAAAGCACAGACTATGAACATAATGCATAATGAATACTCTCTAGACTAGAGCCATCAAGGCGAAGTTCACCCCGATAATTAATAAATAAATCAATAATTCGAAAAATAATTTTTTTTATAAATAGTTATATTTATTGAATATATAAATAACTAAATAAAAAATGTATAATTTATTTTATGCAGAATACGATCGTAGGAAAGCTCATAAAACGCCAATTTTTCTAAGTGGACAAGTTCAGTTTTGAAAGACACCAAAAGCTTATCTCTCGTCGACTTGAGGGATGAAGTGTTTTTAATTTAATACAACGAGCACCTACATCTGTAATAGGCAGACTACTAAAAAACCGTCAAAATTCCCATAATGACCTCCCTAATAAAATTGTTATTCATCTCCGATTTTCGAATCACGATTCTCGCAACAGGCAAACAAGATCGTTTTTCAGCGAAAATTCGCCGGAACTCAATTTACTCGAAAGTGTCAAACGCTAAACTTGTCGAAAAGCAAACGATGGATATCGGAAGTGGGAGGAGGAATGTATGAAATTTAGTGGCCTCCTATCGATCGCCCTAAGGTAGGGGAAGGTCGCCGGGAAGGGAGGACCGGGCGTTACCCGATGTGCGCGGGAAATCTGCGCACCCGGGCCCCGCCATCTTTGAACGGACCCCGTACGCTTTTCCTGTCCGATGGGATACGGCCGAGTAAGGGTTGAATGGTAATTAGGGTGGACAGGTGAAAAATTTGAAGAGGATTGAAGAAAAAATAGGAAAATTTAATTCCGATAAACGTAGGCGATATTCGAAGTTTTTAGCCCGTGGATATAAATAATCCAATAGATGTCAATACTTATCGGCGCCTAAACCAGAGTATCAAAAAAATGCGACTTTTTTCACAGTTTGAAAATTGCTAAAATGGTTGTGGTGACCGGCATAATAACATTCGCGAAATTCCAAACTCAAAAACGACAAATAAAATCCAATAAGAAGGAGAATAAATGGACGAATCACTTACCGCCCTTGGGGTCTAGTTGGTAAGGTGGTATGCCCATATGGGCAGGGGGTGGTTGGCTCAGTGGGTCCCCGTTGTGGCAGAAAAACGGCAATCCGCTGCCAGGGTGCCCGCTCGCCAGGCCCATCTTTCCCGCCTGGAAAAAGAAAAATTGTTATTTCAAAAATTTCATAACAGGTTGAAAAGGAATTTTTGACAAATTTCTTCACATCCCGATAACGAGCTTTTTCAAGTTCAATTGAGAAGTTTTCAACACAAATTGAGAATTATTAACGTCAAATTAAGAATTTCTAAACCAAAATGAGAATTTTTCGCAAAATTAAAATGAAAAATTCTAAATTTTTTTTGGAAGATTCTCGAATTGATCAAGTGTGTCAATTCAGTTAATTCATCGAATATATGTTATCTCCCGAATAATTGTTTTCTTGGAAATCTATGGAAAATTGTATTCGGAGAGTGATGGATATCCGATGAAAAAATCTGAATCGATGAATCCACCCTTAGAAAATTCTCAAATTGATTTAGAAAATTCTCAAATTGACTTAAAATTTTCAAATTGATTAGGAAATCCTCAATTTGATTTTAAAAAATCTCAAATGGACATGGAAGTGCTATCAACGCTCAATTATTGTCATATTGGCATGGTTAGCTTGTCTTCAGCCAGTTTTCCTGATATTTTCAAATCATGATTTGAAGTGAGAGAATGCTCAATTTTGGTGATAATTCGATGTCCCGAGGAATAATAAAATCGATGCACATCTTAAATGCAAACCTTAAACGGCAGCTTCAATAACGAAACAATAAATTGAACAAGTAACTCAGTAAATCGTAAAACGAAATAAAAATACTAATGAATTCATTGATTTTTATATGATGTCTCGCACGCATGTCCAACAAGTCGACTAATATCAATAGCTTTCTGAAAACATCAATAGGTTCTATTTAATGGAAAATAAATCACATAATGAATTCTAAATCGAGCTCCATTTCCAAGAAACCACTTATTCGGAGAATAATGTTTTTTCGCTGAAATGTTTACCCGCTGTAAATATGTTTTTTTTTTAAATACATTTAATAGGAAAATCAATAAAAAATCCCCCAGATACGAGTGTAACATGCCTGTTTGGCGATAGTGATAATGTCGCGAATGACCAATAGGTAGGTAGGTTCGATCGGTTCGGATTCCATCCAGAGAAGCGCCTTGTTCAGATGGGCGACGGCTTCTGACGCCGTGGGAATCGCCTCGGATCCATCTCGATCTTCGCGCGGCTCAGGCTTCACGGATTCGGGATCGGCCGACGTCTCGCCGCAGTTCGAATACGCCCAGAGCTTGACGTCCTCGTCCGTGACGTCCAAACCGACGTCGTGCGAGATCCATTGGAGTTCCAACAGCATGATGCGATCTTCTTCGGTCGAGGCGACCGCCGACGTCGTCCAGCAGCGCGAAAACGTTTCCGGCCTCACGTTGAGCCAGGCCTTGTGCAGAAGGGGGAACGCCTCCTTGAGGCTGAAGCTCGACAAGACGTGCGGCACTGTCAGCCATCTTGGCTCGAGAGTGAGATTCGTCAGGAGCAGCATGGCGTAGCGCGTTTTCAGCTCCGACTTCAGCAGGTTCTGGTCGAATCTATGCTGCGAAGGTGCCGACGAGCTCGGATTGTAGAGGACGAGTTTGACTTTGCCGTTGGCCGTGACGCAGTCGTGCGGCGACGGGAGGTAATCGGCCGACTCCATGACGAGGACGGCGCCGGATTCGTTGAGGAGGAGAGCGGCGGGGGCGAACTCGCGGTGGAACCACCAGGAGAACAAGTCGGGCGTTATCCGGCCGACGCCGCCGCCGGCGTAGACGACGGGCTGGCTCAGCATGTTGACATGTTTCAAGGAATCGGGGCGCCATTCCTTGCCCGTGATCAATATCCGCGTCCGATGTCGGCCCGACTTGTTGCCGGCCATGAGCAGCCAAATCCGCTCGTCGGGCAGTTTCCTCGTCGCGTTCCGGTCCGGCAGGCTCGTCCAGTCGAATTCGAAGGCCAATCCGGTGTAGATCTGATCGTCATTGTACTCGTCGAGGATCGTCTCCAAATCCTCGCTTTTCACCGGCCTTTCTTCCGTTTCGGCGAAGTCGCGAACTCCGAACTTGTCCGACCAATTGGCCACCCAATCGTCGTCGATGCGTTTGAGATTCGAGTCGCCGGCGCCCAGGCGTTTGGCGAGGACGAGGGCCCGATTGGCCAAATCCGCGATGGTGACGTTCGCTGGCCGGCCTTGCCCGTCAGTGCGCCGCGAATACCATCTGAACAGAGCTCTGTCCAGATCGCACTCGCGGTACGCCCGTTTGGCGGCGACGTCGTCGGCGCGCGCTTTGGCCGGTACGCGTTTCCGCCGCTTGTCAAGCACGCGGCTGATTGTCAATTTCGCCTTTTTCCTCTTGACAGGCATGGGAATTGCCGGTTTTTCGCTGGCGCATTGGCTCGATTTGTCCTCGGTTGATGTTTTCTCGTCCATGGATGAAGATTGATCCATTTTTTAATGGTTTCTAATCCCTTCTATTTGGAAAACCATTTTTAATTGAGGAGTAAAGTCGATTTATATTTCCGCTTCTTGAATACCGACGGTTCTGGGGGGTGGAATTTTCGTTATGAATCGATGACAGGAGCTTCGAATGTTCGATTCTTTCAGCGTCTCTTACGGTGAAATGATTTTTACCCATCTATTTCCCTCCGTAATGAGCCCAAACTGAAATGTCCCATTTTGATGGAGGTATTCCCATGATATGAGGTTTTTAAGAGGGAAAAACGAAATAAGATATTCAAGTAAAGAAAAATCATGTCTCAAAGCGAAAATATTGATGTTTCTACACCTCAGGGAAGAAACGCTGAGAGTGACATTTCGAAGTTCCGCCATTCGGGGGCGAAAAATGAAAAGTAAAAAGTAAATCGCACGTAGGGTAACACAGTGTGAGCTGGACGGGAAAATTCGGCCAATCAATATCGAAGTAATGTAAATTTTGCTACAGAAATTTAATATCGGACCAATACGAAGCTTCAGTATTGAATAATCATTGAAATGAATCAGTTTCGAGTGGAAGGATTTGTTCAGAAATCACGAAAGAATTCAATACACGACTCATGAATCGGCGCTGCGCAGTGGCTCCGCGCAGGCCGAATGGCGTACGGGTTGAGGTGCCGGCAGAATAGACGAACTTCGCATTTCACTCGAATTCGATTCAGTACTTAACCAAGATTGCTTTAATGATGTGATAATCGAGGGGGAAAATAAAAATTCGTATATCGGTGATAGGAAACCGGCATCGTACGGGATATGCACTGGATGGGTTAACAGTTTTTCACTTGCCCCAGCGGCTCAGGCTGCCAGGGGAGGGGGGTACCGGCTCCTCGGACGATTTCCCCGCTGGACCGATTTTCTCCCCGTATTCCGCGAGCGGAAATAAGCGCCTAGCTCGGAATTTCGAGTTTTTTAGAAACGAGTCATCTCGCGACGCGGGGGGAGGGGAAGCATTTTCACAAATTTTTTTTGAACTAATTAGTTTTTTTACGTTTTTTCCCCTACGTGCGATTCGGATAGTTTTTTTTCGAATTTCCACCGTCCAGACTCGATCGTCGTCGAAATTCCGACGGAGGGGTGGTGGCACGGAGGGGTGGCACCGGCCGCTCGTCCACCGGGTGGGGCGGCGGGGGGCAAGGCCTCCTCAAGACTGTCGTCACCTTGAGGACGCGGCGCGGATTCGCGATCACTGCACCCGGCGGTCACCGGAATCGCCACTGGTGGCAGAGCCGGGGCGGCGGATCGACGGCGGCGCTCGATGTGCTCCCTCTAAAGACACTCAGGCAACTGAGTTGAAATATAAACTAGTCGCAGAGCCAGTTCAAAGTTTGGTGAGCGCGAGAGAGGCGCGCGCGAGGGAGAGGGCGAGCGTTTATAATGCTCTGTGTGTGTGCCCAGGGCCCCGTTCCCTTTGATGGTTCGACATCAAAGCGACTTCAAAGCTGAACAGATATGAGAGAGAGATAGCGAGCGCTCCCCGGCTTTGATCTACAAAGGGGAGAGCACGCCACCGAAGTTAAGCGGATATCTACTCTCCTCCCCGCCTCTCCGCCCCCGGGACCTCCGGCCGCCCCCGGGACCTCCTACCGCCCCCTGCCCGCCCGACCGCCGCCCCCGGTCTCTTCTGACTGACGTAACTAACTTATATCATACAATCATGTCCTTTGTGTCAAAGGGAAAACAATTAAAGCTCGAATAACTTTACTCGTCCGCGCCTGCGCGCTTCTTTTTATTCCGTACCCCTCCCCCCCACATCTTCGGATTTGCACTTTTTCCCCACCACCGCCACAAACGGACGACCCCTTTTTTCCCATATCAAGTGCCGTAATAAGTACCTTTAAGAGAGAAGAATAAAATTTTGAAAAAGCCGACTCTAAATTGAACAAAATGAAAATGCAAATGGTAAAAATATTTTGACAGCCATATTTGAAGCATGATATGCATAATATATTATATGGAACGCATATAAGGAAACTATACCTATCGTAGGACCTTTTCTACTGAATAGTCGAGTATCACGGACAACTCCTCGTATGAACATCCAATTCCGGAGTCAGTGCCTTCATTTTAAACTATACGCCACCTATATGAGAACACCGACTTCGAATTTGAATTTTGAAGTGAGATGTCCTTGGTACTGAGCTATTCAGTAGAAAGGATCCTGCAATAGGTGTAATTTCCGCCAATATCTTTTTTATTTCTTAGTTTTTCAATCTTCTTTTTGGAGCTCGTTTTATTTTTCGTTGCTATTAAAGAGGTGATCAAACATTTTTTACGTGCTCTTCAATGTTCAAAATTTTTGTTCACCGTTGCAAAATTGTTTTCAACCCTTCCAACACTCAAGTTGACTAGGGTGTAAGATTTTTTTAGAAATTGTTCTGCTTTTTTGATCGATTCGATAGAAAAACGGAGGTTACTCAAGTTGACTTGTGGTGGGGATAAATTTTTTGACGCTTCGTTCCACTCTCACGCAGCCAGTTTTGATCCGATTTCGAAAATTCTTTTACTGGGATGTCGAGGTCTGCCGTTTGGTACCACATTTTATTATGATTAATATTGAAGGCACTACAGCCAAAAACAAAAAAAATCTCAAAAACATGAGAAATTTTTTTTTTGAAAATGCCAAATTCTGCCACGGCTTCCTTTTTTAACCATCGACAAACACTATTTCCAACGTTTTTCCGACTTTTTTCAGCTGGTATTTAGGCAAGCGCTTTTTTCAAAAATTTTCGATTTCAAAAGGGATCAAAGGTTTTGAGTACCTACCTATTTTCTCGGATTCCTCCCTTGGTTTACCATAGGATAGAGAGTTTTTTGGGATTTTTTAAAAAATTATTTTTGGCCCCAAATTTCTTGATCCTCTTGTGTAGCTTGTACACTAAAATCAATCCAGGCCGGAACAGATAAAATCCACCAATTCTGCAACGAAACCCCGAAATTTAGAGGCCCCCTCAGGTACAGAGAAGAATAACATTCATCCAGCTAAAATTAAAAAAAAAACTATTCCTAAAATAATCAATACACAAAATAATCTATATCTTTGTGGGAACGAAAAAACGCAACATGTAGTTTTTATCAACTTCTCAGAGAAGACGGAGATTTGCACCCCGTAGTTACAATCCAAACTTGCTGCATGAAATTCAGTTTGGATCGAGTCCAAAAATCGGCATGGAAAATTTGACGGCTCATTCCGACAGTGAATCTGCAAAACCTAAGTTGAGTTTTTTGGGAAAATGGTTTTTCGAGCTCCACTGGTAAAACCACTCTCACCAGCATCTCGAGTCAAAAAATAGACTCAAGCAGCTTTTTAGGCGCTTATCCATTAAAGCTCGTCGAGGTACCTTCAAAGCTGAAACCATCAAATTCCATTGGTGTTTCCAAGAAGATAGCTAAGCCAAGTCCCCAAATGGTCATCTCCTTCGGAAGTTTCTGAAGTTTTCGGTTTTCAAAATTCATGGTTTTGCGGATGCACTGTCGATTGTTTGGTAATTTCGTGCTTTTTGCCTTTTCGTAGCACAAAGAAAAGAAGTAGTCACCTGGCAAATCAAGAAATGCTATGAAAACTCCTAGCTCCCGTTCAACAGTCAAGAAAAAGTTCGGATTAGATTTTGTTTGCATTAGTTACGATGATGCCAACAGTTTCAAACTACGAATTTGCACGATTCGTGTTCGAACTAGGAGAAAGTTCGTACACGAGTTTAGAAATTTCGGAGACGAATTTGTATCCATGGACGTTGCCACGCCGAACGATAAACAAAATGTATTGATGATGAATGATCGACCCGTATTGATATGTTGTAGTCACGCGATCAGGGCTAGGGTCATACCTGTATCTGTATGTTTCTGTAGAAAAACGTCGTCTCCTTCGCCTCCGTCGCCGACGTGTTTCTGTATGACCCTAGCCCTGATCGCGTGACTACAAAATAAACAAAATGATTCAAACCCGGACTTTTGGAAAAAATCCATTCCTGTCGCTTGCGTCTCTAAATTTTCCAAGAATTCTCAGGATTGTCAGGTGACTACTTCTTGCAAACTATTTTTTCGTGCTACGAAGTGACAAGAAGCACGACATTACCAAAAACTCTCCATTGAATGAACCTAATGAAAGTATTTGCGGCAGGTCGAAACATTTCTCTTCCCCATCGTTCACGTCACGGACGTCGGAAAAGAGCGGACAAGGAAACCGGCGGATGTCCGAAGAGGCGGGAGGTCGAGGCCAATGGAGGCGGACCGGGGACTGGCGCATGCGCATTTCGGCCGAAGCGATGGTATAAATAAAACCACCTCATTTCTACTTGGGCCCCCTTTTCTTATCCGATTTCTTATCTAGTCGTCCTTTTCACGATCAAACGCGATTGGCTAAGAAACGTGAAATTTCACGCCAAAAGTCACCTAAATTTTTCAAGTGTCCGAGAAAAAACTTGGTTTCTATACATAGAAATGATCCTTTTACTTATGTATTTTTGGGGCCAAAAAACGATAAAATAGAAAAACGACAAATATTTAAAGGGGTTTATCTTGGAAGTGCTGAGTGCAATCAAAGTTCTGGTTGTACATCTTGGCCAGACAAACATTTTTTATTAACCGAATTTTTTTATGAAATTTTTTTTCTTGAAAATTGATCAAAAACTTATTTTGCATTTTTCTCATTATGCCATTTTTGGGAATATCTTCTTTGCCCTTTAAGGTATCGATATGTGGAATAATTCCAAATAAAATCTTCCAGTGCCAACCATAGTATCCGAAACTAACTAAAATTCTATCAATCAGAAAAAATTAAGGATGCGATAGAAGGGGTGTAAGTTATCAACTCCGGGACACACTATGTTAAATTCAGAGTGGCTTACCTCTTGATAGTAGCCGGGGTTATAATGCGCACCGTAGGGATTGCTATGCGGAAAACAAGAATTTCCGCAATAATCGAATCTCTCGTGGTGGACGACACTATAACTGGAAAAGGCCATCTCGTGATCTGATCTGACCGAACACTCTGACGACTGAAATGAAACTGACCGATGGAACTTCGACTACCGAAAACGAAACCTCTTATCGGCGTTTTCGAAAAGGTGGGAGGTGGATTAGCAAATTTACAAAGTGATTGTCAGGGTGCGAAAGATTGAGAACAAGAATGGAGGGCAGGTAAAAGGGCAGAAGTGAACTGCCGCTGCATTGTTTTTGGTGACAGGAGTAATGAGCTCAAAGGGCAGAATTAGCGGTTTCTATGCAAATCTGAGACCCTGAGGTCAGTCAACTGCGCCTTTCTCCCTTGACGGTAAAATTCCGTGCGAGCGTCTGAGGAAAAATGTTAATTCCAAAAGGTACTAAACGCCATTTTTTCGAAATCGAGATGAGACTTTCCTGGGGGTTTTGGGGGCGAGTTTTACCCAAAAATAAACCCATTTCCAAGATAAAATCACTCTATCCTCATCAAAATGGGGAGTGGAATCTCATTTTCATTTCAAAAGGTACTTTATCCCTCCTGTTCATTTCAAAAAGTACTTTATCCAGTATGAGGGAGTCGTCGCGATGGTCGTTTCAAACCAATAAGTACTATAATCAGAGTTGTTAATGTGAAATAATTTGATTGTTCAGCAACAGGTTTCTTCGAATTCTTTTCGTTTCAAAAAGTACCATATCCCTTCTGAATATCTTTTAATCTGTTCCTTATCATTTCAAAAATAGCCGATAAAATTTTCATAATTTAAAATTTTTATTTTTTTGTGTTTTTCAAGATTTTTTTTGGGAGCTTTGTTTCGGTGCCTTCATTTCATCTGAAGTCTGTACATCAAAATCTACGAAAACGAAAACAACGAACGAATTTTCGGGATAATCGGAAATTCTTTCCTCGAGCGATAACATTTTTTTACAGTCGAATAATAGGTACACGGTAAAACGAAGCTTCCACGACCGGGAGGTGGTACTCGACTCATTTTCGATTCCAGTCCAACGTCGGAAAAAAGAGGGGGAAATTCTTTTCTCTTCGGAAAAGCGCATGATTAGAGGCCATGGCCGGAGCTAAAGGTCGGCCGAGGGTTGGATTCCGCGGATAATTTTACCTGTCAGCATCAATTCCGCGCCGAAGGCCCGCAACGACGAGGGGGTCGGGCATTCTCTTTCCGCCGACGTCGACGACAACGACCACGACGCCGAAGCCAATTACCGGAAGGTTTCCGCACGGATACAACCCTTTAGGGACCCGTTTTGCCGATACGGCCCAGCCTCAGGGCGGCCTCCCTTACGGCAGATTGAACCGGGAAATTGCCTCGCCGCTGGAGCTCCCCGATACGGCGTACCAGTCTGCCGCCCTGACCACCAGCACCTTCACCGCAGCCTCGCGACCGAACCGATCCGGCGGTGCTCTGGTTATCCGGCAACGTCGGATCTGATATAATTTGTCGGTTCAACTAACTAAATAAACGAGCCGCTTCTGCGGAATTTCTCGTCCGCCGGATCCTGCAGACAAGTTATTGCGACTACCAAGGAAGTCTGTTCTATTGAGGGATTCCGAAGCAAAAGGTCGAAGAACGCTGTAAATTGATTGATAAGTTCGAGAAAAGGTTTTCGATATAACGCGACCAGCGGTGCTTAGAAAACACACAATACTTACACATTTTGAGACGTGAAAGTGTGACACAATTTGATCATATTCTGACAGCTTTTTATTTATTTACAGATTGCACGCGCAGATTGATTTCGAGGGTGTATGGGTCAAAAACACCAAAAAAACCAACTGTGCAAATTTTAAAACTAGCCAAAAATGAAAATACGCCATGTTATCGGAACATGAAAAATATCCACATATTCTGCAAGGTAAAACAAAGATTTTAAGACCAACAACGCTCAAATCGAATCGTTTTTCAGCCGGAAAACTAAAAATGCAAATATACCGGAAGTACTGTGAGTTATTCAAATTTCGATCGAACAGGGTGTTAGGCCTTGCCGAGACAAACATTTCAGTCCAAGAAATTCCAAAAAAATGTTCAGAATTGAGGGAGCTACGGCCATTTTTGTCAATTCTGAGTTGTGTGTTACCTACGCCCCACTGGTTTGCTTCTAACTGTCCAAATTTGAAATGGATGAAAAATTTGGGAAACCGAAAACCAAAAACCAACTCTAAATTTAACATTTTCCAAACAAAATAGATACAGTTTTGTCAAAAGTTTGACTTGATGTGAATTAAAAAGTTTTAAAAATCACGTTCTAAATCAAGTTGTCTCAAACTTTTCAAAAAATGTGAAATGGACGAAAAATTTGGGATTTGAAAAACCAAAAATTGACGCCAGTTCGGACATTTTCAAAACAAAATACAAATTTTTGAGAAAATTTGATTTAATTTAATTTCAAACGTTTTAAAAATCACGTTTTAAATCAAGTTGTCACGAACTTTACAAAAATATGGGAAATAGAAAACAAAAAACCTACGCCAAATTTGACATTTTCGAAACTGAATACAATTTTTTCGGAAATTTCGTTCAATGTGATTTGAAACGTTTTAAATCAAGTTAAAACAAATTCCCGAGAAAATCGAACTTTTTTGATTTTTTTTTTGCTCCTTATCGTTTGAACGTGTAATGGATGACAAAATTGAAATTTCAGGTATCTCCCCCAAGGGAGAATAGTAAATAAATGAAAATTGAAAAAGTTGAAAATTGATTTCTTCCGATAGAAGGGCCGCATAGGCCGCAGATTGCGCAAATCTCGCCATGCTGTTCGTCTTTTTACGCTCCTCATCGCCATCTGGTAGCTGCTGGGTAGAACCCATTATCCTCGTGGGTCCACTTGAACTAATCTGAAAATCAATAGACGAGGACCGAACGGAGCAACTGGTCTCATACCCTTGATGTACCTGACTGTTATTCAGAAAAGCTCAATTTTCAAGTTCCTCGGTTTAAAAAATATGCGAAGCGAAAAATGAAAGGAACGATTTTGACAGCCGTTCTGGAATATATAAGAAAACTATTCATCCGTTTCGGTAGAAATGTAATTTCAGTACCTAGTTCAGTACCAAGGGTCCTCCAATAGGTATAGTTTCACAATAATTTCAAAATCGTTTTTTTTTCCATTTGCACAGCTATTTTTTACTTTTTTAATCCTATTTTCGGTATCAATAAAAGCCGAAGGTAGAATGCGACACACACACCGGCACTCAATAAAGCGAAAAGACGGGATAAGATTGTTAACTCTTATTATTTCTTCTCTTTTCGCGCTAACCCTTCTCTCGTACGTAGCTCTTTATCTAATTTCGACAGGTAATTTGCATGCAAATGGAAGGCGCAGGAACCCAGAGGCAGGTCTGCAATATATGGAATATATCTAGCCAGTTGGTTAACAAGTTATCCACTTTAAAGTCCTGGTAAGCAGTTTTCCCGTTCAGGTACGTGTAAAGTGCGAAGGAGATAACTCCGTTAGGGTTAGCATAAAATTTCAGGTAATTTTTCCACACCCCACCCCACATTATGTGAGAAATGTTCGAGCAGATGGTACCTGGAGCTACAAAGGATGCCAAGGTGATAACGGTATTTATCTAAAACACAAGAGCAAAACAACTACCGCTATTTTGGGACATACAGAAATAATGAACCTATGTCATCGGTCTGGAATTTTTTTACATCACACCCTCAAACTAGCAAAAAAGAATTTAAAACGAAAATTTCCAAAAAAAATGTGGATTTGTTTTGAATCTGTAGGTGTTGATTAAAAAACATAATTTTGGCATTTTTTCGAGATTTTGGTCAACATGGCCAATTTGAGGGGAAGTGATATGGCCAAAATCGCGTTTTTTCACAGTTTTCTTGGTTTTCCGGCCAAAGTATGTGTTTTAAGCAAAAACTTGATAGACATGAAAATGTCACGCGTTAAATTTTCCATCAGATGCGTCCCCTGCGAAACCGTAGTTACGGACTATTTACAAGAGCGGGTCCGTTTTTAGGCTGCCAAACTGCGATTCAGTACTGTGGACGTTTTGTGTAGTAGCCAGCTTGATTAGGCGAATAGTGTTGGGCGGGCGGGGTGCGGGGAGTGTGCTGGCTCGTCCGTCAAGGTTAGTGCCCCCGCATATCATCATCTTATTTAATCGTTAATGTTTTTATGTTTATATTTATTGGTCATTGTGAAAAATCTACCACCATTGCTACTTGAATGATTTTAAATCGGCAAATAAAAGCATCTATCTACTGATAAAATTGTTGATCGCGTTTTTGTAAGTTTGATTGAACATGATCAAAACGCGATTTTCAGGCGAACGTGAGGAAACGATAAAAACTCGACTATTTTCAAATATTTGACTCGGGGAAAAAGTGAAAATTTTCCTCTCCGAAGGGAATTAATTGTCAACGCGAAGGAGCCAAACAAAGAAAACTCGGACTGAGGAAGAAGGAGAAGATTACAGAGGAAGACGACGAGCAAAGAAGCGGCTCGCGATGAGATGACGCATAGACGAGCCAACCAGACTCTCATTAGCGTGAGCCGTGTAGACAGTGTAGTGGTCGGGCAGTGGTCGTGTAAAAGTGTGAGTCACGCTAGCGTGATAACGAGCCGCCCGCCGCCGTGTGGGTGGCGGTCCGAGGCGTGAGTGACAAGGCCGCCGCTAGAGGTCTCTAGCGGAGCCGACAGTTTACAAGCGAGAGCCGGTAGAGCGCTCCGCCCACGAGATTTGCATGGGCATGGCGGTAGCGGGCGGCACCGACGAGGCGGTGGGTGTAACTAAGCACGCCGAGACGGAGCCACGTTGGGCATACGACCGTGGATCGTTAATTTGATCCGAGATTAAACGCCCGCTGGATTACCACCTGTTCATCCGGAGATAAGACGAACTTTGAAATTTTTTTAAATGAGGTTCTCCCATAAAAAGCGAACGTTTCTCAATGACTGAAAAACATCTCGGTCTTTGATTGATTTTGGTTAATCATTCAATTACAGAGCATTGTAATCGCCCAAGAAAACAATTTTCCAATTCTACTCAGAAAATTTCATGGTTTACGTTTCAAAGGGTGTAGAATCCGAATCGGCAACAAAAAAAAATCCGTGTGAAGATTTTTTTTGTTGAAATTTCCAGGAAAAATCAACCTCGTTCCGGGACAGCCCCTATTCTCTAGCCGAGCCAATCGGTCAGTTTTGAGCCCTCTGGAAAAATGGTCGAAATCTTCAAAAACTTCAAAAGACTTACAAGCAAAACGTTTCATTAGATAGCTTTTTTATGAAAATCCTAGCCCTAAAGATTACTGAAAATTGAATCGACACACCCACCCCTAAAACAGCAAATGGGGGAGAACGTCGGACGACTGAAGGCTCCAGAAATCAATGCACCAGCTCGAAATAAAGAAAAAAGCCCTCGAGAAAGCTTCAGTCGTCAATGTTGAGGTCTTAATACGGGAGTGCAATCCACTCTACCGGATTCCATCCCCCAACTTGAACATCGCTCACATTTTAAGCACTCAAGTCATCAAAATCATCTCATCGCACCCCAGTCGCTCCGCCATAGGAAACCAAGGAGAAACCTTTTTGTTCCAATAATTATTGCAGGTTTTCCGCTTCAGCCATTAATGCGAGGGTGGGGTTGCCATTTTATTCCTTTCCCCAACAAACCCCTTGAGAGCTTTGATACAAATCACTTCTTTTCCTTTTACGGAATGTTTCACGAGAGGAACGTGAAATTGAAAGCTCAAAAGCGGCGTTGAAATCGCAAAGTAGTGATTGTAACGATAACCGCAATTTATTGAGTTGAATTTTTTTGGGGTCGTAGGTAAGTCGATGTAAGAAATAACAGTAACCACCACTAAAGGCTTCAGTTCGAAAAAAAATATTTTGACGCTTGTGTAAAAATTAATTTTTATTCATTTCGAGTAGAAATAACGAGCAAAAAGCCGACCTATTGGACTTTCGGATATTTTAGCACGTTAAATTTTGAACCATACTTAATATAGATCTATACGAAAATAGTTACAGCAAAATATACAATTTATATTTTGCTCATGAAATGAGTCCTTCATAATGAATAGCAAAAATATAATTGAGTAGCAAAAAAAAAACCTACGCATCCTGCAAGCAAAGGCCAAAAATTTCAGGCCGGAAAATGAACTAAGAAAAACTAAGAGCAAGCAAAACAGGGAAGTATAGCGTGTTACTGAAATTCTTGCAATTCAGGGTCGTAGGGTTTTTAATTTCTAGCATTGACAATATTACAGAACGTAGAGTTGAATTTATCACCCCACACAGTACACAGCGGCGTTGAGTCTATTTATAAACAAAGAAAAGTAACCTCGGTTAAAAAAGCTTCGCCACTAATTAGACGTGTTAGGGGAGAAGCAAATTTGTGAATGCGCTTACGAAGAAAAACGGCCGGGATGGATGAGTTCTCCTATTAGAGTCGACATTTATAAAACCCGCCGAACTAAATTCGTATCAAAGGAAAGGAATCCATCCGTTTACTTGGAAATGCTTAACGTAAAAAGCTGATGACTTCCTGTATAAAATTGTTTCGAAATAGATGAGCGGCCTTTTTCCATTTTTTTCGGGCGGTTTTTTCACCTCGAAACGGGATTTTAGCGGCTAACGAGGCGTTTTGCGTAATTCGGTCCTTTAAAGCGGCGTAATGAAGGGAAAACACGAGTTTTTGGGGAGAGTTGAGAATTGTTGCTTTTGAGGTTTTTCGAGGCGCTACCGAAAGGAAAGCAGTTTTACTTTCTCGAAGGCATGGAATAAGTTGAGTTTGAACTCGAAGTTGACTTTGATCTCGAACTTTACTTTGATCTAGAAGTTGAGTTTGATCTCGAAGTTTACTTTGATCTTGAAGTTGACTTTGATCTCGAAGTTGAGTTTGATCTCAAAGTTGAGTTAGAGCTCGACGTTGAGTTTGATCTCGAAGTTGAGTTTGATCTCGAAGTTGAGATTGACGTCGAAGTTGACATCGATCTCGAAGTTGACATTGATCTCAAAGTTGAGTTTGAACTCGAAGTTGAGTTTGAACTCGAAGTTGACTTTGATCTCGAAGTTGACTTTGATCTCGAAGTTGAGTTTGATCTCGAAGTTGAGTTTGATCTCGCAGTTGAGTTTGCATCGAAGTTGACATTGATCTCGAAGTTTTGCTTGATCTCGAAGTTGACTTTGAAGTCGAAGTTGACATTGATCTCGAAGTTGAGTTTGATCTCGAAGATGAGTTTGACGTCGAAGTTGACATTGATCTCGAAGTTGAATTTGATCTCGAAGTTGAGTTTGAACTCGAAGATGAGTTTGAACTCGAAGTTGAGTTTGAACTCGAAGTTGACTTTGATCTCGAAGTTGACTTCGATCTAGAAGTTGAGTTTGATCTCGAAGTTGACTTTGATCTAGAAGTTGAGTTTGATCTCGAAGTTGAGTTTGATCTCGCAGTTGACTTTGAAGTCGAAGTTGACATTGATCTCGAAGTTGAGTTTGATCTCGAAGATGAGTTTGACGTCGAAGTTGACATTGATCTCGAAGTTGAATTTGATCTCGAAGTTGAGTTTGACGTCGATTTCGAAGTTGACTTTGATCTCGAAGATGAGTTTGAACTCGAAGTTGAGTTTGAACTCGAAGTTGACTTTGATCTCGAAGTTGACTTTGATCTAGAAGTTGAGTTTGATCTCGAAGTTGAGTTTGATCTCGCAGTTGACTTTGAAGTCGAAGTTGACATTGATCTCGAAGTTGAGTTTGATCTCGAAGATGAGTTTGACGTCGAAGTTGACATTGATCTCGAAGTTGAATTTGATCTCGAAGTTGAGTTTGACGTCGATTTCGAAGTTGACTTTGATCTCGAACTTGAGTTTGATCTCGAAGATGAGTTTGAACTCGAAGTTGAGTTTGAACTCGAAGTTGACTTTGATCTCGAAGTTGACTTTGATCTAGAAGTTGAGTTTGATCTCGAAGTTGACTTTGATCTTGAAGTTGAGTTTGATCTCGAAGTTGAGTTTGATCTCGAAGTTGAGTTTGCATCGAAGTTGACATTGATCTCGAAGTTGACTTTGATCTCGAAGTTGAGTTTGATCTCGAAGTTGAGTTTGACGTCGATTTCGAAGTTGACTTTGATCTCGAACTTGAGTTTGATCTCGAAGATGAGTTTGAACTCGAAGTTGACTTTGATCTCGAAGTTGACTTTGATCTAGAAGTTGAGTTTGATCTCGAAGTTGACATTGATCTCGAAGTTGACTTTGATCTCGAAGTTGAGTTTGATCTCGAAGTTGACATGGATCTCAAAGTTGACTTTGATCTCGAAGTTGACTTTGATCTCGAAGTTGAGTTTGATCTCGAGGTTGAGTTTGATCTTAAAATTGAGTTTGATCTCGAAGTTGACATTGATCTCGAAGTTGAATTTGATCTCGAAGTTGACTTTGATTTCGAAGTTGACTTTGATCTCGAACTTGAGTTTGATCTCGAAGATGAGTTTGAACTCGAAGTTGAGTTTGAACTCGAAGTTGACTTTGATCTCGAAGTTGACTTTGATCTAGAAGTTGAGTTTGATCTAGAAGTTGAGTTTGATCTCGAAGTTGACATTGATCTCGAAGTTGACTTTGATCTCGAAGTTGAGTTTGATCTCGAAGTTGACATGGATCTCAAAGTTGACTTTGATCTCGAAGTTGACTTTGATCTCGAAGTTGAGTTTGATCTCGAGGTTGAGTTTGATCTTAAAATTGAGTTTGATCTCGAAGTTGACATTGATCTCGAAGTTGACTTTGATCTCGAAGATGAGTTTGAACTCGAAGTTGACATTGATCTCGAAGTTGAATTTGATCTCGACGTTGACTTTGATCTCGAAGTTGAGTTTGATCTCGAAGTTGACTTTGATCTCGAAGTTGACTTTGTTCTCGAACTTGACTCTGATCTCGAACTTGACTTTGAACACGAAGTTGACTTTGATCTCGAAGTTGAGTTTGAACTCGAAGTTGACTTTGATCTCGAAGTTGACTTTGATCTCGCAGTTGACTTTGATCTAGAAGTTGAGTTTGATCTAGAAGTTGAGTTTGATCTCGAAGTTGAGTTCGAACTCCACGTTGACTTGAATCTCGAAGTTGTGTTTGAACTCGAAGTTGACTTCGAGCTCGAAGTTGACTTTGATCATTTATATTCGTAGTTTTTAATGTTGGAGTTAGGAACACAACTTTTTGAAAGTCAGAGGTTTTTAGTCGAATTCAGAGGTTTTTCGGTGTTCGACAGAGGTTTTTAGTCGAATTGAGAGGTTTTTCGGTGTTCGACAGAGGGAATGCAAGGCGACGAGATGGCAACACTGGGGAAAATTGCCTCGAATGCCGCCATGCTGGCCAAGTAGAGCGTTTTGCAAGTAAACGAAGACGACGGTAGGGAGTTCGAACTTCGAAGGGACGAAATTGAATATTTGATGAGCCGATATGGCCCTCGGTACGAAGTCCTTCCCTCCGCCGTCCACTAAGTCCTTGTCAACCTCGATCGTGTCACTTCACAGGGAATATTTAAGTCCCCGACGTCATGGGATTTCAATCATGCGCCAGGGGCGATTCTTTCGTAAACGCGAATATCGATTGTTCCGACGTCGTCATTATTCCGACTTTCATCAAATTACCCCTCACGCGCGTAGGGGTTGAAAACTACGGCGGAGGGATTGCTCGGAAAAAATTCTCTAAGAGGTTAGGAATTACCTCACTGGAGGCCAGGGGTGGAGAAAAATGCCACGGGAACGTACCAATCGGAATATATTTATAAATTTATTATGAAAGAGCATACTTGATCTCGAGTGGAGGGTGTATCAACCCTTCGAGGAAATGATGAATATTTATGTAATGGTGGAAACGTGGATTGTTAAGAAAGTATTTACCGTACGGGAGTTTTCCTACGGTCCTTCGCCCAGCGGGGGCTCTTTGACATTGTACAACAAGTTTATAAAATATTCAATAGAGCGTGCAAATCGCCGAAAGGTCAGTTGGAGGGACGAAATTCGACTTTTTCACGTTCACTTGCCCGAAGTTGAACATTTCTGATAAATTTTTCAATTTATTGACTGGAGGAAAAATTGTTTTAATTACAAAAATAATCGCACAAATAAAGTTGTCTGTAAGTAATGGTTAAATACTGAGCAGGTATCTCTTATTTATTCGGTTGGTTCATTCACACGAATGACCTAAAATTCGAATTTTTGATCCAATCGCTACTTCTCTTATCTTGGAATGCCGAGGAAACTAATATCTAGGTACTCAAAAACTACAAACGATTTAAAATGATAAAAAAATCATGTATACGACTCCGTCAACATGTTTTCAGATAAGGAAGGAAGAATCCATGGTACCTGCGTACGCTCACATTAGGACCTTTTCTTTCGTACTTTCACTATGAGAACAGATCATTCATAGATGATCCACTCATCCCAGGAAGGATGAATGAAACTAGTCCATGACACGCTTGCAGAACATTGGAATTCAGTTGAAAATTCCTGTTTTCAGCTGTTCCGCCATCATTTTCGAACCAAATTGAAATTAGATTCTTTCTAATTCGTCTGTTCGGACAAAGATTTTGTGCAATTCGGTTCAAATTTTTAGGTACCAATGCACAGAATATTGCGCGATACCTAAGCGTCACGATGGTTTTCAGTTTTATTTATTTTTTTACTTTCAGGACGTTGGTCCGGTATATATTTTTCCGACGTTCCTTGACAAATTTAGAGAAAGTAGAAGGTGCGGATTAAGAGGAGGATATTGATGTGGAGGTGACGACGCAGCGATGAAGGATTGGACGTAGAGAAGGAGTAGCTGAAGCGAAAATCTGATTTACAGGAGTTGGTTGAGATCAAAGGACACGTCAGGGGCGGGGTGTTGTTTTTGTCCTTTGATCTCTCCGGGGGCCACACGCCACATGGCAAATTGCGTCACCACCTCCGTTCCTCAGGAAGACCTGCACACACCCTCCGACGAGAAGGACAACCCTTGTTTAGACGTGCGGACGTGCTTCCTAGATGCGGAGCCGTGGTGGACATAACGGAGTTCCTCTGTTTGTTCAAATCGTCGAGTGCGAGGGAACACCGGAAGGCGGTGGCCGGTTGGGGGTTTTAACATTGACAATACCACGTAACGTTACTTTAGGTATAACTTCATAATGCTGTCTTGCGAAATTTCGGAGAAAGTGGTGTTTTTCTGGCAACACGATTCGACCTTCGGATTTCAGGTTAGGACCTTCGCCGTAACTCGAAAAATTCGTGAACTTTTCAGACATCCCTTGGTGTGGAAAACGTGTTTTCCCATTGGTTCGCGTGAGCCTGATGTCAGAAACCGGATTCCCGGCCGAACAGATTTGATTCTTTGTGCTGAAAATTTTCGTATCTTGTTTGGATGGATTGTCACTTAGCTCGCATCACTGAACCCGAAAGGAAAAGGTTGTTTCACCTGAAAACCTTGGCAAATGGGGGGGGGGGGGCTCTTAGCATCAAACTATTTCAAATAGTACAGAGATTGTACCTTGGGGTCAGGATAAACTGAGATTTGGATGTAAAAATCGATTTTTTCGAAAAATTTCCACTCCTGGTGGCAATCAGGAGCAAAACCTTGCAAAAATTTTAATGCAAGCAGTGTTCATCAGAATCTATGGGACAATTTTGGTCCTTTTTGATATAGATTTATGCCCAGAGCCCATTTTGCTTAGACTTCCTGGGTTCAACAACTTTTTTCGCTGATAACAAACCTAATATTCAATCTTTACCGACGTTATTTTTCTCGATTCTTCTATTCGACTTGGTGGCTCCCTGAAATGGAAAAACTGGGCCGCGGATCTCAGGAACCGTCCAATAACCGAGGCCTGACCGTATGTTGAATGTGAGTTCCATCGTCGGAATTCGATATTTGAATAAGAGTTACAACATTCCTCGGGCGACTGAGCATCGTCCGCCGCCTAGCACGGAATGCGCAATATGGCGCGTTGGAACGAGGGATGCGGCCGGTGTTCCGCCGGGGCGGCTCTGGAATCCCGAGCGGCGGAACTCCCTCTCTCCCAGTCTTGCGCATAACTTTCCACAACGAGACGTTAAAATAACTCCCGCCCGCCGCCCGGCATGCAACGAATTATGGGAAAATGCCCGCTGCGAAATATCCGGAGTGCGTACGGCGCTACTTTCCTTTTTTGCGAGACGAGAATGAAAAGAAATGCGAAGATAGCAGACATCGCATCCGTGGTTGATGAAGTTTCTTAACCAGTGCCGTTATCAGGGGTGCCGAACGAAAATCTTGGGCAAAAACAATAGCAATTTTTCATTATTCAAAAACAATAAAAGCCTAGCTGTTGCCTGCGTGTTCATTGAGGAAGGTATGACGGTTGTTATTGACCAACTGCCCACCGGCAGACATCGAGTACCCAGAAAACGATTCCAAGGAAATTTCCAATGGGAAAACAGTTGCCTCCAGACCTCGGATTCAATTTTTCAGCTACTCAACGATCACGCATGGGTAAAAAATATCTGTCAGAACTTTCGACAATATTAAGAATTATAATATGAAAACGTAGGCACCTGTTTGCTCCGAAAACCAGGGAGAAAGTTACACAACGATAGTGTATTACTGGAGTATTGTCGGAGCCTTTCCTAATTAGGGGAAGCTAGAACTCGGTCTTTTAAGGGTGGGAAATTCGCCGATTTCTCGAATGACAAGCGGATTAACGTTGGTTCCGTTCAAACGACGGAATGGAGAGCAAAGGAAGGCCGGGTTTTTCAGCCGGGTAAATTCCCGGTAAAACTGAACAGCTTTCGTCTTATTTTGGGCCAAAAGATTTTATTCCGAAGGAGTCGGTATATTTTATAATAAAGGGAAGACTCGAAATTCACCCGGTGCTCGCCGAGGTTTCGATAATGAGTACTACGCCCGAGGGAATTAGACATTTTCGTCTGGCGAATCCGACGGGCGACTGTAAATGCAAAAATAAAGGAAGGCCCCTTCAGACATTAGAGACAATGAGAGCGAGCGAGAGGGAACGTGCCTTCGGGAGAAGGAATTTAGATTGGGTCCGTCTTTCAAAATGGCGGACACTAACCCTCCCAGGCCGGGTTAGGGGATAATATGACGGGGGATGGGGGTGGGACGATCATTATTTTATGCGATGTGTATATAACGCGGTAGGAAGCCGCTGGGGGAGGGTTGAGGAAGAGCTAAAGCCAATTCCATTCCTGAGGGAGCCCCCTCTGCCGCCTCCTTTTGAAGTCCCTCGCCTTGATTGCATATGGATGACGGCCCCCGCGGGGGCCGAGGAGTTCGGCTGAGGGTGGCCCGGGAGGGTTTCCCTTGGCCTTGCCTTCCATTCCGATCGTTGGAACTTGGCTGGGACCATCGCTCGTTTTACTTCGCGTTCCCCCACTAACCGCTATATTCCAGCAAACGGAGACCCAATCCGACCGGGGGCACCAGTAAACAATGGATTCGCGAGCGAACCCTTAGGCACACTGCAAGCACCATAAGAACACTGAAATCGAAGTTATTTTGGATCTTTTTAAATGGGTATATTAGTCGCGATGTTTTTAAAAATTCGTCACTTTTCGTGATATAGCGGTTTCAAATAAATAAATTATGATAAAAATTTAAAAAAAGCCAATGCTCAAAAGGGATGATTTGGAGAAAAAAAGATGAAGTAGGTTTCTCAATGGTTTTTCATGTTTTTTTGGGTGCTGAATTCGAATTTTTTGTTTGCCAACTCAAAATCGCACAGCCTCATAAAAAAAATGCAAAAAATCTCAAAGATTTTTGACCAAAACTCAAGAGTTCACTTTGAAAAATCTCAAATTTTGAGGTATTTTGCTTATTTGCTTATATTTTTTAAACTATTCGTACTTGAGGGCATTTTAGCATTGTCAAAGAGGACTAAATGTGTGACAATTCAAGCACAACGGCAGCTTTCTAGTTCAAATAGCCCCTGAAATATGGCTTGACAAAGAATGACAATTTTTCCCAAAAGTTGCAC
Source organism: Nesidiocoris tenuis (assembly GCA_036186465.1). Lineage (NCBI taxonomy): Eukaryota > Metazoa > Arthropoda > Insecta > Hemiptera > Miridae > Nesidiocoris > Nesidiocoris tenuis. The sequence continues at coordinate 6,372,880 of AP028909.1, forward strand.
TTTTTGAGTTTGGCTTGTCTTACAAGTTGAATAACAATACCAAGGTGTAAAAAAATGTCAACCCCCGGCACAAATGTTGTGGCAAATCTTATCAGCTTCAACTTGGAGGTTTTTTGTGGTTTTTGTCGTGACGTCGCGCGATTTTGAGGTGGCAAACCAAAAATTCGAATTCAGCACACCCAAAAACCGTTGAGAAACCAACTTCAGAATTTTTTCCTCCTCCAAACCACCTATTTACTGAACTAATAGAAGCACAGGCAGATTCAAAATCGCCGCAAAACCCGTTCGATTGAATGTAGTAACAGGAGATACCTCTGCTTCAAGAAATACCGATGACAATACACCGATGATCAAATTAAAAGCAAACAATCGCGCGCGGGGCTTACACGTGAAAAAACGCACCACGTTTGATTGCACATGCAGTGGAAAACAGCGCGTGAAAAATCGGACAGGTTTCGTTCGGCAATGATTTATTTTGGGGCGGCGCGGCGCCTGAAATCCTATAGGGAAAATAACCGGACGGAAAAACGCGGATGAAAATTACAACGAATACCGGCAGTAATTGTTCGTACGGCGATGGCCGAATTGGTTTTTTCTCCATCGGAGCTCAAATTTCCCCTCGGGCCCGTTCCAATTACAAATGGCTCAAAAATATCCACGGCGGGAGGGAAACCCGTTCAATTTCACTCGTTCGACGGCGAGAAGCGTTTTGAAAGGTTCGAGTTATTGGGGAGAATTCGCCCGCTACATCGGGCGGAAAACGTTCGCCCGGCGCCGTGCAATTTTGACCAATGTCGTCGATATGAGAATTTTATTCGCGTGTAGCAGGAAAAACTACTCGATGGAATCAAACGTACAGCGGAGGCAATTCAGTTACAAATGGTATAGTTTGCAGTTTTGATCGTGTTTCCGACAATGAGGATGGGCATTCCACGAAATACCGTCGCGAAGTTATCGATTTGGTCGCTATATTAACAATGGACGAGGGTCGGAATAATGGTATTCCAATCCCATACTTGCATTCAGGGACCTAAAAAAATGTGTTTCTCTCCAACCCTATATCTCGGGCTGCCTAGCTTTGATTTTTTATTCGTGCCCATTTTTCGGACGCCGTCACAAATGGGCTGCCCAAACGACAAAAATCTTTCAGCTGTTACGTTTTCATTATTGAAATCTCCAAGTTCACCTTATAGTTGTAGGATGATAATTCCAACTGTTCCTTCTGCCAAGTGAAAGAGACGGTACCCACCTGAAACAACAAAATAGGTAATCAATAGAAATATGAATAAAAACTGGTGCGATGGTGAAAACTTCAATTATTTCGCAATTTATGCTCTAGATTCAAAATATTGTTCTTTCTGCTTAATAAGATGTATTGTAGTGTTGTACACCCATTTAAACCAGTGGTGCGTAGATAACACACAATACTTCCATATTTTGAAACGTAAAATTGTGACACGATTTGATCATATTTTGACTGCTTTTAAGGGTGTTTAGGCCAAAAATATCGAAAAATTCACTATTAAAATTTTAAAATTCGCTCAAAATGAAAAAATGCCACATTTTCGGAATGTAAAAAATATCCACATATTCTGCAAGGTAAAACAAAGATTTTAAGACCAAGAACGCTCAAATCGGTTCATTTTTGTGGCCGGAAAAAAATAAAATAGAAAACACAAAAAATGCAAATATATCGGAAGTACTGTGCGTTATCCAAATTCCGATTAAACAGGGTGTTAGGTCTTGCCGAGACAAACATTTGAGTTCAAGAAATTTGAAAAAAGGTTGAGAAATGAGGGAGTTATGGCCATTTTTGTAAAAGACCACAGACGGACAGACGGACAGACGGACAGACGGACAGACGGACAGACGGACACACAGACACTTGTTCAGGAAGTGATTCTGAGTAAATGTGTATAAGAAAAAGTTTTTTCTGAAGCTCCGTTCCGATTCTCGATTTTAGGACGATCACAATACTTCCATTTACTCTGTAAATATGGAAGTAAAAATTCCGGGAACGAAAAAATTCTTAATAAAGTAAGAAAATTCTCTTTGTGCCGCCACAGCACCGAGAAGTTTATTCCCGCAAGGGCGTCAACTACGCGGGGCGCAACTTCGGCCAAGTTGAAGTAGACGATCTGGCGAGAGTATCGATTTCTTTCGAGGCAAAAGGGTTATCGCATTGTTTCAAGAACGTTTTTCCTCTCCCTGTCCAAGAATTTCATAGGGTAAAACGTGAAGTATGAGATGGGAGAAGAGCCTGGAGCTGACATGTCATTAATGAGTTCTCAAGCCTCCCCCGCTCCTCCCCCTCGACTACATCCGAGCTTTTCGCCCTCGATTATTATGATTAAATATCTAAAAGATCAAACGGCCGTTGGACGAAGAAAATAGCAGTAAAAGAGAAACTGAAGGAGGTGGCTCTGACTGAAAACTTGAAGTTTAATTATCCTGAAACCGCTATACCCTTTTTCAATGTTTCGCCGCTTTTCTGGCGAATTCGATTCGACTTCATATCGGAAACTGAATGCTCGAATTGGAGGGCGCTAAGAAAATTGAGCAACCGCAGAGAAGGAAAAAGAATTTAGGTAAGTCGAAAGAGCAGCGAGACGCTCGGAAATCTCCAAGACGGAGCTGCTTTCGTAAGTGAGCCGGGTTTGAAAAGACGAACCTATGCCTACAATGCCCGTTTCCTATCCGATTAATGTTAGAGTGGGTATGACTATTGGGGCGTACCATGGAAACCCAAATGAAATCTATTATATTCAACAGCGACGCCACTTTGACCAATCGCAGCAACGCACTTTCTCATTCCCACATTGTGAAGCCGAAACTCAAACTCGAGTTAGAACAGGAACTCAAATTCACACTGAAACTCAAAATCGAACTCAAGCTGGAACTCAAAGTCGATCTCTAACTCAGTGTCAAATCGAACTCAAACTCAAACTGAACCAAGGTGAAACCAAATCAAATCTAACTGAAATCAAAGTGAAAATCGAACTCAAAGCCAAACTGAAACTCAAACTGAAAGTCAAAATAAAATTGAAACTGAAGCTTAAATACACTAAAACTGAAACTCAATCTCATACACAAACTCAATGTAAAAGTCAAACTGAAACTGGAACTTATACTCAAACTCGAAATCAAAGTCCATCTAAAAGAGAAACTCAAACCTCACACTTGGACTGAAACTCAAACTCATGCCCCAACTCGATGTCGAACTAAAACTCAATTGGAGTTCCAGTATGAGTATGAGTCTTAGTTCCAGATCGAATATGAGTTTGATTTTCAGTTTCAGTTCAAGTTTAACTTTGAAATAGAGTTTGGGATTCTGTGTGAATTTCAGTTTGAATGACAGTTTTAGTTTGATGATTTAAATTAACATAGATCGTATTGCAACGTCAAGGGATATTCTTTTGCACTTCAAGAATTTCGCACAATGATTCGCCCTTTAATACCATTCGGCACGACTGGCATTAAAACAAACTATCAAGCAATGCAGTCTCCCAAAAAAAGAGAAAGCAAACAATTTTCAAACAACTTCATAGCAATTTCAGACGAGCATTCTCTCTTGATATCGTGATTGGTGTATTTTTTTCTCGTTTAAGCGAAAAAGAAGACGCCGGAGGTTGATGATTACCCCGCCACTGAATTTCCGCAGGATTTTAATCTACTGGGCGCACCCTCAATCTCCGCCCTCTTTCTCGTCTTTCACCATTTTCATTCTTTCTCCTTCCTCTCATAATTCCACCAGCTCATCAAGTAAGCATACAATAATCCGAGGCGAAACCGGAACGGAAGTGCGGAAGAAGCCTGCGGAAAAGGAAGGCTAATATTGTATTTGGAATAAAAAAAGAGGAGAAGACGAGGGGAAAAGCGCCTAAGAGAGAGGGAAGGAAATGAAGTATAACGACGGGAAAAAACACTCCTTCCTACTCCCTTTCCAGCCATTCTTCCACTCTATGCAATCCTCGCATTTGGTGCTCCTGGGTCGGGAAAATGACAAAAAATTTGCATCCTTAACGCCTTCCCTTCCCGGGTACACGCTCTAGCGAAAACGGCGAAATGAGAAAGAACTCATTCCATGGGCAATGGCTAAAAAAACGAACACGGTCGCCTGGTAGTTCAGGGTAAGAGGGGAAGCGGGAACTTGAGGGGCAAAAAAGAGAGGAGAAAAAACTCTTTTAAATGGAAATTTCCCATCCTCTCAAGCGCCCTAGGGCCGGGCGAATGGAGAAGGACCACTCCGGACGAGAAGGGCGCCGGGCGAAAAAAGGACGACGGGGTTTGTTTTCACTGGGAAATGTGCCGGAGGAAAACTCCAAGGAAATTACTGGGAAAACATTGGGAGAGAAAGACGAACCGGGGCCGCAGTCTCGAGGAAAGCGAAAACCGAAGTAACCGCTGGACGGCGCCACGAGGATAAACGGAATTTTCCAGAAGTTCATCAGGGGCAGGCAAAAATTTTTATTCTACTCCCTGCTAAATCGATGCTATAGTTCCAAGACATCACATTGTTGGCTGACATGTCAATGACCAGCCTCTAGCAACTAAAGCCTGCGGTCCAGCCCAGCAACATGCCCAACATAGTAACATGCAACCTTTGCGGAGTGCGAAGAGTAATTATGATAAAAACCTCATTTGAAGAACCAACCCTCCAACACGGTCATCAAGTTTCCGACCCCCAGAGAAGACGTTCGGATCAAAGAGTTCGGACGTCGACTTAATGGAGATCTTCGGAAGGTACTGGACACCTTGTTAACGCTCAAACGTCCGCTGTCCGAAATACGGTCTGTGTCACCCGATATCGAACTCAATTAGATATTCTCCCCCCTCTAATTCTTTCTTTTTTAATTATCGCTCCTTTGAGAGGTCGAAAGACTCGAGTTATACAACAAAGGATATCCGGAACACCTTTTTCTTTTGATTTAGCGGCCACCGAGAGAAAACACCAAGAGCGACGTCCCGTTTTTACGGTCGTAGGCGTCAGGTTGAACGATACGCGGCTGTAGTCCAGCCTCCTTGCTTCAGGGGGATTATTTTCCTTTAATTACGCCCAGCAAACGAGAGGAATCGATCGAGAGGGAGCAGGGTGTCCATATCAAAGAAGAAGTTCTAAATGATGGACTCAGCGGCCTGGCCATACAAGCACATTCCTTCATAGGATCAGGTCCTAAACAAGGTGATTTCCGGGTAAACTATTCCCGGGTTTGAATACCAAAATCCATGTTCTTGGCAGGCCACGAATTTTTTCTGTTCTGGCCAAGAATGTCGTGGGCGTGACTGAATGCCCTTGAGGAGAGGGTCGGTTAGATAGAAAAGCTGAGCAGACTCGAACTGAGGAGCATCGCTGAGAAAAGACATGATTATTCACTTGTCCACTAAGCCATGAACTTCTGGATTTACAGATTGAGGCGTGGTTAATTTTTGAGGATACCCATTGAGAATTCAACTCAACTCACTCGATTGAGAGAATGAAAGATGTTTGTGCGATACTTCGAGTCAATCTTCTGCGTTCTATAAATACTCTGTCGTTGGACAGGTGCATACAATTGCTTTTTCATCATTCGCAGTCACGGGTAGTTGGCTTCGCAATACCGGCCAAAGATGGGCGATAAGTTAGTATCAAGGATATTTATAGACTGGCCCGTTTTGTTCTCAACGAATGATGGACAGGAGTATTTTTCAAAACTGATAACACCGAATGTCGTACAATGGGCCATAACGGACAAATCTGCCTCCTGGTAATGCCAAACTCGACGGGGAGGATGATATTTAATATGAGAAGAGTCAATTTAGACGGAGATAAACACCCCTTAAGAGACGGAGTGAGGCCAGCTGTCGTCACAAGATAAGATCTATCAACTGCTAGGCTATTTTATCCAACCCCCTCGTCCTTTATTCCGCTATGATAATGAACCCTTTAGTGATACAGCGCACGCGTAGGGACAGCCCTAGGTTTTCAGAAAAATGTGCACCTTTTCCCTGAACATGGCTGCCAACTCAAAGCAGATCAGTGAGAAATAAAAACATGAAAAAAGCAACGCGATAGACGACAGACTATTTTAAGGAATAATCATTTAAACACATTCCCCTGCCCAAAAAAAGACCCTTCTATATAAACAGTCTATTGAAAAATGTCCGAACATTCTGAGTCACAGCGAATCAGATTTAACCTTTGACAAAAAAAAATGCCAACGAAGCCTTTTAAGCGAAATCCTGCACCACCTGTACAGTTTTAGCAGTCACCCCCGGAAGAGGAAGTCGCCGGGCGAAGATCTACGAATCAGTCCAATTCAGTTAACGCTTTGTTGAATCGGTAGAAAGAGAACCCTCGACTGCGAACTGCTACTTGTTAATCCGGAGCTCCCCAGCGTCGGTTGAACGATTACACGTCATGCTCCGGTGGGCTGCTGTTGATTGGATTGGACATAATGATCACAATTTCACATTTGGAATTACCGATGCATACATTATCGAAGCAAAACGCATTGAGGTAGTTCGAGGGTGGCAATTGGTGAAATGTATCGCAACGTATTGCACGAGAGAATAAGGGATTAGTATATCGTTTATGGGACTGGGGCACTTTTCGTGAAATTCGTTTTTAGGTTGGTATACAACGCAATTTCTATCCGAAAAATTATGCTGATAAATACGTTCGTAACTAATAACGGACAATATCGTAAATTGAAAAACTATTTCCGAGAACCAAAGAAATGTAGGCATGTTTTTAGATTGAAACTTAACAAATTCTCGATCGTGTACATTGACGCACGAACAAAAATATTGATTTCCTATACTTAATAGGGCGACAGGGAATCATCAATATGCCACTAACTTTTTGCAAAACTGGGCAGAGAAATTTTCTCGCGCTACACCGGCCATGAAGTACAACAACATTATGACTGAACAAGGGTAGTATGATTCCGGCGGCGGCAGTTCGGTAACTTCCTTACAATAAATTATAATGTTGTGCGTGTGTTGCGGAAAGGACGACCTTAAGGAAGTCTAAGAGAAGAGACATACGGCGAGGTAAAGCAATCAAAATGTCTCGGTACAAAGGAAGACTTGAAGGCGATGGAGTGACGAACTAAGTTACTGATTTGTTTACAAAGACGGAAGGAAAGCTGCCGGTTCGGGCGAGAAGTTTGGCCCTTCTTGACTTTCCGAGTAACTCATATCGTACCGAGACTGTACACAAAGTAAGAAACCCCGAGATGGTTGATTCGTGGGTTCTGGGACAACCATGTTAACAACTACGTAGTGCGGTCAAACGGGAGAGTTGGTTCCTAATAGGCGCCCAAACTGTTCGAGGACATGTGGGCAAGTTAGCGCTTCTCTGAAGCTGAGATGCGGCTCGGAAAATATTGCTAATATTCCGTAAGAATTCAGAATTCAGGAATAATATAAAAAATCAAAAACGAATAATCAAGGCAACATTTCTGGCCAAACATTTTTAAAATTTAATGCTTTCTAAGATTTTGAAAAAAATTTCATACTTACTGATTTTAATTTATTTGGATGGAAAAGATGATAGCTAAATCAGTTGATTTTTATACCAAATGCATAAACAAATAAAATAAAATAGGTACTTGAAGATCTTGGCTCAGAAGACTCGTATAGGTACGTGAGATCTCTGAGGTTTTCGGTTGGCCTGATGATTTGCTATAATAAACCATTTCGCGAGATCCGAATTACAATCGTGAAATATTTCTAACTTCGGAGCAACAAAAAATAATTCAGACCGTCGAGGAATGGAATAAGCGATGAAGGAGATGAGAAAAACGTTTTTCATCGCTATAATGATCCAAAGGATAGCGTAGGCGAGTAGACTAATTGATAGCGAGTTAAAGCGGTCATGTTTTGGCCAGGTGGAGCAAGTAATTGAGGGGTCTGAGCTTTGAAAAGCTAGTAGGTGGTTTACACGCTCCAAGTGAATACCTTTCCCTAGATTGAATTGATGCACGGTCTAAAACCATTACCTAGTCTATCCTAGCTCGCATTTTTATGCTATTCATTTCAGTTCACGGGGTTATACGTTTCCCTCCCACAAACTCAGCGTTCCTACTTCCATTTCATCAATGTTCTACTCAGCCTAGCAGCAACAGAGATAGTTAAAATTCCATAAATTTTTTATTTAAGAATCCCCTGACTTATGGATGTGAATTATCTATACGCCCCAATAATCTGATAGTTTTGACTTTTCGACGTTCAATTTGTTCTTGCTTAATCTGCCAAAATTGAATAAAAACCTTGATGTTTAATAATTATTTTATAATACATTTTCCGATGTATTTCTATAAATCAAAGGTTACTAGTATACATACTGTATACTACTGTATACATACTGTATGCATACTGTTTACATACTAGTATACTTACCTGTAAGTGATAATATACTATGATATGGTTCAGATTCATCCATTAATTTAATCTGTATCCATACCTATATCAGAAGGGAGGCTGTATCTTTTTAGTGATAGGAGTTACCGACATAACAAAATAAATAAATACCTTGACGTAGAAGAACGGATAAAATGCAATCTCTAACGACGCATTTTATGTTGTAGCAAGCCAGCGAGATCACTCTCGAATAAAATCCAATAAAAGAGCAATCACTCGACAACTTCCCAATGCGGAAAAAGAGAAAGAAATAGCCGGAAAGGGGATTCTTCCGATGAAGTCACACGTGAAATACCCTACAGCGGAATATTTATTTTTTTACCATCTACCCTGAAAGAGGCAACAGAAGCAAACAAGAGGACTTCGTTCAGAATGAGCGAAGATCAGTGGAAGGGAGGGGGGAAGGAAAGAATAAAGAGCGAAAGGAGAGGGAGGGAAAAGAAGATGGAACTCCGGCCATAAAGGAATGAAAACTGCACTTGAGTGATGAACATTGTGTTGGGTTTGGGGTGGAGGGGGTTTTTGCACGAATGGATTTGCAAGGAATCCGAAGAATGGAGCCATTGAAATGGACAATGCATTAGGCGGAAGGAAGATTGAACTTTCCTCTTCAATCTTGTAAGTATTGCTTCCGCCATCCCGACTCGGCCATTTCATTCTCATTTTGTCCTGCACTGGCGTCTTTTTCCGTCCGTTTTTTCCCATGTAAAACCCCAATTTCTCTAATGGAAAAAGGGAGCTCGGAAGAATTACTTTGTCGGGATATTGTTTGACGCAGTTGCACATGACATGTATTACATTGTAATAACATTACAGTTAGTCGGGGATGTCTCGGAGTTTTTAAACTTAGCAATGAGTCTTTTCTAGCAAACGTAACGCGGTTGGGAGAGCATGATTAGCGCATGCTCAGTTGAATCAGGAAACATTCATACTTTTTCGCCCTACTTCCATTTTGACTACTCTTTAGTAGAAGAAACCAAGCTCAACTGTCAAAAATGTATTTTCTTCGCTGTAGAAAACTACTTTTTGCCAAGGTGTACAGTGGTATCAAGGCGTATAGTACGTTAAGTGCACGAAAGATGCATCTATGCACCACTGGTTTCTGATTTTGAAATGATTCCTCCACTTTCCCAGCTTCAATCGCTAGATCGGACTAATGGACTGCCCATCCACGACGTACCCGCATCTGAGAGGCCTAACCTCTTAATAACGCCGGCATTACAATATAATCCGTATACAAACAACAAATATTTATGAGGCTTACGCTTCTATTTGGGATAAGCTCATATGAAAGAGGTCCTGAAGATATGCGGAAAGGTCGAAATCGTCCCCTTCGAAGGCGGACCCCCTACCCATCAGCCCGCAATCCATTCACGACCCTGGTACTTACACGGATAACATCTACCCCATTTGCAGTGAGTGCTTGCGCTTTATAATCTGAACATTATCATTTGTCGATCATATCTCGAGGGACAGAGGGTCATATTAGATGATATGGGGGAGGGGATATGTAGTGAACGGTACATAACATAATCCTTGAAAAGGTTCGAGTGGACTTGAAGTGGGGGAGCAGCGATTGAATGGAGAAAAGAGGGATCGAATTGAGCGATTTGCTTAGGGGACGTTTTTGACAAAGAATGCTCCGCCGACAAAAAAATCACCGCTGAAGAAATATACGGCATTTTAATGACATCGGTGCTCCGGACTCGTGAAAGAACCGGGGGCACCTTCAGCGTAGAAATCCCTGAATTCGTGTCCTTTGCTGAGTTTGTGCTGAGCTCCTGGGTTTTCCCAATCCGCGTTTCACCGGTTCCGGATAAAAATGCCTCCGGCCAGTCTTTTTACGTGAGGTTTCACGGAAATTTCGTCCGATGAATTAAACGTTTTCGGCACGAACCTTTTTCGAATCGTTTCGACTTTGAGGGCTGTTTGAGTGAAAATTCGTTGCCCCTCATTCTCAAGGGTTGGTCCTGCGGATTCAACTTGTATTTTGAGCCTTTTTTGAACAGTAGAACCAGAATAGAATAGAATCGTCGGAGAAGTGACTTTTGGGTCAAGGCTCTATAAGGGCTAGGGCGAATAAGGCAACGCCATTGTCGAAGAATTACAAAATTTCTCAACGGATTAGGTACACCAACAGCAATACTTATTGAAAATTTTTATTGAGGAAGCTCCTTAAAAATGATATTAGAATTACCTACTCGAACCGAATGTAACGATAGAAAAATCTTTAGCAGAAAAATGCCCTAAAACTGAGGGAAGAAAAGCGGAATTGTTCGCACACCTCGTCCTTTTTGGTTCTTTCGGCAATTAAAATTGAAAAATTTCGTTACCACCAGCTGCTTGATTTCGGAGTGATTTATTTCCCGTAAAACCTTCTACCAACCTTGGCAGATCATGAGAGATCCATAATGATGGTATCCATCAGACGAATGCCACCGGATAGGCCCGGGGACGAGAGAAAATTACAAATGGTACAGGACAGGAGGTCTAAACATTATTATTGTCGTCCTTTCGAGCATGTCCAATTACTTCGAAAAGAGAAACCCGCCAACTGAGAGGAAAAGGGACCTTAGGAAATAAGGGAAGAGGAAAATGGAACCTAAAGGAGGAACTAGGGCCGCCGAGGAGCCGGGGCACTAGCGAGGAGTTCCTTCCCTTTCGAGACGCGGAATTATTCGTGTAAACATAATTCGGAACCTTCCGAGTTCGCCGCTTCAGCCATTGTGCAAGTCGACCATATAATGAACTCCTCTCGTCCTCGCGGTTCCAGACTTGGAAGCACTTGGAACAGTTTTTCTCTCTCGGCTCCTCTCGAAACGTTTCTGGAATCCTTCGCCGGTATCGTTTCCATCGTCGAAGAAACTTCCCCTTTTTCGTTTGAAGAGGAAACGTCGAGAAGCTTGGCGCATCGTTTTCCCCTCATTAACAGCAGCCAATGAGCCAATTATACCGATATTATTATTGCCGCGACGAAGATTGATGTTAACGGGACCTAAATAACATTATTGGAAGAAGACCTAAATCAAACGGCCCCGAGGGCAATATTTTTCAATAAAATAGATAACAAAAATTTCCATAATATCAAAATACTTTTTTTATAATAATATTATTATCCAGTACATTTTTACTGTGTACTTGGATGTTAGGTTTTCATCTCTTCTTTCTGACGTATTTTTGACGTTGATTGATTTTTTTTGCACCGGAGAAAAATATTAACAGTCGAAAGGCAGAACAACCAAAAACAATTCAAGATCAAAAAGCTCAACGTTGAAAACCATCTAACGCGTTACACCATAGATGGTAACGGTTTTTCTGCACAGCGTATCACGTATCCACGCACGGAAGGATATCAATCGTAACGGAATAACCGAGCGGTTTACATCGATTTTTAGCCGAAGGGGCGGAATGCGCTTCGCTGAAAGAAGATTCCGTCAAGGTTGGAAGCTCCGACGGGGCGGAGGTGATGCAAAAAAAAAAAGACGGAACTCTGTTACACAGTTCATTACGCGATTCATCAGCCGAGCTTGCGGAGGAGGCGACCGGTAACGCTTTACGGCTCCTCCGAATCGCTGAACCCGCTCGCGTTTCCTTCCAAATCGGGACACGCGCGGGGTTCACGATTTTCCACTAAAACCGGAGTGAAAATAGGTGAGAGGAACGTGAAATATGTGTTTCGAGGATATTTTTACGAGAATAGATATTATCCGACATTACACCATCGATATGAGTGAATACGAATAAATTCGACAAAAAATACAAACAGCTGTTAAAAGTAGCTTGAAAAATTAAAAAATAAAATGCAAACGGATAAAAAAGATTTTGACAGCCATTCTGGGAATGATAACTATTGTAGGACCCTTGTACTGAATGGCTCAGTATCCAAGTTGAACATCCAAGTTTGAAGTCGGTGCCCTCATTTCATAGGTATGTAGCTCATACACTAAATTCAAAGAAGGGACTGAGTTCAAAGTTGGATGGCCCTTGGTACTGAGCTATTCAGGGTCCGACGACAGGTTTTCCTTATCATTAAGTAAGTTTCCTCATCATTTCACAAATTGCTATAAAAATCTTTTGTTCTCCATTCGCATTTTTATTTCTTAGTTTACAAGCCTTATTTTAAGTCGGTTTGATTTTTCGTAAAATTTTTTCATTTCTCATTTTTTATATGTTAGACAATAAAATACAAGCTGTCAAATTCAGAATTAACAAAAAAAAAACCTTGAATAGAACCCTTTCAAATCCGCAAAAACGGAAAAAAGGGCAAACCGCATCAAGAAATCAGGGACCCAAAATTCTGTTAGCAAAAATTCCCGAAAAACGACCTTTTCTATGGTAAGTCAAGCAAGGGATCCGGGAAGAATACTCAAACAATTCCAAGTTCACGGCATCACATTTAAAATCGGATGTTTTTGGAGAAAATAGACCTAGGCACTCGCCGAAACAAAACGAGTTGGAAAAAGTAAGACGCAAATTGCGATTTATCAAACCTACATTTTCTTTTTTTTTTGACATTTTGACAGCATTTTTGGTTGTAGCACCACTAATGTTCATCCTAAAAAATTGAAAAAAATATTGCTCGCAAAAAGTCGGGCGATTTTTCGATCAGGGGTCAAAACGCTCGGCTACCCAACGATTGAAGTCGCAGTGGAGTTGCCTATCTTGCGAGATGGGTTGAAACTCTACGGATAGTTAGCTCAGCCTGTTCTTTGAGGTAGACAGAAATAGAAGGGAGAGAATTAGCCTCAGGATGTGTGCCACTGACAGGCAAGATAATAGACAAAGCCGGCGATCCTCTCTCGCACTCCCCGTCTTCCTCTCGACTTGCAGGATTTCCCACCCTTCTGTCATCTCCATAATTTCGACTCCGGAGTTATGGAGGTTTTCCCGGTCCCGATGGGGTTTTTCTCGATTTTCCCCTCCTTGGTATGCGAATAATTTCGAAGGGCGGATGGAAATTCGCGGCGGGAACTTTGAAAATGGAGATTGTCTAAGGAAAATCGAATCTATTGCGAGCTGTATTCGCGGGAAGAGATGAAGTTCGGAAACACCTTTAATTTTAGTATTTAGTAGTAGGTATAATGAGGATTTATACCTGCCGATATTATTTTCAAAATTTTATGTTCCAACTCAGAAAAATCCCAACATAAATGTTAACGGATGATTGTTCCGTAAAAGAAGGCCATAAGAAATAGGTACTGCCAAGAAAATGATGTCTGGTTTCTTTATCGCGGAAAAGTTCTTTCCGAACGCTAGCCTAATCTTCCAATTGGCTCCTTTGGAGATTTCTTAAGAGCCTTCGAATAAAGCCCGAAGCCATCGGAGCTGGAAGAATCTTCAAGAATGAAAACCTAGCGTCGATATTTTCATCCGTAATTACAAAGTAAAATCGTAGATTCGTAAATAATGCGATTTTTTTAACAATAGGTAAACCCGACTCCAAAAAGAAGCTCGAAAAGCTAAAAAATAAAAATAGATTTAAAAAAACGGGAAAAAAATAACCAATTTTTCTAGCAATTTTTGAAATGATAAGGAAGCTGTGACTTTTGTAGGACCCTTTCAACTGAATAGCACATATTAATTTTCTCAAGCTTCTTTATTGGAGTCAGGTAAGTACTTTTAGTTTTTTGCTCAAATTTTTTGTTTCTCACTCCTAGATGAGTTACTGTTAGACAATAAATAAATAACTGTCAGGCGCAAAATTTTGAAAATAAATTGTTTTCATATGTTCGAAATGTTGACCACCAATTCTATTACAAAAAAAAATTGAAAAAATAGTGGTAGCAAACGGCAGACTTTCTCGACAATTCAGCGAAAGAATTTTCGAATTCAGATCAAGCGAGAGTAAAGCAAACATACCGAAAGAACCAAAAAGAAAAAAAATCCTTGGGACAAGTCAACTCGAGTAACCTCCGCCTTTTTGAATTTGGTTAAAAATCGGTAAGTAGGCATTTTTCGAAAAGAATTCCTCTTTTGCACTTTCAGGCTGAATGCAACCATTTTCCTGGAGCTCGGTGGAAGAAAATGTGGGCCATGTGTCGAGAAAAGTGTCTAGCCGAGTAGAGTAAGTTGAGCCCGAGTGCTAATCTAGCGTCCGGGTACTTGGCGCGGTAGGCACTCGGCTCTTCCTGAGCAGACGAGAGGTCGCAAAGCCGCCGTAATGGTCCTACGGTATTTAAGTGTTAAAAAGGCCTCGCAAGAGAGCGACAAAGAACGGTGGCTCGCAGGAGCGTAAGAGAGAAGGCGATAGAGCTGCGGTTCATTAAGGAAATGGCCCTTGCGGCCTGTTAATCCTCCCCCGGCTTCTGGCTGTAATTTGCGCCCTCGTACACCCCCTGAGCATGCGAGTCGAGGGATTAGCCCTGACGTACGGGAGGCTGAGAGGACTGTTATACCAGCGCCTGTTTGGGCTCCCCGGGCGTTGTGTTAGTGATCGGCTATGGCCGTGAAGGGGTAAATGGCCGACTCTTGCACGTCACCTGCCTTGTTATTCCAAGGATAAAGGACCCTCGTTGGCCATAGTTGCCCCGTGTGCGTCTAACACAGGACGACTTGCCTCTTTTCCTTCCCGTCCTCCGCCTGCTAATTAGCATCGGCAAGGTTTTCAGCCTCGATCCTGCCCCGCTTTTCCGCGAACTGCGCCAAAGGCGAGCTGAACAGATCAATACAAAGACCATGGCAGCTCGGTCCTGCTGCCTCGAACTGTGCTCGGCCACTTTCCCCGCCGTATTTTGTAGGGGTGAGAATTATTATTATTATTTTTTTTTGTTGCCGAAATTGGTAAGGGCTAAAATCTGTTTCCAGCCTGGAAATCCCAAGTTCAGCAGGTCAGCGCCCAATTTTCCGAAAATATAAACACCTTGTATGATAAGTTTTTCGAATTACGAAATAAAAGGGGAAACTGCCCCGATTCCTCCATCAACAAATTATTTCTAACTTTTTCAGGGCTCAAGTTGACAGTTTTTGAGAATGGTATGCGTGAAATGAAAACATGGTTCAACAGTTGGTTAGTTCTTACGAGGTGGGGGAGAATTTAGAGGGTAAAATTTTGTGGCAGGGGAACTCGGCTTTCCCCTAACTTCGATCGAAAACGTTCAATCAAATCAACCATATAAAAGAATAGAATTCTTCAATGATATGAGTGATTAACTGATGAATGATAATATTATTACATATAAATATTATGTATCGCATGATGCCTGACTGAGAGGAATTTAGAAAATTCGCCTTACGAATTATAAAGCTAAAATTTAAAAGAAAACGCCACGAGCGGCATAATTTCTGACTAATAAGAGTAGTATAGCAGAAGAGTAGAATCAACGAAAATTGGGCAAAGGAGATGTAATGAAACAATTTCGAAAAATCGCTCAAATTACGAGAGCATGCGCCGAACAACGAACACGCTTCTCTTATCTAGTTTATATTCAATCGTCTCGTTTTCGAGCCGGAACGAACAGGCACGCAAAGTCGGTTCCCTGAATCGTCGGAAGGTGAACCAGGTAAAACCCAGTGTAGGATTGGATGTTCGAAATGGCGGCGAAGAGGACCTCAACGAGCGAATGTTTGTTCAGTGGCGATTAGAGGGAAGACGGTGTTTGGCAGGTTGTTACGTCGCCGGCGTAATTATAGTGTTCTACGCCCCGGGGCTGGTACACGCAGTGCTCGCCGCGCCGCCCTTCTGCGCTTCCATAGGCGGCCCCAGGTGAGGGACTAGAGACAGCCAGAACTAAAGTATCCATGTACCCTGACTAATGGAGGGTAGCCGGACTTGAGATTTTACGGCAAGTTAAATTCGGTATCATTAGGTATTGATTTTTTAATCGGTCGGTAAAAGGAAGTTGATGTACCTATTTTTTTGAGATAGAAAAATGCGTAGCACTCCATTTTCGATCGAGTTTGATCCATATTCTTCACACCTATTCTTCCACCATATTCTTCCATATTTTTTTAACTTCCAAACGGCTAAATCGATCAAATAATAGCAGCAAAAAACTTTTCGTTAAAACTTGCAGCAATTTAAAAAAATAAGTTTTAAACAGTAGAAAGATTCAAAAATAAATTTTTTTGGAAGCTAGTAGCTACACACCAGAAAAAATTGGTAGCTTTCTACCACTCTCCGATAAGGATAAAAATGCAAAAAAATTGCTTTCGATAATGACAAATTACGTTACAATTATAACCCGGAAAATTGGTACCGCTGCTCAGACAATTGTAGAAAAATGGTTTTTATCGAGGTTTTCAGAATCGAGTTGCAGGCTTCCAACATGAAATAGTATCATTAACAATATTGACAAACTTGTAGTAGAAGGGGTGGAACTGAAAAAAAAAACATTTTTATTCATCTTCCAATCTTTTTTTTTCATTTTGTAGATCCTTTAAGATTATCTATAAGACTACCTCACACATCGAGTCTCACACTTTAGGTTCTTCTATAACTGAAATGATATTGGCAGAAGTATTCTTTTAAATCTTCAGCATCAGGGAAAACTCCTAAATGATTGATGGACAGGCAACGAATTTTTAAACTAAATCACTCATTACTTTTTCCGTGGGTTTCCAAAATTTAAAATTTGTGCGACCGACTCTCGATTATTAAATGTCCATGATCGATTCACAATAATTAAATGTTCTCATGAACCGTTGAGATTTCGAGAGCACAAATCCTTCGAACCCTGGGCTGTCGCTAGCAGCTACTCAGCCCGACAGAGGGGGTACATAATTTCTGCTCAGGTGGGGCCTAACACATCCTTCACATCGGCAACTTCCGCCCATATCCGCCTCCACGTTCGAGGCCCGGCTTTTCGAACTAAGTACACCTCCCGAACCTTTCAACGAGGGCGTCGTTTTTTCTCCCCCCTCCCATCCGAAACTCTTTTTTACCCAGTCAGCTCTCGTTATGAAATTTCCTGGAAATCAATTCCGAGCAGTAGAAACGACAAGGGAGGTCCTGCCTTCACGACATCGTTTAGGCGTTTTTCTTTGAACTGCCGTGATGAGATGGAAAGAGGGTCCTCGGTGTTCCACTCATTATGAGTAATACCAATCGCCCTTGTACCAATCCGCTTCGGGCACTTTTTGTACAACCATCCGCTTGCACGGATTTCCAGAGCCAATTCCCACGGAAACTCCGCAGCTATCTGATTATGCATTACGTGACTACAATGAAAATAGCAAAACAAAAAACCTATTATGAGCTAAAGCCAGCCAAGATTCGAAGACTCAAAAATCAGTCCAAACGTACTGATATCGAACTTGGAAATATTTTAACAATGGATAAAATGAGAGACCATCCATACTTAATCATCGTAAATATCTGACAAAAACCAGAGAATTTTAATTTACCTCGGAGTATCGATATAATACGAGGATGATTAAAAAAGAGCAATGTGGGACTATACTTTAAATTCAAAATATTTTCGTAAAGGAACAAAGAGAGGTAAAACTTTCACCCAAACCGAGAAGCAGAATCCAGCAAGGCGCTGGCCTTCCAGGAAATACTGAAAACAAAACTGATCCTTCCCCACAGCCTTTAGCCCACACTCGCACATATTGAAGGATAGGAACTTGCACGTGCTCGACACTCAACTATTTGTAGAATCGTTCGCTTTTTTGTCTGCCCAAAGCAGGTACATATTGGTCAGGCTTCCAGCTGTCAGGGTGCATTAGCCCCTCGGACGAACCCCGAAATCTTTTGTGCGCCGTAGGAAACACCCCGACAGGCCGGTCCTTTGGAATTTCACTTGTTCAGGAAGCTATAAATAACGGGAAAGAGGGACATCCTTAGTTTCTAAAATGAGGGGCCGAATTCATACTGGTGGTATGCGTTCACGGAAATATTGTAGCGAAAGGGAGACTATGCATTGAATATGATTTTAGAAAGTTTGCATTTTCTCTAAAACGGTCAATAACGAGTAACGGGAGTGTTTCTTGAGGTTTGGTTAAAGAGTGGATAAATTAGCCAATTTGTGCCAACGTTTCACACAATTTATTATATATCATCAGGGCTATCATAGCTCCGCTGAGAAAATAAAAAAGTTTGATTTGGTTTTGAATAATTTCAAATTATTTAGGAAACGATACCACGAGAGCCGCAGTATCGAGATTGAAAGTAAATCAATGAAAAATCCCTAAACGAATGCGGTCTGCCAGATCCAAATGGAAAATGATCCTACGTACAAAATGAGCCGGGTGGCATTGAAAAGAAGGCTAAGCAGGAGCAGACATGGGCAGTAGATGGTATACAGAGGGGTATTCAACGGAGAGAGTGAATAATGTGAAAAAAGAGTGACGAGCAAGAGAGTGAATGATGTGAAAAGAGTGATGAGATGAGACATGTGGAGTCAACGGCCTTGCAGCTGATGCGAGTCGACTAATCCTCGAGAATAGTATGGGAGCCCTCACTGTTTTCAAGCCCACTTGACCCTCTCCCTTCGAATTTGTCTTTTTTTTCCTCCAACATAAGCCCGAACAGTTGTCATGTCGGCATCACTTACGCATGATTACAATATCGTCTGGGAGAGGCACTCGAAAGTTGGGCCAAGTGGGTTGTGATATAAATGTGGTCGAGTCGTGGAAAAATTCAAACATGTCGGTCTCAAGTACTCAAGTGCAAATACCATGGCCCTATGACTTCATTAAAACACACGTAAATTTAAAAAAAAATCGGCAAATAGCTACTATGCATGATATTGACAGTGAACCTGCAAAACCTCGTAATATGTTCAAAATCCAAAATTGTAAAAAGCTGGAAAAATTTCCCATTGCTGGCTGCGCTAAATGGAGATGACCACGGGGACTTGGCATAGAAACGTCAATAAAATTTGAAGGTTTCAACCTCAACCAATTAAATTAACGAATTGTCCCGACCCCACGACCAGCTTTCGGATATTGAAAGAGGGCCAAAGAAACAGCTTGAGTCCATTTTCTTGATTCGAGGAGATGCGCAAGGAGTTGTTTTACCAGTAGAACTCAAAACATCATTTTGTCAAAAACTCAACTTACGAGGTTCTGCAGGTTCACTGCCGATATAATCGCTCACTCGACCATGTCTTGAACCCTGAAAAGTCGTTTAGGAATGCGGAAACCAAAATGGCCAAGCGAAATCCACAATATTTATGTTTCTCAGGATTTACTAGTTATTTTCTGTATTAAGCCTCGAAAAGCCGGATATGTATTGGTTATAGATTGACTCAAAATTTTGATTATACTGCCATAAAACTTATACTGCCGAAAACGAAAAATTTTTGCCCAGCAAAATTTTTGCTCTCTAGCCCATTGTCGCGTCGGTTCGTGAAAAACTATTCAAAAATCGATCTGCCACTCCCGAATAGTAAAAATTCCTAACGAGGGTCCTAAAAATCGCTCCTATAGAAAACCGACGTAAGGGGCGGCTGCGACAAAAGCGGAGGCGGTCGGGTAAGTTCCTGAGCCACGCGATCCGTTGACAGCCCTCGAGGCGCGCCACGTGTACTCCTCCCCGCTCCACGTGTCCCATTATTCCGTCGCGCTCCGCCCCCCGCGTTATTGAGACTCGGATTTTTCGACTGCTAATGATCCTGCGGCTCACCGAAGTTCCATACGACGCGGCGTCGCGTCGAGTTTGCGTCGCCGATTGTTTTGTGGCCTCCGCGTCCCCGATGACAACGGACGTCAGCCGCAGCATCGACGAGCATCGGAGCGGAGGAGATAATTATACGGATATCAACTCCACCATTGGACCTTTAGTGGTTGATAGCTGGAGTGAAAAAATTAACCGACCAGAGAAAAAGAGAAACTGAATCTATAAAGCACAATCCATGGCAAAAAGTCTGAGATGATGGACACGAAGAAAACCACAAAGGGAATAGGTGGGTATTTCCCCGAAATATGGATTTCGAGATTTAGGTATCGATGGACGCAATGCCAACTCATCGCGGATTATCAAAAGTACCGAAAAACACCTAAAAGAAAGAGTACCCATCTATATTTATGGCCAGTACAAAAAAAAGGCCAATTTGTTGTACCTAACTTTTTTTGGAGTTCAGGGCAAGGTATACATCAAAAATGAAGTATGCACACCCTCTCCCGATATCCTAACTTCGACCCTTCAATCCTAACTGTCAACTCTAATAAAAAAAGACAAATATACTAAAAATATTATTATACAAAAATATACTATTGTTTTGGAAGTATTGTGCGCTAGGTACCAAAGTTCTGATTAAACGGGGTTGTGGTGCATGACTGGCGAACATTTTTCACGTGAAGAGATTTTTAAAAAGTAGAAAATAATGGAAGAAATTACGATTTATGCTAAAGAAATTTTCACAGAAATTAAAATTATGAGAAAAATTGCGAGTTTTGAAAATTAGTCAAAAACCTACTTTTTACAAAAACTTACACAAAAACTAGGACAAATTCCGAACCCCCTGGTTCTCGACCACGGCAGTCGACCAAGTACGGGTAACCCTGAAAGCAGCTCGGCCAGAACGATAACCCCCCCTTCCCCCGAATCACAAGACTGACTATGTGATTGATTTTTGGTTGTCATTTCTATTCAGCTTTTAAATGGTGAAACCAGAGAAGTGTTCAGAACCGAATAATCTATTCGACGCGAGGAAATTAACCACGGATTTATGTCGGATGAATCGAATAAGGAAAGACTACCATAATTCTATGATGATTCAGTCAACAGTCATCATTCGCCCGATACGGCGATAGGAGCGAGCCAGTCACAAAATTTCTAGAAAAAGAAATGACTCTCAGGCTATTAGGTGGCTCAGAAGATAAATATGTTTATTCGTCAAAAGATACACCAAATAGTTCTCAAGGTTAGAGCCTCTACTCCAATGTAATAGTCAAATGAGAAATTTATGAATAAAAATTAAAAACACGAAAAAATGAAAGCTACCTAAAGTATAAAATTTTTGTGAGACATCATAAGAAAATATCTCAGCGGAAATTAATTATCATTGGAATCATGGGCCCACCGCTCTGAAAGGAGGAGCATCGGGGAAATCGGTTGTTAGCAATACACAATTGCCGGGAGTCAAGTAAGTGAAAATACCACAACAATAGGTTTTTGAGTAGTCGAAGTCAACAAGCGAGACGAGATGGGTTACACCCCTTCGAGAAGCGAGTTGGCCGTGAAATATGAATTATTATTATTATCATAGCACCCAAACCGACCGTAGACTGTCGGGGGGAGCGGTTCGAAAAAGGGTGGCGAGCCTTGGGCGGTACAACATAATAGATCTACCCTGGAGGGGCCGCAAGGACCACGAACCCTCGGTCTCATTACAATTGTGTTCGTGGGATCATAATTCGATGGTAAAAGAAGTGTTGAAGTATCTGGTTACAACTTGATACGGTCGACTCTCATATTTTCTACGCCACTCGTCGGCATGGGAGTTGGAGCGGCAAAAATGGGGTTCGTCCCCCAATTACCCGGCCGATAAGACCAATAAAACTCGCGAAGCGCCTCCCATTATTCTGCGAAATTCCATCAGCCGCCAGACGTTTTCTAGCTGAGGGGGAAGGAAAGGTAAGATTTCATTAAAATCTTTTGAGTCGCTGGTCATCTAAGAAGAGTGTCTTCAAGCAGATGGATTTAACAAGCGACGGGTCGTAGGGAAAAATGCGAGATCCGCTCGTTCGTAAGGACCGCACAGCGTTTCAGACGTCTAAATCACCATTGACGTTGCATGGTTCGCTAAGGGGATCCGGCCTGGCTGAATTATTCGATATTCCGCAAGGGCCGGTAGCTGAACAGTGTTTTTTTTTTTTTTTTTTAAGGAGCGACAGCACTTAGGCAACAATAGCGAGGAAGTGCGATAGGGAGCCGAGTGGATAAGGACGATTTTGAGCGATATTAACGATATACCCATCCTGGTAAAAAAAGGGAGCGGAGAGTGCACATCAGAGTTCGAAGAAAGGAATCGCCAAAATCCCAAAAAATACCCATAACGAAATACCGTCTAACAAGCAGTTTTATACATCCAAAAATATCCTTATTTATGAAGTAAATGGAAGTATTGTAATCCTAAAATCGGAACGGAGCTTCAGGAAAAACTTTGACACAGAATCACTTCCTGAACAAATGTCTGTGGCATCGTCTGCCCGTCTGTGGGCGTTTACAAAAATGCCAATGGCTCCCACAGTTCTCCCTTTTTCAAATTTCTTGAACTGGAATGTTCGTCTAGCTAAGACCCATCACCCTGTACAATTCGGATTACTCACAGTGCTCCCGACATAACAGCACTTTTAGTTATTTACTGGCCACAAAAATGAACCGATTAGAGCGTACTTGGTCCTCTTATCTTTGTTTCACATCGCAGTACACGTGGATATTTTTTAGACCCCGGTGAATAGGCTAATTTTGATTTTAGGCGGGTTTTTTAATTTACATAGTGAGTTTTTTGACATTTTTGACCCACACAGCGTCCAAAGTAGTCAAAATATAACCAAAATGAGTAAAAATTTACGCATCAAGATATGGAAGTATGTGCGACATCCACGCTCCACTGGTTGACGACTGGACCACCCACCAAATGACCACCTGACTTCGGATAGGAAGCCCTAACATAAATCCGAGATTTTCCGTACGGAGAAAGACCATGAACGGCTGAAATACTCGAAGGCACGCGCTGTTAACATGTTTACGTTTCCCAGAGGCTCAACAACCGCTCAACCCCCGTTCAGTGCACGGGACCCCTTCATACACGAACAAACACGAACGCTCCCGAGCAAACACTGTTGATAATTTGTATCTGGATAGTTGTATTTGTGTGGCGAAGCGAGCAGGAGGGATGTCTGATACAAACTTATCTACAGATAGAGAGGAAGGCACGTAGGCATTGCCTAGTCCAGACTTGTACGTCAGTTCAGGAGATCGGCTTCAGTGTTTATTCAGAGATCGCTCGAGGCTTCTTCGTCTGTGGAAGCCTGGAGCAGTATTTCGTATCATAGTAGAATAGTACCTACTTAAATGTAGAGGTATACCCCTAAGGTTTTTTGAGACAGGAACACTTCTGGCCTCCAATACCTTACTCTACACTGATGAATAATTTTTGCTATTTTTCTCCGAAGCAAAAAAAAATAATAATAACTGGTAACGTCACAGATCAATACGGTTAGTATTGACGATGAATGAACTGGAGTAACTCGAACTATCACCGAGCAAATTACTCATTCAGCTGAAGGGCTCCCGCACGACAATGATGAGCACGACAGATGACAATCGAAAGGGTAAAAGGGTAAGAAGAGATTACCAATTGCCAACGTTGAGCCCTCATTGTCCCGTAAGGCTTCCCCCCTGAGGGCCTCGTACTGATGCTAATCTCCCTTTTTTTAATTATTTTACTTTATACCTAAGTCCGATCCTGTCATTGTTGGCGAAGGAGGGGCGGGTGGGATAAATGCCCTTCTGAACAAACAAGGACACACTGAGCACGCTTACGTACATGAGCGAATCGGGTGAAAAACGACTGTAATGACTGAGGGGGGGATCATGGGACATTTCATTGAAAGGGAGCCACTAGGAAGTGAACCCTCGACATGAGGCCCTCTCAGTTTCCGAGTACGGCACGTGGAGTTTGAATATTTTCATTCGAGCTGATTCGAAATTCGAAAAACAGAATTTTCGAATGAAACAAGAGCGATTTTGCTCCGATTACGACTCTATACTGAACGAGGAAGGGCCACTTCGAAAGTTAATGATGACAAAAAACATGAATGTTTACAATAAGTACCGAAGTTTGCAAGACGTACAGCCTACTCAATTACCTACAGCATACTGGAGAAATGGCCATTAAAACAAGATTTACTTTAATTGGCGGATATAAAAAATTAAAAACTGAAAAAAAGAGTTTTCGGCGAATTTTTTTCAAAGAAGGTTCAGTTAATTTCCGACAAAAAGTTGAGCGAAAATGTGAGAAAAATTAAAATTTGATTTACGTATTCTCATTTTGACCTAACATTTTTCTTTACTAATCCAACCCGACGCATAATTAATTTTTACAAAAATGTTTTAGCAAAAACCTGTTTGAAGAATTATATTTTGGAAAATTTTCGCAAGTTCTCAGTTAGACTTGAAATTATTATGGAAAATGAAAAAAGGGCCACCCGTAAAACCGTCAAACCCGTAAAAAATTTGGATTCTTAAAATAAATAATTCAAATAATTTTTATCGAAAAGAAAATTCTGGAGTGAGAAATGTTGGATATTATTTGTGGAATACTCTTGGGTTTATTGCCAATCAAACCTTATGGTGCATTGGAAGCATGAGTGCATGACCCTAATATGTTTTGATTTGAAAGAACTTGTAACAGATTTATCTGTGGCAGCAAGCAGAAATAGGAACTTACGGGAAACTTGAAGGACAGCTTCGCGTACTAGCTAGACGTACTTGCTCTGTACGTCTAAAAGATAGTACTTAAATGATACTCACCTGGAACAAGAAGGCAAAAATTAAGAAATAGTCAGCAACTGTACATAACAAACAGGCAATGATGATTCACGAAATGCAAAAGCGCAAGGACAAACAGAGCAACTACAGATTAAAACCAGTGGTGCGTAGATAACACACAATACTTCCATATTTTGAAACGTAAAATTGTGACACAATTTGATCATATTTTTACTGCTTTTAAGGGTGTTTAGGCCGAAAATATCGAAAAATTCACTATTAAAATTTTAAAATTCGCCCAAAATGAAAAAAACGCTACATTTTCGGAATGTAAAAAATATCCACATATTCTGCAAGGTAAAACGAAGATTTTGAGACCAAGAACGCTCAAATCGGTTCATTTTTGTGGCCGGAAAAAAATAAAATAGAAAACACTAAAAATGCAAATATATCGGAAGTACTGTGCGTTATCCAAATTCCGATTAAACAGGGTGTTAGGTCTTGCCGAGACAAACATTTCAGTTCAAGAAATTTGAAAAAAGGTTGAGAAATGAGGGAGTTATGGCCATTTTTGTGAATGACCACAGACGGACAGACGGACAGACGGACACACGGACAGACGGACAGACGGACAGACGGACACACGGACACACGGACACACAGACACTTGTTCGGGAAGTGATTCTGAGTAAATGTGTATAAGAAAAAGTTTTTTCTGAAGCTCCGTTCCGATTCTCCATTTTAGGACGATCACAATACTTCCATTTACTCCGTAAATATGGAAGTAAAAAAAAATCAGTAATCTAACGAATTCCTCGCGTATATTTTTTATTATGACGCTCGAATGAAAAAATTCCATCCGCCAAGGAATCCAAGAATTGGAAGGGAAAACGGCCGGCATTTTCTCATATGAGATGGAACCTATAGGGTCAACAGGAGGGACGGGAGGGCGAGGAAATCCCCTGGATAAGGACAAGGGTAAAATAAGGGTTGTTCAAACCAGGGGTGGAGCCGGAGGGATGATGCTGAGGGGAAGGGGGAGATTCAATTACATGTGTAGTTTGTAAGGGTTGGTCCGTCCTAGGCGCTTGCGCTGGACAGTTTTCTTATCGACATTGGCTCACAGGGGGCTAAGCTTGCCTGCAAGTCCAACCCTTTTCATCTAATACATACGGAGAGGTTTCTTTTTATTGGCTTGCGAGTTGGATATGTAATATCGGGGAGACCGTATTGTGCTGTTGCAATTCGTTTCAGACAATATCCGCGAACTCGTCTACCTTTTAGATTGGAAACTTGATTTGGATAAAAAAATACCCGTGTAAGGAAATCAATACTTTAGATGAAAGCAGCAAGGCAGGAAGAAGACACTGCTATTTCCAATTTTGAATTTAAAATATAAGAAATGCGCAATACGCATGATTCACGAACGCATTCCCCGACCCGTCCATGGCAGATTGAAGAAACAAGCGGAATGATGGCTGATGAATGGCTATAAAGGACACCACGACAGACGAGAGAGAATAAGAAGGACGGAAAGGAGAGGAGTTGGAATCGAAAACAAGAAAAAACCGAGAGACACAGAAGGAGGGAAAAAATGCTGAGGGGACCCCTTTCTTAAATAACTCTAGGAAACGAGAAAAACCACGCTATTTATGTAGACAGGTGAACAATGGGCAAATTTTAATCGCGAGTGCCGAGAAGAGCAACGTGCAGGGAGTTCCGAGGCTACCCATGGGGCGGAGGGGGTTATTTTTTTCCCCAAGGATCCCGTATATCCCGCCTCACTCGCTGCGGGGGTTTCTAATGGAATTCGGGAGCGGATTTGAATTTCACATGCGGACACCGGTTGAAAAGACGGGTCTTGCTGGGGGACGAAGGGGTCGGGTAGGAGGAGTCAAAACCATAAAGAACTCGGCAAAGAGCAGGGGGTCTGAGCTTGGTGTCCACGTGCTTGATCGTGTTTTCAACATTCGCAGTTGAGATTTTTTCTCTCGTTATGTACATCTAATCATAGCATTTGAAAGATTGTATAGGTATCGATTATACTCTTGGGAATGAAAAGCGGCCTCGAAATCTCGAACAATAATGATTCCAAAGATCATGAGAAGAGACGCTAGAGCCGTGCTGAGCGAACAAAGGAAAGCACGCGAACACTTGAATGATAATTTTCCAAACCAATTTTAGAATTGCCAAACCAAATTGAGAATATCCCAAACGACTTTGAGGATTTTTCAAACAGAATGGTCCAGAAAAATCCTCAATTTAATTTGGATTAGAAAATTCTCGATTCGGCTTGGAAATTCTGTCATGCACGCTCCTGTATGAAAGTCTGAAGAAGGAAATCCGAAATTGCATCCAATATATTTCACAACAGGACATTCGCTCTCTCGTTTGGGCACTAACAGAAGAACGCATTCGGTTTGCCGCCTTGACAATCATCCGAGACACACCTGCTGAACAGAGTCAATTACAGCAGCAATTTATTTCGAGGTCTTCAAATTGTACAGTTTTAACGCCGTATAATACAGCTTGGGAAAACATATTCTCATTAGCAGCCGGAATATTCAATGTGACCTCAATGCACGGTCATTAAGGGTAGGAAAAGCCCGGAGGGGTTCGAAGGTGTTGATTGCAATGACAGATGTTCCGACAGTCCGTGCAACAGATCCGACGATCAGTGAACAATTGGAAGATCTATCATGTTTATAGATCGTAATTTTTGAATAACAAGTGGCGCCTCGGCGGTTCGAAGGCATGAAAAAAGATAATTGAACACCTGGAAATGGATGGATTTTGGGGAACGAGGTGTTCATTTTCAAAACGTCCCTAGCGCCACTTTATTATACTCAACATTGAAAAAAGGGAGATAAAAAAGAAACGGATTTGAGAAACAACTTCGATTCCATGTTTTTTACAACTTTCTCAACCAATTTTTGCTCGATTCTGTGGTATTTGGGAGGAGGATACACTTTGTAGGTGCAGGTTCTTCACAAATGAAGCCGTGCCTACTTAGTTGCAAAATTTTATTGTACCTTGAAACGATGAAGAACTCATTTTGATTTCTAGCATCAAAAAACAAGCGCAATCACACTCGAATTGAAGAAACATCAGGTTCATATTGAGGATCAAAAAAACGTTTCCTTTGCAGGTAAAAACTCATACATCAAGAGCATGCACTTGGGAAACCTGATAGCTGATGGACGATCATATTGCATAGCTCCCTTTGCTATAAAAAGAGTCCCATACTACACTATACGTTATGGATTAGCAGTTAATTTTCTTCATTCGAGACTGTCTCCGAAGGAGAGGCCTGAAGAGTTACTTGCACAGTAAATCAAAACAGCCGGAAGCTGTAAAGCTATTTCTGAAACGAGAGGCTATTGCTTCCAACGGGTTCCATCGCTTCGACGTCGTTTTTGATCGTAAATTAACGTGATATACGATCATCAATCGTAAAAGCGGATAACGGGGCGAACCGATCGACGGTAGGACCGTCTCAAATTTTGATGACTTCGAAACGGAGATGATGAAATTTCTAGGATAAATCAGAGTAATAAACGAATCAGTCAACAAGTGGAATTACTGTCAGAGAGGTCATAAACGTTAGCCTGGTACGTTATCAAAGAACGATAAAGAGCCTTGAGCTTGAGGTCACCACGAAGATTCTGGAGCCATCGTAAACTCTGAAATATTGATAATGAATACTATACTTACATAGGTATACTGTCTTATGCACATCCTCCCTTAGGGAGACCTAGGCTAGGTCTATTATGAACTATGACCACCAATCATTGAGGGAAGTATTTTGAAGGACGATTAACCGCTCCCAGGGACGTGAGAATGGTTTGTCGTATGCATCTTAAGGGGAAACTGCGATGGGGTAGACCCACCCACGTATGGGAAAATCATATTAATTAAGCATTTTTAACCAATAATTCAACAAAGAAATGAGATTTAACTATATTCAGTAGAATTGGCAGGTGGAAAACGGAAAAAAATCTTAGGATGCCCAGCTTTGGGACGGGTTTCTGGTGACCGTCATTGTAAAACGTCATGTAAAATCAAGTGAATAATAGGTAATGTTATAATAGTGAACAAACGCTGGAAAGAAAATGTTGAAGGTACCTCTCCCATACCTACGACAAAAATTTGAAAATTTCACAACTCTATTTCCGGTTTCTAAATAGGAGATAAAAAATCGACAGACTGCACCATGAGACCGCACGAGGATTTGCTCTACTATCCCAGCAGGGGGTAGATGGATGATTGACAGACGAACTGGTGCTCTAAGAGTGTGTATTACTCGCAGCTAAGCCGCATTGTGAGGGGAGTAAAGAGGCCGTGATGCCATCATCGTTAAAAGCCTTTTATCCGAATAATTTTGACCGCATTGGATGATATGGGCAAGGCTCCCCACGTCTGTAATCCTGTAAACCGCCCTAACAGCATGTGCTGATGCAGTGATTACTGGAGAGCAATCAATTCCAACCATACAAACCGTACTTGATTTTCGAAGGGAAGAAAATGTTCAAGATTTTCGCAATCGAAGCCTAATGGAGGAGCACCGCTCACGATTTATGCATTAAGACCTAATGTATTCTTCATCGTCAGCCATCGTTTCTTGTTTTATTAATCAAACACTTTTTATAAAATGAGCTCCAAAACATTTATTTACTGGCCATTCCTGGCTGAAAAGTTTCTATTCACGCGTCAAAAAGGATAATTTTGAAACGAATCGATGAGCGAGGTAAAAAACAATTCTCGTCTCCGTTAGCCACATCAAAGGAGCAAAAATTATCACATTAGATAGGTAGCTTTGTAAAGTTCTTATACCGGAGCCAACGAGTGATGAAAACGTTCAAAAGAAAGTTTTTGCAATTCATTGAAAGAAACGAGAAACGCACACCTAACGGGCCACTGGTCACGAAATTAATCTAGTTGATGGTCTCCAGTTGTTCGTTCCGAAAGACGTAATTCGCCTTTGTGAGTGAAAAACAAGATGTGAAAAATGTTCATGTTTTCGCGCCTTTTTCTAAATAGCTCAAACGCGTTCTCCCTTCGGTTGAGGGGTTTCGGACGGATTTAAAACTGCTCATAATCGAGCATTTCGAATCCTTCGTTCCGGACTGAGATCAATGTCATCACGAAAATGTCAGGGATGGAAAAATGGTAAGGTTCGCTTCAGTAGAAATGACCGAAAGCTGCTCAACATCGGATGTGTTCGGATGAACCTTGAGAAGTAGAGAAGCAAGCTTGTAACGCCCTGTAAGAAATTATCCACTGATGTGCGCATTAGTGAGGCCAACGATGATGCGCTTGATTTTAAGTAAGTAGGATTCTTCTTGCTGAGTCAGCTTCTCTAATGCACAAACCATTAAGGATTTGGAGCATTATTTTCGACAGGAAAACCCTACGGCGAGTATTACAGTAGAAGGTACAAGAATCCTTTCTTAGGAGCACTGAGTCCACTAGGTGGTAGAATAAAAAGAATCTTTTTGAATCTAGTTGAATCTAGTTGAATTCTTCTAGAAGAATCTAGTTGAATCTGATTCAACTAGACATGAAGCGTCCGTAAATAATGAAAAAAGGGCTAACAAGTTATGAAATCGCCGATTGCCAACATTTAAAAGCCAACTATATACAACGCTTATTAATTATTATCGATTGGTTCTAACTGACCATTAGCATCTGTCCGTCTCGTGACTGACTCCTTGCGGTTTTCACTCCAAGAACTCACTTACTCCGGTGCTTCGCGTAATTATTAGGTAGGTCTTCATCACTTGTTGCTCGCCCTCCACCTTTTTCGCTGCACCTTCTTTTCAGGCCCCCGCCCTCGCCGCTTCGCCTTACAACAAAGGGTCCCAACTCTTTGTTGACTCTTGAGACAACCTTTTAGATTCATTATATCCCTTTATGAAATCTTTTCCCCCCGCTCGTCCCAAGGAGTCTCCGCCGTGACCTTTCCTCTTTCCTGCTCTTCAGAGTTCAAAGACTTTTTTCAACAGTGTTAACTCTACTTACGCGGTTATTTACTTTCTTTTCTCAAGCGGTTGCTCTCGCTATCCATAATGTTAATCAATTTAGACGCCGACGACATCGAGTTGTTAACTTTTTCGGTCTCCAAAACCGGGCAATTTCGTTCGCGAACAATTTTTCATCTTTCGAACCAGACGGCGGAGAGAACTCGGCTGTCAAAATAATGGGTCAGGACCCATTTCTCAAATAGACTGACGAAAATATTCGAGAGAGGTGTGCCGCAAACGGTGATCCAGTGGAGCAGAGCTGAAGCTAATTGTTATGTGACGTACGACCGTGTAAGAAGCGAGGTGCGGACAATACCTGACTTTTTATGCAAATGGCGCCTTCTCCTGCGCCAGATCTGCTCTCCATTTCGAAGTTTAGTTTTAAATAATTCATATTTATTGGAACGAGTGTCATTGTTTCAGGGCGCATTGTTACGAAGCAATTTTCCCGCTGTAATGCGTAGGGGGACATTTCGTCTTCTTCGTCCTCCTCTCTTATTATGTGATAATACGGCTCATCATCATTGGGCGAGGGGAGGGGAAAAGACCTTCATGCAAATGTTGTCCCGACGTGACACAACCGGTTGAGGAAGGAGTCCTCGTCTCACAGGTATCTGCTACAGCTTAACGCTAAATATTAATCAATAGCAAAAGATCAAAACAAACTATTCTGGAGCGATAATGGTGGCAACAACATGGCAGGGATAATAATAAAATCGGCTTTAAAAATATAATAGGTATAACGACTTTTTTTACAAGGACAAAAATGATACCACCCGACAACTGACTATTGTTAAACATCCACATAATCAATTTGCATCATCAGCACTGCTAAGAAAGACTCCGCCAAGCCGAAACATCCCACAAATACGACGCACATAATTGAAGTGAAGAGGTTTATCATTTCAAGTTCTTCTAACTTTTCTACCAGTCCTTTCAATCTAGCCCTGTTGCCTACGTAATTGTTGACAAGCACGCGGAAAGGGTCCCAATGAATATTCTTTACGTCAAACCTGTTTTTCTCCCCAACCACCAAGTTGCCTGACTGCGATCAGCTGTGCATACTAATGCCTTCTTTCCTCCGTACGCGACGCCAGTAGCTTGTCTAACATTCAGTACGTAAATTCATCTAAATCACTTTTTGTTTTAAACATCCTCTTTGAAGCTAATTTGTCGATGCGGTTTTCAAGGTGTCCCTTCAGGCCGTTTATTTTTATTGCATCCGCCACTGCTTCGGCATGCAAGGTTAGCTGGGGAAAAGAGACTCTAAAAATACAAAAGGGGTTCCTTTTAGGTAAAGGTAAGCATGGTAAATCGGCCATGAAGAGGATTTTTTTCGAAGTCAATGGTGATGGGTGTCGACAAACATTTTTTAGGGGCTACCACCTTCCACAGGAGAGTAGCTATCTCTTGAAGGTATTTTCTATAATTTCGGCGAAAATGGGATTTTGGGGTTTTAGGGGTTTTGAAAGAAACAGAATCTTGTTTCAATTGTTCAAGCCAACTTTTTCTTAGTTCGACCAGGTAACTTGATGCGCGCGAAAACATCAGAAGTGCAAGAACTTGATTTCACTGTTCGTGGTGAGGGCCTGAAATGACGAAGGGACTTTTCTGAAAAGTTGAGACTGACTGGAGGGATATACAAGTAGCTTCAAGACTCACGAAAATGAAAGTTCAATTTCGATAAGTCGGTTCATCGAAGCCAGAAAATTCATTCGTCAAAAACCGAGGCAATTTTCGAACTCGCCCCGCAATTGACACAAGTTCATAACCACACGTTACCTAGCCTTTGACGGTTGAGATACCAAATAGGAAAAGTACAACCTCCGAGGCGACGCACTCGATTAAAGCTCTCCGCCTCCAGAAAACGTGGCCAACCGCAGATCGCAAGTTCCAGCTTCACATTAGCCCTCTCTTTCTGCATTTCGCTTCCCGACCTCCTCTCTCCGTTCCACCCACACTTTCAACGTGCGACTGGCTTCATAATTAAAGGGAAGTTTCAAGTAAATTGAGACCCTTTAAAGCCTTCGGCGAAATGCAAGTGTCGGGTGGTGAGGCCTGCGTGCAAGAGCGAACGGGTTAAGTGGTGAAACCTTGTGCACTCCCGCCGTCGCACTTCTGCGCGCTTTTCAACGACCCCGACGATAAATGGCGAGTGTGAACAACTCGGTAATGACAATTAGCTCGATACAAGACGGACGCAAATTGTCACTTTGGCGCTCCCACTACGCCCTATTTTCATGAGCCGCTTCGCCCCTGCAATTCGACATCAGAGGATCACTTTGAGTTCACCCGCTAACGCATCAATTAGGATAACCAGGATACCCAAGGTAGCTAATAACTCAGATCCGGCTACGTAGACGAAAAATTCAAGGAGTGAACGGCTATAATGTCTTCCTGCGATCCACAAACTTTGTGGCCATCATTGGAACTAGGTATTGATAATTATGAGCCGATTTCAGAAGCTGGAAATCTAGGCGTTTTTATTTAATTCTGATGGAAGTTGAAGCAACCCCGATAAGTTTCAAGAGAGGACCGGGGCTGGAACTAGAATGAACAATCAATTTCAAACCGAGACAACCACTAAGGTGAGGACGATGAAGAATGATGGATGAGATCTGAGGGGAACATTCATTAGTTGGACCGGGCTCAGCAATCAGGCTTCCATTTAAGCCGGTGGTCGATTGTCAGTGCGACAAGAAATCTACTGTCGTCCGTATAGAAAGAGAGAAGGGTCGAGGAAAAAATCGAAAGTCCGAGCCTGCGAATGTGTGAAGGGAGAACATGGTAGAATTAGTACCCACGGTTGATTAGCCGTAAGAAAAACATCCGGCGAGCAGAAAACGCGTCGAAACTCGAACAGAAAACTCCAAGTTGGGTAAAAACGGACAGTTCCATACTTCTTAGGGCGAAGTTGTTTCTTCAGTGCCGTGAAAGGCATTTGAAGACAGACGTTTTCTTAATCGGAAATACATGCTGGTCTTTTCCGAACGGGTGAGTCTTCCCACATTTCACAGCGACGTTCGCTGACTGATTGTGGGCAAAACTGTAATGTTCTTCTGCTACGAGTTGTCTCTCTTTCCACTCCGGACGAGTACAAAACGAGCATGAAAGAACACGCAACAGTTCGAACGTGAGGAACTCGGGATTAATAAGAGATCGGCTGAACTGAGTGATCGATCACGTCGAGAGGTCCCTGAAGATGGCTTAGAGAATCTTGGTTATATGATACGTCACAAAGAAATAAATTTATTGGTATCCCAACCATCGTGTCATTCGAGAACTGACAAGACCCCACGGTCCTCAAGAATTGTAAGTGTTCATTTCACTCGACGAATCTCGTTCAAAACTTGATTTTACTTTATTTTCTCACTACCTAAGTAAAGTTACCAACTCGTTACTTACTGTTGGCCAAGTAGCCATCAGCAAAGCTACCAACAGCAACTAAGATTAGCTCATGAACTTTTTTTCAGTGAAACTGGCCCTAACACATAGCAAGCGGCAAATCAGCATTTACCAACAGGTTCTTCACATGTTTCCATTTCTTCCAGTTCTGAAAACAACTCGAAAAACGTTCGAATAAATTCAGGGTAACTACTCGAAATGGGTGAAAATATAATGGTGAGGAACTATAGTCCGGGTTCAGCTATGCAAACAGTCATGTTGGATTCTAACATTACGCGATTTATCATGGAAACAGACAATTCTCGGTTTACGAGTACATTCTAGTCGTTCTCTAACTGAACTGCGGCTCCGCACGATGATACCCTATCGGCGATCATGTTAATACAGCTTGAAAGCATTTTCGAACAAGGTAGCTCAAATAACACTTTATGGAACCGTTGAAAAACACAGTTTTTCCGCGTTAAATACCAATAAAAACGGAGATACGCAGTGAACCGTCTGTGCTAACTTTCCATCTCATATGGAGAATCATAGATCCTTTATTACCTGCCTGTAATTAGCTAATTCCCTGCGGCTCAAGTAGAACATTGTGGAAAGCTGGGTATGTATTGTTATAAACGACGTGAGTAATTTAGCCCTGATTAGCTCAGTACCTCAAACACGAAGGGAATATGTCCAGAAATAACATTTTCAGAAAAATGCAAACATGTTTTCGATCAAGTCAAAAACTGACAATTCTCCCATAGTTTTCAACTACCTAAAACTTCTAGATGAAAAATGTTCGTCTAGTTGCAACTAGACGAACATTTCTCATGAGAAATGTAACCCAGTTCAACCAGAACTTTGATAACACACAAAAGATCCGAGATTTATCTCGGATCTTTTGTGTGTTATCACACTTTTTTGTGTGTTTATAAACGCCCTTCTATTTTTTAAACATTTTCTATTTTATTGTTTACGCCCACAGAAATAAATTATAGTTCTGGCTTTTGGGTACAATGAGGCCCCTATGAGTAAATTGTTTCGATCTCAAAATCAAATTCTGGGACAAACCTCAATCTTTTTACTTCCATACTTGCAGAGTAAATATTGACCTAAACACCAAATATACCTAATCAAATTGTGTCACAATTTTGCGTTTCAAAATATGGAAGTATTGTGTGATATCTACGCACCACTGGTTTCAATTAAATTATCGTTGAGGAAATCCGAGCCGAACGTGAAGCTCAGCATGAAGATTATCGACCGTATTTCATCTACCTACCATAGTTAACCGGCCTGTTCAATATTCAGATATCGCAAGAGGACCGTGCGATTCCAACAACGTTCTTCGCAGTTAGTAGTCGCTAAAGGTGAACCGCATAAGTGTAGGTGCTAATCGGCGAATTAATCATGTCAACACGCCAATGTGACATCACAACCTTTCATCGTATTCCAGGCCCGACACTCTCTCATCATTTCTGCTTCCACTTGGCTACCCGCGCCTGGTAATTACAGAGCTCACCGCCTTCCAGTCGCTAGTTTCGCTTCTCGGCTCCGATGTGAACTTTCGATTGAAAACACGCGAACTTCCGTTCGATTCGTATGGATTCACGTACCTCTCGACAAGGTGTCTGGTACGTAATTCATAAACCCCGGGCCGGTAATTTTACCTTAGTCTTTAGATTGAACCGATAATTATGGGAAGTTGTAAAGTGAGCCCTCATTCACCGACTTTAACTTTTTCACGACGTGAAGTTGACGATGTCACTTAACCCATAATTCCACCGGGATAATTGACATGTTGGTTTTTTGAGTTGTAGGTGAAAGTTTGACCGAAAGCTTACGATAGGGTTATTATAATTAACTAATGAAACGAGGAATCGTAACGTCTGCCGACGAAGTTCACCTTATGAAATATAAATTGAATGATTTTGCCCCGGTCATTCATCGCGAGATGGCCCCCCTTTTGATAGGTAATGGAAATGAAACAATACTATCGACGGTAAAGTTCCAAATGTGAGAATCTGGAAGAATAGCTGTTGTCAAACAGTCAAGAAATTTTCTCTGTAGCTGAAAGAAATGATTTTTTCGGTGTGCTCACCATCTCCCAGCGAAGGGGAGTAGAAAGGGTGTATGACGCCAAATTATGAAGAAAAATTATAACGACTTTCGGGAATCCCAAAGAGGGCCTTCTCATATAGTAATAATTTTAAATTCAAAATTAAATAAAAAGGCACACTTCCACGAAAAAGGCGATTTTTTGGATTTGGCAGATTAGTGAGAAACAGGCGCACAGGTGCAGCTGATGAACTTTATTGGAAACGTTACCCGTTCGGCGAGCAGGGTTCAACTCATGCTCTTTAATAACTCCTATCCTGAGCACACTGTACTGTTATTCTCGATAACCATTACCGATAGTTTCAGGGCTAGAGTAACGACCCAAGACATCAATTGCGCATTTAAGAAGTCAGGCTATACAGTGACCTACCTATTGAGCTTCTTTGTACCTTTTACTTATCAATTTTTCATTTCCTGATAGTAGCTGCTCTTAGAAGATCAGCAGGTTACGTAAACTCGCGTTAAATTAATCAGGTTATCGAATTACCTACCCAGGTTTTCATGACAGTTTAAGGAATGCCGGAAAGAGGGGTTCGATGGTAAAGGCGAAAGTAATGTTCGACGCAGAAATGTGCGGTCGGGAAGGATGTGAGGCAAACGGGTAGACGAGCTAAGGAGTATTGTTTCGTTCGCGGATATTGGGAGCACTGGAGTGAAGCAGAGTAAACACAAGGACACAATAGGCCTCCCTTCAACATGCGATGTCTGCTGTATGTGTAGGGTTGAAGTCTCTGCGGATCTGTGGGAAAGTGAGACGGCACGATTCGAGAAGAAATGAAGAAAGCGAGAGAGCGAACGACCAAGGGGTTGCTATGCTATATCCACCAGCCACTGAACACGGGACCACGAAGACCTTTTTCTCCAGCGTCTTCACTCGGTTCACTCACATCTCTAATTCAACACCGTCTCATCTTTATTCCAACAGGGTTTTTATTTCCGGCATCCCCCTCCACTACCTCTTCACTAAGCTCTAAAAACAGTCGTTCCCTTCTGTTTTTACCTTCGACTTTAGATTCTTGTATTAGTCTCGGGAAAAAAAAGCTTATTTCGTGAAGACGGCATACCAAATTAGGCATGCTCCGTTCGAGATTGTGATTTTTAAATGTTTCAACCACTTGCTACAGCCAGTTAATATAACTCTAGCTTCAGAGGAAAACGTCGTAGATTTTCTATACATCATAGTAAAAATGAAGTTCACAGTTGACCGGTCAACTATACCGAAGAAATGAAATTGTTGACTTCTCAAAGACTTTCTAATTAAAACTTAATTGAACTGAAATCAGTAGAGCATAGTATTCTATTTGATCCAACACAATATTGCAGTCATGATTAGCAAGGAGTAGGCAACGAATACGAGGTAATTGGTAATTTTCCCGGAAATATTGTACCGACGATGTTGGCTATTCGAGATAACCCCAATTATCGTCACGCCGTTGACGTTTTTCACAATTCAATTCCCACTAAAGTTCTGTATTATGAAATCTTTTCCGAGGAATGAAATTGGATTGCCCTGCAAAACAAGAGTTAACTTTATCCATTATAATGGTTTCTCGACTTCAGAAAACCGAGACGACGATAAAGAAACACATCGGTTGAAGAAGACAATCCAGACATAAAATTGTCGCCGAGCAAATGTCGTCACAGACAGGACTCGAACGCCATAACTTCGCAGGACACCACCTCACCTGCTCCCCTTCCAAGTCCATACAAGTGACTCGAGAAGGTTCAGTTGATCCATTCACACGTCGCAAAGAGCCCCCGACCGACTCTGAATTATTCAACGGCGATAGGCAGGCGATAAGAAAAGCAATCGATCTGTGGAAAGCGTCTTGCAATTTTGATGAGATTTTAAGTCGCCGGGCGCTTTGGAAAATAAACGTCTCGGGGTCTTACGAAGATCTCGGCAATGTTCTTTGGAAGGCGAAGGAGATGTAATTGCCCGTATACCGTGGAAGTTACGAGGGTAATACTTGAGAAGTGAACGAGAAACGGATCTCATGTTCTGGGAATATTTTCATCAACACACATGAAACTTATGCATCAGTCCGAAATGCCAAACCTTTTCCCGAAAAATTTCACGGAGGCGTGTGTCCAAGGTGCACAAAAGGGAGTACTGGCATTATTTCCGAAATATAATTGTTGTAAGCATTCTACTGGCCACGAAATAAGCCGAAGTGTTCGAGATAAAAAGATAAGACTTCTTCATCGGAAATTCTATACTTTACCTTCTACGAGAATTTTAAAATTTCAAAGCCAATATTTCAACGTTATTCCATCGTGGGAGCACGGCTTGAGTTTGATATTTCTGGCAAAAGCAACTGAAAATGACGCAATGTTTCCAGGAAAATGCCAGCAAAAAAGACTCGTAAAAATTATGACGCCACTCCAACATTTGGGAAATGAACCGTAATCGTAAAATAGGATTGACGATGAATGATGATACCTATTTGCCCCTAGGTTTGAAAACCCCGCGAAAATAATGATGACGAAAAAATGAGACGTAAAAGTAAGTTATTTCAGAGTTCTGTTATGAAGATTAACAATTTTCCCCACGAGTCTTTTTCACTCCGCCGATTTGCCAGTCTAGGTGCCGTTGTTCCACGTCTGATTTGCCGAGGACCGAAACGATGCGTTATACCGTAATAGAGCAAAATCATCCTGTCCGGTGTTCCTTTTTTTGACGGACGAAAGCAGCAGATGCGGTGCAAAGCGAAAAAACAGCACACGGACACGGGGAAACGAATGAAATTTCCGAAATGATACCTGATTTCATCCGGAATTGGTGTTCGGACAATGGGGAGACGTCTGCAGGTTAACCGATCTGGAACGTTCCAAGATCTCCGAAACGAAGCGATATGAAAGATGAGGGTAGGTTAATAAAAAGTAGAACGAGCCAAATCCTACTCCTTGTTACCTACTCTGCTGAAGTTAATAGGCCAGTTCGAGGGAGGGGAGGGGTTCAGAGTCTATACTACATTCTAGGCATTTTTCTAGGGAATCCTCGAATAAACTAATAAATTTTAAAATAGGTAGGTGAAAAGGTGAAGTAGGTGAAAAGTTTTGTTGGTCGCATTTTCGATGAAAAAGATAGGACATGTAAGAATGTTGTCTGAACCTCCGGTCTGATTTTCAATTTTTTTTACTTCAATTACAATAATGGATTACAATACTTCCATTTACCCTTGTAATATGGGAGTAAAAAGAAAAATACCTACTTCAAATTTCGCACTCCTCTATTTTAACGGTACGGATATTTAGTGCCTAGGGAAAATTAGTGGTTGGAGGGAAAACAAAGAAAAATCCCGTTATTTTTTATCGTTCATTACCACAACTTTTTACAAACGCGGATTTGCTTGCCTCGAGTGAATCAAGAAAAACAAGGTTCTTAGGCAGCAAAAAAAGGCCCGTCAGTTTGAGGGATTAAAAAATAAAACATTTAGGTATGATCCTAATTCGAAAGTTGAATTGTGGAAACCTACAGTTCCAAAAGAGATAATGAGCGATATTAAATTTCATTCGGGTATCTACATTTCTACATACAAATTTTCACTAAATTCCTCTCGCGTTATAGTGGATAGTTTCACCAAAAACAGCCAATATCGTTTGTCACTGTGGGAGCCGCAGCGGTGGAAAACCATCAGTCAACTGCACTAAACTTCTCTAAATTACCCTATAATTACAGCCCAATCTTTATGCCAATAGACAACGCCTGCGGCAATCTATCGCTAGTGGGCGCAGTTTTACTATGCGCATTCAGAATTCCAGCAAGGCAGTAACGTGATACTACGAGCAGTTATGGCCATATTCATTTTACCGTCATCTAATT
Organism: Nesidiocoris tenuis; assembly: GCA_036186465.1. Taxonomy (NCBI): domain Eukaryota; kingdom Metazoa; phylum Arthropoda; class Insecta; order Hemiptera; family Miridae; genus Nesidiocoris; species Nesidiocoris tenuis. The sequence goes on from AP028909.1 coordinate 6,413,018, forward strand.
AAGAGTAATAACTAGTTTGCACTCTTTCCCGCTCCAAGTACGTTCAAAGGAGACAGTAAATCATAATTGGTTTACTTTTCCTTCTCTTCAGCCGACCAAACCTACATTTCTAGTAGTTTGTCCCTGAACATTGAATTTTGCTATAGTATAAAACGAATAGTAAAAAAAAAGTAGGCTCACAAATAACTCCAGGCGACTAGTAATGTACCTAATTATACAGTAAGCTGTGCAGAAACCGCCGTCGGAAAATGCATCACGCAAACGCAGTTAGAACGTAGATCTCGATCTGGTATCGTGGAAATTCATCATTCCAATTCCTGATTCGGAATGATATTCACGAACTGTGGATTCAATTTCACACGAAACCTAGCGTTTCATCGCTTGATATGCATTCATGTGTTTTTCGTTGTTTCCAGAATTCTCGTGGAATCAACCCAATATTAAAACAAAATAGCAACTCAATTCTTGGTCACCCACGTATAATTACCGTTAATTTCCTAGCCCCGGAGCGAAAAAAATGAGGGGACAAAAGGTGTGATTTGTACACAATCCGAAAACATGAAAACATTGAAGGAAATTATTCGTGGGGCGGTTTGGTGTAATTCAAATGAGGGAGTGAGGTGTCGCAGTAATTCGTCTCGGCAATCTCAACACACTGACGGTCCATTAACACGCAATGAAATCACCCCCTTCGGTCGGTCAAAAATGAAATCCCACCGAGCCGCTACTGTAAAAAAGTCGAAGCAAATAAACTGAGCAATTCGTTGTGCATTGTTCGACCACGATTAAATAGCAACGTTTGATATTGAAATGAATCTATTTACACTGAAAATGAATATTTACCCTCAACTTGTAATAGTAGTCAAACGTAAATACGAAGTTTAAACTTTATCGAGTATCAGTTCAATATTTACCCTCAACTTTTCAACATGTAAATCCGGCCTATTTCAACTGACGATGCAATTTCGTCGACGGAAAAATACTACTTACACCAAATAATTTTTTCGATATCAAACCACTGATCCGATTCTAACCAAGACAGTATCAAAGATTTTTTTCTTTCAAATAAAATGGAAATTCTAATCGATATAAAATTATAAAAGTTCGAAGAAGTCTTGGCTAGGTATGGGGAAGATGTCATCTTGTTCGGAAAAAATGATCGAATCTCTACCACTTTACAGGGCGTAGAAAAATGCGAACGATTGGGGAAAATTTGGGAATAGAATCTGAATGTTGAACTCTAATTATCTAGATCTAGGGTGATGTCTTCCGTGCAGCAGTACTCACATTATCCTTGGAAAGAGCAGGAATAAGGCAAAAAACTCACCTGAAAATATAAATTCAAAGTTAGCAACAGCGACGGAATTGTTATTATCAAAATAGGTACATGCCTACCATTTGAAGCTTATGTTCCGTTTTGGATCTGAGAGCCAAATCCATAATATTTTCAGAGGAATTCATCATATTTTGCCCAAACGTTAAAAATAATGACTCCAGCCGAACAACGCTTCACTTTGGAAGATTGCTGGTCGTTTCTCGAAACCGACTGTCGTATAATCGTTGACGAAAAATCGTAAAAAAATTATGACCAGACAATCTGGGCGTCATTGATTCGGGCAGATTTACGACAGGTAGGTCCATGGGACGAGAAAACCTTCTCTCGGTCGACGTGTTTTGACCAATGAGACATCTTGAAGAATTTACCACCCGTCTGAGACCGGCGCAGACACAATTCACAAAGATGTACGGCACACAATGTTCCATCACAATGCCGGTCTTGTTGCGAGCCAATGTTGAAGGAAACAACCCATTCAAGCGAGGCTTACAGCAGAGTGCATGAAATGATTTTCACTTTTACTCATGAATGCTTCAAAGAGACGCCAAGATCTTTCCTTTCCCCAAAAGATGGGACGACGTTTACCTAACACACAAAAAATAAAAGAATGCTTGATGACAAAGCATCATTCGATTCAACGTGAACAAGCGAGTCAATTTTACGAATTGCCGAATAATTGAAGAAGGGGCACAAGAACTAAGTTCAAAACAAAATTGTAATTTCAATTTTAATTTGAAATTTAAGGCTTCTTGCTCAGAACAAAATAATAGAATATCGATCAACTTCACAACGGACAAGATAGATATACTCAGTGGACAGCAGGTAACAGAGATGAGCTATCAAAATAAAAATGAATATACACAATAATTCGAATTCTCGTACACTGTTACTAGCCCTCTTTTGCGTTCTAAAATTGTGAAGTGGTTGAAGTAATATATTACGCAGCCGAAGCTCACAATAAAATATACTGCTAAATCATTATATTCCCATGGTATGGCAGTTGATAGATTCACATAACAGATAAGAACACTGTTGTGACATCAAACTTCATCCCTTCGTAATAGGATCGGTGTGAAGTGAAGCCAAAACGGAAGAAAAAATCTCCAAGATCTTTTTCTTTTCGGGGAAAAAGGATTTTTTTTCTCCCACCAAAATGGACTTGAAAAAGCTGTGAACGGTTTCCGCTCCGTAAAATCCACTTGTCGATATAATTGTTCGGCTAGGGGTACCTTTGTGCGATGGGATACCTGTGCCATTGAGCAGCACACCTTACGCACAAAAGATGTCAGGGGCGAAGGGGAGCGCAGCACAATAAATTCTATATGCCATAGATGGGCTTAGAATATGAAAAAAATTAACTGGACCGAACACCTTGGAAATTTCGGCTTCGAGAGCTGTTCAACTTGTGTACCTATGAAAGAGCGATAAAAAATTGTCGAGAAAGCGAACGGAAGCCAGGACCAATAAGGCGACCGTGAGGGTGAGAGCGGATTCAAAGCGTTCCCAGGGATGCAATGTTGCCAAAATTCTGATTTTTGTACGTCAACACGGACGTTTGACACAGATTTTAATCTTCTGGCCAAATTTTGAGCGATTTTTGAAACCGTATCCGACAGAAACTCAAAGGCTCTGAGTCAGAGCATAATTATGCAATATTTTGGTCATACCTGCTCTCAAAAACGGTCCGCCGATCCTCCATAATCCGTGCAACAAAAGCTGCTGGTAGAGCTGTTAGGTAGAATTGCTGCTCAAACGAGCCACAATTTCCGGCCTCGTATTTATAATCAGGCGAGTTTAAAATTGGTTCATTCTGGAAGCAGAAGCTGTAAATGTGGAGCAATTCGCTACGCGTTTCGTCGGCACATGAAAAGGGGAGCGACCTCACACCACGTGCGACAACTTCCGCCCTGAGTCAGAAAACGGGTAGGCCCCTCAGCCAACAAGAAACCACTTTGACACGCAGAAGTCAAGAGAAGCGAACAAAGTGGAATGAGTGGCAAGGCAAACCGAGAAACTGTCATCCTAATTAGAACCCGATCCCACGAGTCAACACCAATTTTCAAAAGACGCCTCACCTACATGACAACAGCTAAAAGATCTTGGTCGAGGATGAACCTATCAGTTGAATCGCTATTAAGGTTTTTCTCAGCCTATCAGAGTTAAAAAGCCAGGAAAATAGGATGGCCGACCAATTGATGACCGGAAAACGATTTGAAACCAAAGACAAACTTGTCTGCTTCAGCTACTGGGCAACATACTGACCACTCGGTGGGTGAGTCGTTGGCTAAACAATGCTTTTACCTACGTAAATTTTTCTTATTATTAATTTTATCAGCACACTGTAGGCATAGGATCTTCCAGTCGGACGTCGAAACCGTCCAACCAACGGAGGAGGAATGATTTAGCATTTTATGGGAAGCGACGACTACGTGGCATTATGGCCGACTTCAACAACCTCGGATCAGAGTTAATCCGGACACAGGTACATATGTTTAAACAAAGACATCAAGAGCAATCACGTACGGATTCACTCTAGTCCAAGGTAGGTAAAATCCACCATTGGAGATGTTTTCAATACATACGGTCATAAATGACAGCGGACAGCATCCCCAAAGTGAATGTAGTTAGATAACCAAAATGCCAATCCTATCGTTACAGTAATCACTCCAATGTAATCTTCCATAAATCGGAAAGATCATGAGGCAAAACAGGATACGCATTCTACTGGAAGGTATTCCGCCGCATCAAACGCGACATTAATTCGCTTTCCACGCCTTCGCTCTCTTTGAGACGGAAAAAATCTAATCCCACTTCGACACCTTGAGTGATGAAAGGGCCGATTTTTGAAAACTAGCGCGTCAACGAGGGAAAATAAATTTTTACCGTTCGTCTAATGATTTATTTGCATCGTCAAGCGCGACAATGCTCGTTTGCATAGCATTCTCGACGCATATTTACCTCATTCGAACGCTCTCAAAGCCCAGCGCTGATTGTGTTGGCAAAAGCAAAGCAAAAAAGCCTCCCCCTTTCATTGTACGGTTTCTTTGTTCAATCTGCCGGAGCTATTCCCGTTGGAGAAAAAAAAAAATAAAATGAAACAAAAATAAATCCGCTCCCGTGCAGGTGCGCGGTTGTCTATTTACTCGTCTGGTTTTATTAGTTTAGGCAATAAACGGAAAACAAACAGAAAAAGTCGGCGGCAGCGATTTGGAAGGATGGGAAATCAAACAAGAGATGATCAATGTATGACAATTTTCGGGGTTGCAGAACTCACGATTTTCGAATAAGTATTTAACACCCATGCAGCTCTTTGATGCTCGTTTATAACAAGTCGTAAGCTCCTTTCTGATTATGCAGATTGATTATTCACAAAGCCCTCAATATAATTTTCTAGTCCATACATTATTATATTTATTGAGTAAAATAACTCGATTGATGACTAGAAAATTTTATCCCAACGGCCCTGAATGAATCATGCGTATCGGTTCGTCCATTATTCTTTGCTTTCAGTGGTTCCAGTTTATATAATTAGCAGAATTTTAAAATTGGTTATCTATCAAAATTGATCTACCATGGAATCAATCACAATAGAAAAAAACACAACAGCTCTACGAGCTTAGTAGAAATTACGCAAAAACGCTGAAAGCCGATCAAATAGGCCAAGCGGCAAATTTGTGTCTTTGCCGGAGTAAGCTAGATGTTCAGTTTGAAAGAGCATATCTAATTTTGCCAAACAACTCCGCATTTATCGAGGTTGACATGGAGAGATTGTCAGTGGAAATAATAAAGCACGTCAGTCAGAGGCCAGAAACATGAGTCACCAGCAAACGAATTGAACTCACCTTCAGTTAGCAACTGCTATCGGCACACTTGATTAGAATTACTCGATAGTAATTTTTCTCGGCTCAAACCCTTTGTAGACGTTATTAATGAATGATCAGGTCTCGTGTCATTTTACAGATAGGCCGAAAATATTCCTGTTGTGCTCAAAGTAGGGAAATATGGCGGGCGGAGCGGAAAGATAAATATTTCCCAGAAGCGCCTCTTTGAAAGGGTGAAAATCGAAAGCATACCAATTAGCCGAATCAGAAGTTTTGTGGATTGGATGGGAGATAAGGTTGAGTGCATACGGCAAGAGAGCCCTCCCCAAAATCCTCCAGATTTGGAAACGACAACAATTTCAAACAACCTCTGATTGGAATGGAGCATGGACGATGGGATCGACACGATCATCGACACACGCATCGAATCGTTCTTGAATGACCTGCAAACAAATTCAAGTAAAAAACGACCCAACGCCAGGACCCACAGGTTCATGATCAAAAGTTAATCTACAGCTGAAGGAGGATTCTCGTGAGCGCGTAAGCACCGATGGCGCTCAGGCGCTAACTCCAAAATCCACAAAATTTGGAATCGTCAACGATGCCTCCTTGATCTTAAGCGACCGAGGCAGCATCTAAGACAAATTAAAGAACGGAATAAATGGGTGAGCTAGCATTTTTTACAACAGACGGCTGGCTCGGAAAAAAAATTCGCGCTTGAAGTTGACTCGGCGATTTTGACGAGTCGGCTTCAGCATCGAAGTGCGAAAATTGCCAATATTTAGATACCGATGATGCTAAGCCTGTGTCACTCGAACAACAGTTTGGTTCTAGAATTAGGCAGGGTACGCAATATTATCACATTTTTTTATGGCTTTCAATGTAAACTTGCGATAAATATAAAATGGTCTTGATAACAATCGCATAAAGATGGTTTCTCCATGACATAAAGATGGTTACTATCCGTATTGCTGTAAAGAGGAATAATGATTTTTTTGTTGGCGGCTACGGTATAGGATGACCAAATTGGATAAAAATCACTCGTAACATAGGTATCACTATCCCACACTGTTGTAGATATACCTGCTTTGGATTTCTGTATTTTACGGTATAACTTTTTTAATGTCAAAACTAATGTTGGCCCTGCGGAAATATTATGAAGAAATTAGACGGGCACCAGATTATAAATTAATGTCAGATTCCCGGGGAAGGGTTCGAATTAGCGTTAATCCAATCCCATTTTGACGAGGTTAAGTAATTTCCCGGCCTTCTTTGAAACAAGTAGCGCCTAAGAATTTAGCGCTCGCTACGCATCGAAATCGTACGAAGCCTCGCTGTGCAAGATGAAATTTGAATTGTAGAGTGTGAAAACGCAAGAGGCGCCGGCTCCGGCGGTTCAGCGAGAGCGACGGAGACAAGAAACCTCTCGCGGGAGGAAGGGGCTATAAAAAGTTTTTGCGGTGGCTGCAATGTAGTTGTATTTGGTTTGGGTTGAAAAGAGGACGACGGCGGAAGCCTCCCATACATTGCCAAGTCGCGGACGGGGGCGGCATTAACAATTCCGTTTGCTCTCGAACGACAAGGATGGAGGCGGACAGTGGATGAACGAAGGGGTGAGCTCCGGCTCCTGAATATTAATACAGAACCAGCAACCCCTTCCGTCCCCAATAGCAACCCCTTTCGTTCCCAACTGAAGCCGGGGCTGCCCTTTCTAACACAACTTCCACCCCCCTCGACGTACCGCAGCTACAGCACAACGTTTTCGATGAAACATGCAGGACCGGCCGGCTTCAAAAACCTTTGTACGCGTTCCGTCGTCGTTGCGGCCCTCTCGTTCAACCGAAAGGCGTTTCACGTTTCGCCGTTTTTGCCGCAAGCTGCGCTCTTGAATTTCCCCTTCGCTCCAAAGGGGAAAACCCGGGATTTATTCAGTATTTCCGAACTGTTCGCTTTTTCAGGAGTCCTTTTTCCGTCCGGGGCACCGACTTTCGTTTTACGACGGAAAGGGTTGAGGAAAAATCGCTAAGTGCACACAGCGAATGTAGCCGCGAGCAGTAAACGCCAGCTGAGCCAGGAAAAACTTATGCAAATTCGATATAAGCGCATCACTATTGGAGTATAGACTATTTCGCTCCGGCATTCTGTTTGACACTGACAGGCATGTTCCAATTTTGGATTTTCAAAGAAGCCTCTACTGGGAAAAATTCTAAGGATCTCCAAAGCTTGAATCCTTGCAGAGTGTACATAGGCGATGGAAAAAATGCGCGGGGAGTTTCCCTATTTGTAAAACCTAGGCATTCGGGAGGTTGTAACCCCATAAATGTTAACGGATCTGAGGCAGTATAGCTCGTACCTATTTTAAGCTATTTCGATATTTAACAGTGTCACTGGGAAGAATAAGCAGAAGCAACCAACTCTCATGGTCGAAAAAAGTACATAATATGCAGGTATATAACATGGTAACAGATTTCTTCAACATCGCCATAATTTAAACATCGGTGCTCTTGAGAGGATTACGTAAGCTTAAAATAATCGCTTCTGTCTCCTTCAGCCTAAGGGGAAACCCCATCTTGAGCAAAGTTGCTCTCTCGAGGAAAAGTTGATTAATATTTTTAATCAAGATTTCCCGGGGAAAGGAAAAGCTTCATAAGCGTAAAGACGAATATCGAGAGGCGTGAATTATTACCAATTTAGCGACCCGAGAATAGCCTTGTTTTGTGAAGAAAGGCCGACGCGATAAAGGGCACGAAAAAATTGATAATCAGCCTTTAGCGTAAAGTTTAAGGCGTTTGGCAGGCAGTGCGACAATCAATTGATGGGGGAAAAGCGAATGCGGAGATATTACTAAGGCGTCAGGTCGGAAACGTAAATTACTAGGTGAGAAGCTATGCGAAGGGGGAAAATGCAGAAATTAAGGACGAAAAATGGCGAGTAAAGAGTCAAAAGTCCCCGTAATTTCGGTTTAATATGATAAAAGAGTTGAAAGAAACACGGGATGAGTTCGGTAGGGGTGGGCGAGATAAAGTTAGCAACAGCAAGGCAGGGGTCGGTGGAGGAAACGGGAAAGGTGGGAAATGGGCAACAGTTGAAGGTGGGTGGAGGCTCAGAGGGGGTTACGAAGTTTAATTGGTCTCTTTGAGAAGGTGTAATTTGGCCCTTCCCCGAAGGGTTACGGTTTGGACTACCAGGTTAGAAAACGTGCTGAAATCGTTGCAGTGCGCAGGGAAATTCCGCGATGGCAACCAAAACGGACGGTCCGTTCCGCGGCTACTTTAGTTCAACGGTAATGAAGTCAATTTTAATTAAACCTACCTTTCGGAGTCATTTTCGAGGCAATTATCTGAAGAAGGAGGTGCAATTGAAAGTCCTTATTCTATGGTAGCTCATTGATCCACAGCAAAAGTAGATTACAGAACTTCTAAATTTGACAAATTTTTCATCCAGGTAAATTTGGTTTTTTTCAAAGCCAAAGAGAAATAACTAGGAAAGTTCGGCGGCCAAAATCGATTTCGAGGGCGCAGAACTTCTAAGATTTCAAAAGAGTCGTAACGGATAAGAAGATAAGAATTGGACCAAAATTCCAGTATGGTAGAGCTACCTGGTCTCACCACAAGTCCAAGGCAATGATGTCCTTGCTCTTCAAAAATTCATACCTAAAGGTGGATCTCAAAAAATAATTTATAATTATAATTTATGATTATAATAGTTTCTCAAAGGATCAAAGCGTATTCAATTGGATTGATCTTGAAGGTATCACAAGGAATGGGGTTCGTCCTCCGACTTTAAACCGAAATTTCCTAAAACCCTCGAAGTCAAACTCACAATGAAACAGAAACTTGGCATGAATCATGGGCTATGGGGCAACTTTTTCCTTTCACCAATGGGAGACTCGAACCACGAGGCTAATAGTTTCATTACCATTTATTAGAAAAATTTATCATTTATTAGAAAATTCTGATTTAGAAGATTTTGAAAATTTGCGAAAAAAACTATTAATTTAACACACATCTTCCAAGAATAATATTAAAATTGGTTATTCCAGCTGGAAAATTATACGACGGAGAACAAGCGAGAAATTGCTAGCACGGAAAGTGTTTACCTCTCGGGTATTTATAAAATGAGATTGATTGTGGCACGAAAAGCGATACAGGGAGAGAAGAAGAGGGCAGAAAGGGCCGAGGTTGAACAGCCTGTTATTAGAGTTGTCCACTGGGCACTAGGGCGCCTAATTTAATGGACCAATACTACAACTCTCTCGTTCTACTCGTTCAACAACGCTCGCACGCTCACTTTTCGTCGATTATTATACTTACCAAGCTCCCCGATCACCCAGTCATTAACATAACCTTTGGTGCGTTTAATAGTTTCTCATTTCCTCCACCTCGTCCTTCACGGTTTCTGTTAGATGGCCTATTCTTCTTCACTCTTGTTCATAAATACATTATGTTATCTCTTCGTCTACCTGATCGCACCTCGAAGAACTTGAAGGCAGACGAGGTCTCTTTGATTTGACTGCTAATTTATTGTCATTAATTCAAAGTTAGAAGTGACAATAATTTCGATTTGATATGCAGGATAGCCTAAAGCGACCAGCAGAGGGCAAAGCTGGGTTTACCTACAATACAGCGATAGTTCTTCCCACGCCTCATTAACAGCAACACTATCGGCATTTACCTTCCAAATCGCTCATCAACTTGACAAATGGTAATCCTAGAAATTAGGACACCCATGCAGACAATCCCTTCCACTCTAGAACTATTCATCAAAATAATGACTCAACAACTGGAATTTGCAACGTCCCTTTCTTTCTCAGAAACGTCTTGTCAGTCCGTCCCCGGACCGACCGACCGACTGAAACATAGGAAAGATTGGGACGGCCTAATGCTCGCTAATTTCAACAGTGACAAGTGGATCCGTATCGTTCGCCTCTGGGCTTTCCGATAGCAGGGTCATCTGCGAACATGAAAAATCCATTATACTTTGGTTAATCGTTCCCCTAAAAGCGAAGTTAAGTGTTGTTTTGGACGAAATAATTTTCACGCTAATAGCCAGAAACTCGGAACTACCAAGTTGGGGCAATACAGCAGGTGAAAACGTTTGCATTCATGAGGCAACAAAAACTCAATCTCTAACTGAAATTAAATCTCAAACTCAAAATGAAACTAAATTTCACACTGAACCTCAAACTGAACTTAATCTACGTGTTAAAACGTTTGAAAAACATTCTGCATTTTCAATTGATCGAATGAATGACAACGCTATTGGAGTGAAATGCAACGAAAACACAAATTATGATAATAAGTGAGTCGCGATTGATTTTACAAGCAGCCAACTCCCGATTATACTCATTAGGTAACACGTTAATTATGGAAACGACTTAATTTCACCTATCAAACTTTGTTTCTTTATTAATTCAAACTTCATCGCCTCGTTTGTGCGGGGCCAACGCAGTTCTGCCGATTGCTAGCGTGAGCCAGAGGTGTTTCATATTGCTCCCCTGTAATTCACGACATTTGACCGGTAACGTCAGCTGACCACGCAACCCCTCCCCCGTATCCTTCCAGAAAAAATACTTCGCTTAATTCCGTTGAGAGGAAAACTTTTTCTAAGGAAAGAAGGAATTCGAGATTATCGCTTAAATCAAAACGAATGAGCCAACCGATTTTTGTCGACGAGACGTTCTGCTGTGAAATGGGTTAAACACACTTAAATTGGAATTACGAGAGCCGCGTGATATAAATGCATTGAAACTGGCTGATTTTCATCTAGAAGGCACGATGAGCCTAAGATGCTTTCGTGACTACCAATATTTGTCGAACTGCATGCCATGGAGTTCAATTTTCTTCCTGACTTATTACGAAGAACATTTTTTGCCCAAAGGAATGAAAATTTGGAAACATGGGTTTCCTGAACCAGAAGGTAATTCCGTGGAGAGTCGTCCACCCTTTTTATCTTCTGCAAAAATTGATTCCATCTATCAACCTATTCCATCAGCCCATATGCTGCACAATGTCTTCAGCACTGCTCAAAAATCACAAAAATAGCAGCATTAAAGCAATGAGTAGGTACCTACTGAAGAATCCCTAGACACGGAAAAGATCAATTTTGAATCACCTATTTCCAGGAAATATTCAATTTATGTTATAATTCGTTACTAATTCGGGTTTGTCGTTTACTGCACTGCTCGGCACGACCACGGATTGCTCAAGGCAGTTGATGATGGTCGACCCAGAACAAACACTGGGTGGGGAATATGGAGGTGGGCCCACTTTTTCACCGTCCCCTTGCACCTCCCCGGTGATTACCCATTGTCAGTGACGAGACGAGACCAAGACAATTATCCTCAGTTTTGAAAATGGGTTCTACGATTTAAATTAGAGTTGACTTCGAAGGTCCACAAGTAAAAAGGTAACTGTGCTCTAATGAGGTATATTGTGGAGGTTTTAGGGGGAGAGGCTGACGAGACGGTCGTCCGAGCATCTAATGGCCAAGGCGCCTATGTACTCCCTCACCACCAGCTTGGCACAGAAGGTGACTGACTAGGCTGTTTTCCACACAGTTGGTTCGAGAATTACGACCAATCTCAGGTATAAAACGAAGAAAAATACTATTTCTCAAAATGCGGGGCTTTTCAGACAACGAAGAAACCGTGCGTGCCAACTGAATAAAATGAAGCGTTTTTCTGAAAATGAGCTCGAATAAAAACTTTTATGAGCCGTGAACTCGAGCCTATGCGTAGAATTTCAACTAGTTTCCGAGTCATTAGTGCATAATATTTTGCCGCGTCTTAAGTGCGATCGCTTTCAGACTCCATTACGGTAATGACTATACTGACTGATTACGACTTATAATGACTCCACCGCATCGTAACTACACATCGGCACTAATAGTTCGACCTCAATTATTTCCATGACCTGCCAGAACGGCTCAATCGCACATGTTTAATGGCATCACGATACCGGAAAGTTCAAAGAAGCGGTCAATTTTCGCTTCCGTATTTACGGACGAAGCTGAAAATCGGATCCAAGGTTCAGAAAAAATACCTTTTAATCAGAATCACCTATATATAGGTCATATATGACACATTGAGTAGGTATCGCTTTTGACATTTTTGAAGTTCAAATTCGAACCTAGTAGGAGGGCAAGTGTGTGAGCATGCCCGGGTTACGAGAATGATCATACAATCATTAATATAATTTAAAAATGTTTCTATTCTTCAACTGGAATGTTTGGCCAACCAACCTCCACAATCTTGTTCAACCAGATTGCGCTCAGTCCTTCCGTTATGCGGGTATTTTCGTGAGATTTTCCAAAAAGTCCCACCATATCGTCACATCGGCCGAACACGCATGAGCTTCTAGATTGGCGGACAATATTGCTAGTTTACCAAGCCTACCGTAGTCCAAAGCCCGATTAGCTAAGGCAGTGTTGTGGACAGGTAATAATCGAGTAGCAAGGCCGTTAATAGACCAGACCCTCACACCGCGTGTTAACTGTTCCCGCCGTGTTATTAGCGATCGAATTCACGTCAAACCACCAGAGGTTGTTTGCCTATTTGATCGCCACTCTGGCAGATATCGTAGATTGGCTCATGAACATGTAATAGCTAAAGCAGCCCGGAAATTTCCCGATGCGGATCAACAAAAGTTCCGCCTTGAACCGGCCTAATAAAATTATGTCCTCACAATGGATTTTTACCATTGTACGCCACTGTTTCATAGAATGTGGCTAATTTCTTTACCACTTTTTTGCCGATTGGTCGCAATTTTCCGACGTTTTATACAATTTTCGAAATTTTTCATCGACATTCAAAGAATGTTCAAAGGCAAGAGGGGATGGTTCAAAGGTCCCTGGTCCAGAATTCTCCTGTACTAATGTTCTCCTAACTCGAGGGTTCTCCGCCAGATTAATTAGCCAGGTAGTTCTCAGAAGAATCATTGAAATGGGATGACTCACAATAATTCACAAGCGCCAAGCTCAGAAATGCCGAGTACCTTCTAGGGAAAAGAGGGTTGAGGGCGGTTTAGAGCACGACCTGTCTGTTCCCCGAGGTGCAGCACCCATTGTGGGCACCCCTAGACTTTGGAGTTCCACGTATTTACCATAAGCGTGCGTCCTTTCAGCGATGTTCTCCACTAGATATAACCTACTGATGAAAAAACGAGAGATAAAGTGGAGAAAAAATCAAACGAAGCAACTAACTAGTAATCAAGCTATATAGTTATAAGCTATAAATCTTCACACAATCGGTTCTAGGGAGATGGAGAAAAAATCAATTGCCGTAGGTGGTTACGGTGAGAGCGTCAAGTAAAGATTTGATTGAATAGAACATAGGCGGGAAACCGTAGACAAATTAATACCCACTTTGACAACTAGTTCTCTGCCGGATTCGGAGTTGATCAGTACCCGAATAGGGGCGATTTTACCAAGCATCAATATAGGTATAGAACAATAGCTAACGAACTAGAACAATAACGACCGAAAAAAAGGAATAACAAATCTGCAGCAGGTGGTACCTATTTCGATTATAATGAAACTCAAAACAGCCCAAAGGCACCAGAACTTGAGATTGGGTGCGCCGGAGTAATAGGATTATGACTAGACGATCTATAAGGTCCTATGAGGACAGTCCTAGAGCAACTTCGATACTTCCATCTTCAAAGTCCTAGAGCAACGGTGTAAAATTTACGCGCTATATTTAATATAGCGCAACCCAATGTTGCCGCTAGCGGCGAATGTTGCTCGGCGGAGCTGACCGATCCCATCCGGCGCAATCAAAATCGCCGCGATAGCATAAAAACTGCCCAGATGAGCAAGAACATGCAACAAGTGGAATGCGAAGGTGTTCGACCGTGAAAAGCTAGGCCTAAAACGGAAAATAAGCTTCAGTTAGAGAGGCTCACCGGCCAACTAATTGTAGGTAATATAGTTAGCGGCTTGTCGGCACTGACCGGTCGTTACTGGCTTTTCCTCTCTCGAGTGCATAGTTTTGAAGAGCGGAACACGAAATTTCCACGGACGGACCGAGTACAGCACGAAGATGTTTGTGAACTAAGCCAGAAAATAACTTTAAAAAAAATGGGAAGAAAGCTTCGTTTTCCTTACACAGACACCTTACCCGACAGCGACATTAATCGTTACAACATTCCTGAGGATTTTCTACGAATTGATACACCTCATAACCAATTGGCCATTGGCTCTTGGTCTTCATACTTCAATCAGTTCATTCCAAAAGCACGGATTACTCGAATGAGCTTCTTGAATCATACAACTCTTCGTGTATGGCCGACCAATAAGTTTTCTAAACTGAAATTCAACAAAGAAATACTTCAGCATGACCACAAGAAGCCCCATGATGATTTTTTGGGCATTTTCTCATGTGAACAACTTTGTGAATTTTCGGGCCCTGAAAATTGAGCTATTTTGAGAATCACCCAATAGTATTCCAACCAAACTTAATTTTGAGCTATGTGAAAATTTCTTTAGCCTAATTTGGACTCGTTGGTTCGGAAATTAAAATAAAACCGGAATTTCTAAAAAAATTAAAATAACAGCGCTAATCATCTGAGGATAAGAGCGAGAACTAATGATACAGAAGCTCTAGGAAATAAGAATACATAACGTACGTGGACAGAAACGCTAACTCGAATACGAAATAAAAATACAACGTCCCGGATCCTCAGGCCTATAATTACTTGGGTAATTGATAGGATAGACTGGGTAACGAGGACTGCTGGCCGAACAGCCAAGACCATACTGCTGAAACAAAAGGAAAGCGAGTGGCGACGACGAGCTACCATTAATTATGCTAATTGGGGGAAAAGAGAGGGAAAGAAGCGAGAGATACAGGTTCCATGCTGGCCAATACATTTCTTTTGATCTTATATCATCTATTATGCCATCGTTTAACGACGACGGCGATATCGAACTGTTATAAATCGTTGATTTTGTACAGTCGTGCAATATCTACGTGAAAGATGAAAAACGATAAATCCTTCACATAAAACGTTACAGTTTTCTATACAATTGAATAGACGACTAACTGCCAGAACCACTCAGGTTGTATAGTTTAAACGTTAAAAATTGAGTCAAATTTGTGAAAAAATGTGTACAAATTTAGAAAAAAGGGAAAAATTGTTTTAAAAAATGTTAAAATGTTGTAACTGATAAAATTTTCTTTAAAAAATTAAGATCAATTTGAATGAAAAAATCGGATAAAAGCAATTTGAGTGTATGTATAAAAGCAAATTATCAACGGGAAAATTGAGGCAAGAAAAATGCACAGATTTCCAAAGTAATCGATAGATAACGATCCACGAGAGATATAAATTCTGTGCATAATGAGAACAATGAAACAGTGTGTGTATTTTCAGTCTCAAGCAAAACCGACCGGTTGCATGTGAAAAACTGATAATCTACATAATACACAGCCGAGCGAAACGTACGTTAGTTTATGTCGTCGACGACAATTTTATTGAATTAGGGACTTTGGGAACGATGAATAATTCAACGCCAAATTAACCGAAGGCAATTCGATGAATATTTACATCCGGCGAAGACACAATAATAATTTCTAACGAAGATTCGTGGCTATCAGCCGTTTTTGAGCTAAAGCGACAGTTTACGACTGAAAAGAAAAGCTTCCGGATTATTAACTCAAGGGGTCAAAATAATTACAGAGGCCTCGAGCGGTAAAGTCGTGGGCAATTAAAATAACGTCCCACCCCTCTGTCCGGTCGAGAGGGCAATTAAATGGTAATTCCACCATTCATCGAGGACTCGGAGAGGAAGAATCCGATTGGCTATATAAGCGATATTACGAGAATTCAGCTCTTTTTCAAATTCATTGAATCAAATGTTGGGCCAAAAAACGATACCACCTGCACAACAGCTCGAAGAATAGGTATTTACTTGGAACGTCTGGCGGACCAGGAACGCAACGTTTTTGTGCGACGAATCGACTGATGGAAAACCGGAAATTGATGTGACTCATCCGAATGAAGGAACGCGAACGGCGAACTCGATTGATGCGTATTTTTCCAAATTCGTGTATCTAGTCCAGTAAATAGGTGGTTAGGTGAAGAAAAAATAAAGAAGTTTCGCAACGGTTTGACATGTTTTTGGGGTGCTGGATTCGAATTATAAGTTTGCCAGCTCAAAGTCACAACAAAAATTAGTCACAAACCTAAAACGTTTCGGACTCACCCGCTTATACCTCCAGAACTATCCGTAATTAAGAAAAACATTATATTATCATTGTTAATATGTCTAAATTTGTCTTACTAACTCGAATAGCTTTTGAAATATGGTTTGTCAAAGATGGTAATTTTTTCCAAGAAGTTGCAATTTTGTATTTGGCTTGTTTTAAAATATCAAATGAGAACGGGCTAAATGTTACTCAACAAAGGTGGGAAGTTTATTTTTCCCAATTTTACCGTGATGAAATTTTGTAATGACATGGATGACGGAAAATGTATAAACGGCATTCGCCGTCATAGGTCGATTTTTTTTAAGCGTTAACTTTTTCCTCAAATTTCTCTGTTATTTCGCGATACAGGAACTCCAGCCATACAGGTATGCAGTTTCAATGTGTGCGTCCGTTCATTGTAATGCCAATACGTTTGTTAACACTTTGAATTTTGATGTACCGGCTCTTTGTCGGCTAATGTGCGGATTGGCTCATTTCCAACACCCCGGTTTGCGAAGGTCGGTTATTGTTTGCTTCACCTTCACCACCAACTGATTCGGTGTGTTAAGTTTAACTAAGGAAACGTGAGGTGAGTTGACAGTCGTGTCGGTGTGCATCCGTAGGTAATGAATTGCGAATATCCGTACCTTGACTGGTACGTAGTTTTTGCTCGACACTGGAAACGAGGAATGCGGTTTGTTGGGCTGATATTATTCTGCAAAGGCGCTGAAAGATTAATGTGATTTTTCAATGTTTCATGGCCACAGATTTTGAGCGGTTAAGTATTTCTACTTCTAGTACTCTGGCAATTTTCACGTCAACAGCTTGATTCGAGGTTTTCACTTTTTAGTCCGATTAAAATATTCTACGACAAAAGGACGAAACAATATCGAAGCGATGCCACCTGATCGCTCGGCGATCTGCCGCAGGCCCCCCAGCTGATCCAGGACCTTGGAGGCGATAAGGAAAAGTGAAGATTAGAAGACGCATAAGCTCGCCTCCAGACGACAGCTCAGGGAACTCAAGAATGCTGCAGTGTTCTCTGTTCGAGAAGCTCGTTGGTCGCCGGGCGTATCCCATCCTCGGAGGTTGACCCACTGCCTCGTCCGAACCGCCTGGTTGTTGGATAACGAGCCTTCTCGCGGCTGTCCTTGAACTTAGAACCAGCCTTTACGCTCCTTCGTAGCGTACAGTCCCGTCGGAAAGTCCGACCTCACGGATCCCGTATCCCCTTCTCGGCTAACTCCAGACTCTCTCCCTCGTTTCGTACAATGACGCATTCCCTCGCTCTGCTCCTTCGTCTCATTCAACCGAAGAACTCGCCCCGAAATGAGGAACGTGAAATTAACCGTGCTAATGGCCTCATTGAAAGCGGCCATCCGACGGGCTACGTTTTGTTACCCAGGTGCGCCCATTTCGAGCCGTCACAATCAATTTTGGCGGCTCCTTATTGAAAAAAATACGATAGGCCTGGAAAGAATTCGATACAAGGGTTAGACGATACCTACGATGCAACGGTCATCCAGGTGGACCCTGTGTCATTTTTCAAAAGCCAAGGTCATGATCTAGGCTGATCCTCAACGATGAATACCTAAAATATGTGGTAAATATTGAGAAAACATTCTTATCTCGGGTACGAGTTGATAAAAATGCTTTATCAAGAGAAGAGCAGGGATTTCAAACATCTAGTCAATTCCGGAATAGTTCTATGCGACCGACAAACGTCGTTACTGAATCAGGATGTCTGTCCTCAAGAATCAATTGAGGAAAATTGAGAAACTAGTCCTAAGACAAGATTTCAGGTCTCCTCCTGAGAACAACGCAATAAAATTTACCGCATCCGAAACCAGTGGTGGTAACACACAATACTTCCATTTCCTCTGTAAATTAGAAGTAAAAATCGATTTTCCTTTAAAAAATTGTTAACGACGAAACTAAACACCAGCTTCTTGAGTGTGAACGTTGTACCGTCAGATGGACGTAAAGGATAGGGACATATCTCATCATTAAATTTCTTCTTTCTCTCATTAATTACATTCGACAGACGAGAAACACGAGAGGGCAAAAGACTCGCTAAAAAATGATGACGATGAAAACAGAATGCGATCAACTACTAGGTACATGGAAGAAATGTCAGGCCCTCGGTGAAAGAAGGGGACCGCTGGTCTGGGAACGAGGCATGTAGTAAATGCATTCCACGGATGACTCGATCCCGTCGTCCCATGCTGAAAAGAAATGTCAGGTAATATCGAGGGAAAGGATCCATTCAACCGGCAAGGAACCAGCCAGAAGACAGCCACTTTAGCCAACATATAAGCGAAGTATTGAATGAAGTCCAATTTGCTAAGCTAGCACCGAAAGTCCGCACATGAGACAAGTACAATGATCCTTTATGCCCTCTTGATGCCTCGAAATTTGAAGGATAAGCGTTTCGTCGTAAGATACTCACCGAGAGATAAGGGCCCTAATTATCCCGACAGGCAACAACGAGGACGACGGGAAGGTATAAGTGACTCTCGAAAATGGGATGCGCTTGAATATTGCAAACCCTAGAAATTAAAAAGATCACCGAGGAGTTCAAAAGTTGCAGGCATTTTTCCCAACTAGTACACCAACCTGGGTCCAAAAAATCGCCGACTTAAAATCCAGCTGCCAATCATTGTTGTAACAAGCGTAAATGGACATACAATTCGTCAAGTCTGGAAGATCATCGAATATGAATATAAAATACAAGCAGAAAATTTTCATGTGGTAGCTAAGTAGAACAGATAGAATGGAAGTTTGCGCAGCATTAGGCAGAATGAATAAGCAACATATTTTTAGCCACACAGATGTTAATGGGTTTGAAGCCGATCTAAGGATGGCAAACATTAAGGCCAGTGATTGAACGCACTGCACGCCTTCAGGACAGAAGCTATTCAACATAACCAATTCCAGAGACGTGGGGCAGCTTAAGCAACTATACAGAGTATCCATCTACGAGGAAGATAAGTGAACCTCGGCTCATTTTTCCATTCATTAGCCTCTGGTTCAGTAATTAAAAAGATAGACAATCTACGTTGATTGATGATGCTTTACACGGTAATGCTAACATTCGTCCATCTACGGCAAGAGCGCCTAATGCTTTTTTACAAATGAAGCCAAGTTGAAAGAATGCTGCACGGATAGAGTTCCTTCCTTTCCGGGGCAAGACGGGATCAAGGCGCTCCAACCGATCAACAACTCAAATAATGCGAGGAATTGATGGGGCATGAAGAAGACTGACCAACGTTCACGTGAGAATGAAACCGTGAGGAGTTGACCGTGATAGTACGGGAGCCGAACCAGAAAAATTATCAGTACTACTCATCATCTACTCATAACTAAAAAAAAAAACTTGTAGAGCGATAAATTTCCAACAAATTTGCTCTCATAACTTTGTTTGTAGGCGCAATGGTTTCATAGCTACGGACCGGCAAAAAGGGCAAAAATTTCCATAATTGTGAAATTCGGTCCACTGCCCCTAACCTGACGATACCTGCCTCAAAATTTGAGGAATGCCTACCTTCTCAAAATGAAAATGGTAGGTTACCTATAAGCGAATTGGAATCGAAATTCTCTACAGTTAACCCAAAAGTATTATGTCAGAGTTAGCCTAGCTCAGCATGAAATTTTCTGGAAAATTCTGCTGCCGCCCGACCTCCACCGCTTGGAGGGCAACGTCATAAACCACGACCGCCTCTCTCATGCACAAAAACGGGCTAACAAAAACGCACTGCAGCGTATTATGGCTCTCCTCGCCAATAAACCAACTCGAGCTCAGCATCGCGAGAAGCGCCCGGCATTTCTTTACGATACGCCCCTGGTAGCTCTCAAACTATAAGATCCTTCGTATCGAACACGTAACAAGAAATATGACGCGGTGAAACGCCAACATGATTTACTGTACGGATATCGAATCGAAACGGATGATGGGAAACGCTTTGGAAAAAACGACGACGTCCATAGAGGAAACGAGAGGAAGGCTCAAGGCAGTTCTGTTGGTACTTGAGGAGTCTGAGGGATTTGATGAAGAGTTACGAGGGGTCAACGGGCGGCTAATGGCCTTACGCCAGCGCTGCGCGCCTTCGGGCCCGGTAAGGTGGATCCGATGGAATGGAAGTCCTTGAGCTTGACTCTCCTATGCCACGCAGCCCCCGAGGGAGGGGGGCTTTCTATCTCTTCGCCCATCCACGACGAACTTGTCGAACGGAATAGAACACCTTCCTGCAATACGTGCACCACCATTTCACATGTGTCCCGGCAAGGTGTTCAGGGGGCCTATTCTGTAAACTCGAAGCAATATCTGCTTGGAAGCCAATACCGATTTGCCTTGGCAATGACAACAAATCGCACCCTTGCGAGAATAGAGGTACAACTCAAAAATAATCAATTTTGAGTTTTTAGTATCGTTTTATTAAGAAAAAAAAGCCCATCGATCTCAAAGAAGGGTTTAGGTTAAGTTATATCATATGGCGCTGTGATGGTGTCTGCTCGAGCTAGCTCTAGGGGGATGGGTGATCATTAACTCCTGTCCTTGTGGGTAAGGCACAAAGCCCATGTGCATATGGATGCAACGCAAGGAACCGGTACAAAATCCGAATGAACGGTATGGGAAGTCTCCTGGTTCCTGATCCCACCGTAAATAACGGAGGCTAACGGCCTCTATCCTCCAAATTAGGAAAAAATTAATAGTTAAAATTTAACAATTAATGTTCGCAACTAGATGTAAACATACCGATTTCGGTAGAGAGTGAAAAGTTTCAGAATAGGTATACAAACCTCAAGTTGAACCAAGATCGATTTAAGATTGATGATAAGTTCAACATAATGCGTAAAATACCTACCAGCTCAGAGCCAACACACGGGAAAATTCCGTGTCTAAACTAAACAACGCAGAACCGTGGGTCAAAGCGTAACCCATCATTAGAGCTAGGGTAGGGGATAGGCAAACGCGAAATTATCGGCCTATCCATCGATATGCAACGGCAGTAGATAATAAACCAGATATTAATAAGGCGGCGTTAAAAATTCGATCGTACCCGAACAGCCGAGGAGGAGTGGCTAATCAATTTTTTCATCCTCAACCTCTTCGGGTATATTTTATTTTTTCCCTTTTTTCAACCACATCCCCGGGTCGTTGGGAGGAAGCGAAGCGTAATGTTTCAGGTGTGTTAGCTGTCGGGTATGGGCAGAGCTCGGGGGCGAAGCCGGGCGATTAGAACCGCGGAACCCCCCCCACCCCCCTCCGGCCCTCGGGACTGACAACCTACCCGTTCCCCGTCCCCATTCAACCACGTCCGACACGTCTATTACTACACATCTCACCTCCATAAACCATGTGCCCACACCTACAATTTAAAAACAATTGCACCACTCGTCATTAGGAACAATGGGAGGTGCAGGGCTTTAAAAAGGGCCCTTTCCTCGCACGATGGATCCTGTTTTCTTACAGTCCGGCCAGAACATAGCTTTCCGTCTCGTCCGCCGAGATTATCATATTCACCGGTCGACGAGAAATGATGCATAAGTGGAACGATTGTAATTTGAACCCATTAGTACCTTCGGGATACCATAGTTCAGAATGAGCGATGGGCTAACGCATTTCATAACGACCCTCGTGAATTAGGCCCGAGACGCAACCGAAATCAATAACGGAACTCAAGAGGGAAAGATAAAAAAATCTTCTTAAAAATCAAGAGCGTAACCGAATGAAAATCGAACGCAAATCGAACATTCGATCGAGACGTTTTTATAACTAGTACTACCCTGTACCAATTCAATCGATAAACTTGAGACCTGTCTGTCTTCTACCATACCTGTCAATATTGTGTATAATCATGGACATCACTCCCCAAAAATCAGAGAGTGGTCATAATGTGACTGAATATCAGCCTCCAAGTAGGTTTTATAACAATAACGGTTCGTTAAATAATTTTAATCTTGTGCCTACTTGATTTTTTTTTTAATTGACTGACACAGTTTTATGAATGTGCCATATTGTTGACTGCGACTTTTGGTTGTTACAGGCCCTGATGAAGAAAATATAAATTTTCGAAAGTTTGGCGAAGGAGACAGTTTTTTTGAAGACCCTGATTGTTGACACGCCCACCAAGGTACTCGAGTGCTTACCTAAATAATGGGATACATTACGGAAGGTAGTCAACAGATCGATGGATGCCCATATTAATGGGGGGCCCGTAGTGCGGAGGAGTTCGGGAAAAACGCGAGTTT
The DNA here is from genome assembly GCA_036186465.1 of Nesidiocoris tenuis. Lineage (NCBI taxonomy): Eukaryota > Metazoa > Arthropoda > Insecta > Hemiptera > Miridae > Nesidiocoris > Nesidiocoris tenuis. The sequence goes on from AP028909.1 coordinate 6,435,615, forward strand.
GATCAGGTGCAGGCCGTGCCGAACGCTCTGGCGCTGATGGTCAAATAAATCCAACCGGTTTAATACGGTATCTACGTAATTAGTTTGAAAAGTCCGCCCGAGGCGTGTTCTGGCGGAGACAAGGCGAACTACAAAGGGCAGCCCCGCCCCCGCCCTGCCGCTGCAGGTATCAAAGGGCCGTCAAAGTACGTTCGGCTACAGAACCGGCGGAGTGAGATGGAAACGGTGGAAGGGCAAAAGCAAACCGAGAGCTATCTAGTTAACATAACCCGCTCTAATTGTCGTGTTACTGCTGACAGAGCTAATTATAACCTGGCAGGCGGATGCAACATTCTTGTCTTTAAATATATCCTCGTTAAAGGGCGAGCATAGAAGAGGACAGGGACGTGCGGTGGCGCCACATTTGCATCTGACGTACGAACGTCGGCGTAATGCAGCGAGCGATTTACTCGTTAATTCAATACCGGTTTTGCTGCTGCCCTCAGTCAGTTGCTGCTGACTGAGGACGCCGCGGTGTTAGCTTGGGTCAAACGAGGCTGACAGTTATTTTCTTGGCCAGGATACCGTGCTGCTCACTTGAGAGCAATGATGTGCGCATGGAGGGCAAATGTGATCATCTGACGTGAGCTTAGTACGGGGCCAACATGAACTTGCTGAACGATACAACAGTCGTATCGATACCTTAAAGAGCGAAAGGGAACATAGTCACGTCCCAAAATATTGATTTTGAGATTTTGGTATCGAAAGACTCTGCTCTAATGCGAAAATTGCAAAATAAGTTTTTGATCAATTTACAAAAATAAAGATTTCTCCCATAGTTTTCAATCCCATAAAAAAATTCGATGAATAAAAAATGTTTGTCTGGCCAAGATCGACAACTTTGAGGTCAAAGTCAACTTCAAGATCAAACTCAACTTCGAGATCAACGTCGACTTCGAGATCAACGTCGACTTCGAGATCTAACTCAACTTCGAGTTCAAAATCAACTTCGAGTTAAAACTCAACTTCGAGTTAAAACTCAACTTCGAGATCAACGTCGACTTCGAGATCAACGTCGACTTCGAAATCAAACTCAACATCGAGTTCAAACTCAACTTCGAGATCAAAGTCAACTTCGAGATCAAAGTCAACTTCGAGTTCAAAATCAACATCGAGTTCAAACACAACTTCGAGTTCAAAATCAACTTCGAGATAAAGTCAACTTCGAGATCAAACTCAACATCGAGTTCAAACTCAACATCGAGTTCAAACCCAACTTCGAGATCAAAGTCAACTTCGAGTTCAAACTCAACATCGAGTTCAAACTCAACATCGAGTTCAAACCCAACTTCGAGTTCAAAATCAACTTCGAGTTCAAACTCAACTTCGAGATCAAAGTCAACTTCGAGATCTGAATCAACTTCGAGATCAAAGTCAACTTCGAGATCAAAATCAACATCGAGTTCAAACACAACTTCGAGTTCAAAATCAACTTCGAGATAAAGTCAACTTCGAGATCAAATTCAACATCGAGATCAAACCCAACTTCGAGTTCAAACTCAACTACGAGATCAACGTCGACTTCGAAATCAAACTCAACTTCAGTTCAAAATCAACATCGAGTTCAAACACAACTTCGAGTTCAAAATCAACTTCGAGATCAAATTCAACATCGAGATCAAAGTCAACTTTAAGATCTGAATCAACTTCGAGATCAAATTCAACTTCGAGATCAAAATCAACATCGAGTTCAAAGTCAACTTCGAGATCAAAGTCAACTTCGAGATCAAACTCAACATCGAGATCAAAGTCAACTTCGAGATCAAACTCAACTTCGAGTTCAAAATCAACATCGAGTTCAAACACAACTTCGAGTTCAAACTCAACTTCGAGATCAAAGTCAACTTCGAGATCAAAGTCAACTTCGAGTTCAAACTCAACTTCGAGATCAAAGTCAACTTCGAGATCAAAGTCAACTTCGAGATCAAAATCAACATCGAGATCAAAGTCAACTTCGAGATCAAAGTCAACTTCGAGTTCAAACTCAACTTCGAGATCAAAGTCAACTTCGAGATCAAACTCAACTTCGAGTTCAAACTCAACTTCGAGATCAAAGTCAACTTCGAGTTCAAACACAACTTCGAGATCAAAGTCAACTTCGAGATCAAACTCAACTTCGAGATCAAAGTCAACTTCGAGATCAAAGTCAACTTCGAGTTCAAAATCAACTTCGAGATCAAAGTCAACTTCGAGATCAAAGTCAACTTCGAGATCAAAGTCAACTTCGAGATCAAAGTCAACTTCGAGATCAAAGTCAACTTCGAGTTCAAAATCAACTTCGAGTTCAAACACAACTTCGAGTTCAAACTCAACTTCGAGATCAAAGTCAACTTCGAGTTCAAAATCAACTTCGAGATCAAAGTCAACTTCGAGATCAAAGTCAACTTCGAGATCAAAGTCAACTTCGAGTTCAAAATCAACTTCGAGATCAAACTCAACTTCGAGATCAAAGTCAACTTCGAGTTCAAACTCAACTTCGAGTACCAAAAACAACTTGGATTTCAAAATCAACTTCGAGATCAATGTCAACTTCGAGATCAAAGTCAACATCGAGTTCAAACTCAACTTCGAGTTCAAACACAACTTCGAGTTCAAACTCAACTTCGAGATCAAAGTCAACTTCGAGATCAAATTCAACATCGAGTTCAAACCCAACTTCGAGATCAAAGTCAACTTCGAGTTGAAAATCAACATCGAGTTCAAACACAACTTCGATATCAAACTCAACTTCGAGATCAAATTCATCTTCGAGATCAAAATCAACATCGAGTTCAAACACAACTTCGAGTTCAAAATCAACTTCGAGATAAAGTCAACTTCGAGATCAAAGTCAACTTCGAGTTCAAACTCAACTTCGAGTTCAAACTCAACTTCGAGATCAAATTCAACTTCGAGATCAAAGTCAACTTCGAGATCAAAGTCAACTTCGAGTTCAAAATCAACTTCGAGTTCAAAGTCAACTTCGAGTTCAAACTCAACTTCGAGATCAAATTCAACTTCGAGATCAAAATCAACATCGAGTTCAAACACAACTTCGAGTTCAAACTCAACTTCGAGATCGACGACGACTTCGAGATCAAATTCAACATCGAGTTCAAACTCAACTTCGAGTACCAAAAACAACTTGGAGTTCAAAATCAACTTCGAGATCAATGTCAACTTCGAGATCAAACTCAACATCGAGTTCAAACTCAACTTCGAGATCAAAGTCAACTTCGAGATCAAACTCAACATCGAGTTCAAAATCAACTTCGAGTTCAAACTCTACGTCAACTTTGGCATCGAACTCAACTTCGAGATCAAAGTCAACTGCTAGTTTTGATTTAATGAAATAATTAAGGAGCACCTAATTTACATATTTTTTTTATAGCCGATTTTCCATAAGGATGATACGATGACGTTGAAATTATTCAACATGCGCCCAATTTACCCTGAACAAGGTGGCCATTCGACCATCCAGGGGCCGAGATTTGAGAAGCAGGAGCGTTCAGCAAGGGCCTCTGGCTCAATATAAATAGCCACCGACTGGAACTAAACATGACTGAGAAGTGGCTTTAAAATTAAACGTCTGCCAGACGGTGTAGGCGACGGCCCTTTGATACTGTTCGGCCATTAAGTTTGTTGACGCCTACTGTTGCTTTGCTGAATGTCGAGAAAGTGGAAAAGACAACGGAAATTAATCATTTTCAGGAATCGTGTTTACTACGAGAACATTTAGACTAGCACGGAACTATTTTGCAACGCGTTACTTCGAATGAATGAATGAAATATGTACGGACCATGGAACTAAATTTCCTATTCCTAGTCATTACATTCCCATGCCCCAATTTTTCATCTGACACCATGCCGACTCGCAAAAGAAGTCAATAAGAAGAGCGAGGAGAATCGTAATTATTTAACCTAATGGTCAGTCTCAAAAAATCTCAATTGTATACAATTTGGAATGAGCGCTTTCACGCTTTCCGCAGGATCACAAGGCAGAGGTGAAGCGTCGCCTTTGGTCCACGTTCTCGAGAGGGGCATCTGCTCGCTTCCCATACAGCGACCCCGAATTCAACGCAAAGAGCAAAGAGCAAAGAGCAAAGAGCAAAGAGCAAAGAGCAAAGAGCAAAGAGCAAAGAGCAAAGAGCAAAGAGCAAAGAGCAAAGAGCAAAGAGCAAAGAGCAAAGAGCAAAGAGCAAAGAGCAAAGAGCAAAGAGCAAGGAGCAAGGAGCAAGGAGCAAGGAGCAATGAGCAAGGAGCAAGGAGCAAGGAGCAAGGAGCAAGGAGCAAGGAGCAAGGAGCAAGGAGCAAGGAGCAAGGCGCAAGGAGCAAGAAGCATGGAGCAAGGAGCAATGAGCAAGGAGCAAGGAGCAAGGAGCAAGGCGCAAGAAGCATGGAGCAAGGAGCAATGAGCAAGGAGCAAGGAGCAAGGAGCAAGGAGCAAGGTCAAGGAGCAAGGAGCAAAGTGCAAAGAGCAAAGAGCAAAGAGCAAAAGCAAAGAGCACAGAGCACAGAGCAAAGAGCAAAGAGCAAAGATCAAAGAGCAAAGAGCAAAGAGCAAAGTGCATAGAGCATAGAGCAAAGAGCAAAGAGCATAGAGCAAAGAGCAAGAAACAAAGAGCAAGGAGCAAAGAGCAAGGAGCAAGGAGCAAGGAGCAAAGAGCAAAGAGCAAGGAGCAAAGAGCAAGGAGCAAGGAGCAAAGAGCAAGGAGCAAAGAAAAAGAGCAAGGAGCAAAGAGCAAAGAGCAAGGAGCAAGGAGCAAAGAGCAAGGAGCAAAGAGCAAAGAGCAAAGAGCAAAGAGCAAAGAGCAAGGAGCACTGAGCAAAGAACAAAGAGCAAAGAACAAAGAGCAAAGATCAAAGAGCTAGGAGCTACGAGCTACGAGCTACGAGCAAAGAGAAAAGAGCAAAGAGCAAAGAGCAAAGAGCAAGGAGCAATGAGCAAAGAGCAAAGAGCAAAGAGCAAAGAGCAAAGAGCAAAGAGCAACGAGCAAAGAGCAAAGAGCAAAGAGCAAAGAGCAAAGAGCAAAGAGCAAAGAGCAAAGAGCAAAGAGCAAAGAGCAAAGAGCAAAGAGCAAAGAGCAAAGAGCAAAGAGCAAAGAGCAAAGAGCAAAGAGCAAAGAGCAAAGAGCAAAGACTCGTACTTGAGTCGTCCCGAGGAAAATACCGAGCGAAAGGTTAAAAGGTTCGGCAGTAAAGGAAAGTCCAATTCCATCGCGCTCGAAGCTTCGAAGTGTGATACAATTTGATCATATTTTGACTGCTTCTGAGGGTGTTTATATGTAAAATATCCAAAAACTCACTACGCAAATCCTATGGAAGTATAAATAAAATTTTCTAGAAAAATCCATCTGAAATGAATTACTCTCAATCGAAGCTACTCATTGGAACAACCAAGAAGACTTATTATTATCTGGGAGAGATTTCATTTTCGGAGCCCGAAATTTTGAAAATACCAACTTTCCCATAAAAACCGTTGAAAGAAGCATAGTTTAAGTTAAATTTAAACATCCAACAATTAATTCAATTTAAACCGAATACTGCAACAGATGGCAGAGATGAGGGCGCGAATTTGTCACCGGTATATCAGGAGGCACCGTGCAAACAAGTGACCGGAATTTACGCTCAGCAGAGCGAAAACTTCGCTCAAGGATGCGACCATTTAAAGGATCACAGACTATTTCCAGGCCGCTAGCAGGTAGTCAATTGTCAATATCATAATCTAATCCTCAAACGTGGCAGAGTCCGCTTGGCTACCGGCTAGAGAAACTGGAGGATCAACATTCGAAGGGAGCGAGCGCCGACCAGACACACAGACGGAGGCGTTAATTCGCGTGTGCGACCGGACGGAGAAGCATTTAGTTTAGTACGGCGTGCTCCGTGTTTGTGAGCGCCTATATGTTCCGGCAGGTGTGAGCTGAACGGCCGCCCGTGCGGAGACTTGGAAGGGTCACAAGCGTACACGCTAACGTTAACACCTTCAGTGGGTGAAGAGGATCAGTGATCAAGGAGTACCTTTGCTTGAACGCTATTGCGGCGGTGAAGTGGAGGGCAACAGTGACCAAGGCGCGCCGCTTAAATGGAGGACGATTAATTATGAATCCGAGCGGTCATAGACAGGCAGACGGCGTCGGTGTTGAGGCGATAAATTCCAAGATCCTATGAGAGATTGCTATTCTGGCAAAGCATTATATGTGGCAATAAAATAGCTTTTCCGAGTCAAATTGAGAATTTTCCGACTCATATTGAGAATTTTACAACTAAAATTGGGAATTTTTCAACTCAAATCGAGAATTTTCCGACTCAGATTGAAAATTTTACAACTCCAATAGGGAATTTTCCAAATCAAATTGAGAATTTCCCGACTCAGATTGAGAATTTTCCAAACTGATTTGAGAACTGACACTCAACTAATTTGACACTGGACTTTTTCCTTCGTCCGAAAATTGAAAAATAAACTTCCATTTACAAGTGCATTTAGCACACAAGTGAATTCACTATTATGCAATTTTTCCCTGAGAGTGGTGGGGCTACAGCCAAGAGAGCATCTAGTAAAAATTTCAAAAAAATAATTTTTTCCAAGTTTAAAATTTTTTTTTTCTTTTCTGTCAAAACAAAACTTTGCTTGAAAGTGGGGAATAACAAAAATGTTACCAAATAATACAACCAACTTCAAAAAGACGCATAAAACAGTTTTTTTGATAAATTTTTCAAAAATTTTTCGTTTTTAGGTCTACCTATTACTTTATTCAAGGGCCACCTTTGATAAATTCAGGATTTCAATTCATTATTTCGGACGGATATGAAACCCTCATATTAATAATTAACATGGATTGACTGTTGAGTATGAATTGGCTCAAAGGCGGCGCTGAACGTCAAATTTAGACATCCTTAGAAAAAACACACCCCCTAAAAAATGCGAAGGGGCCCAGAAATTGAGGGGGTGTTGCTCTCCCGCTGCAACAATGACGGAGAACCTTTTTCGAAGTCGCGTTTCCGAAAACTAAACCGAAAAATCAACTCGGTCCAACAAATTGGTAAACGGCGAGTTAGTGGTCAGAGAAGTTAACGCCATATGACGACCGTCGTTTATGCTCGTAACCTCCTCCCCGGCTTTTGTCGCCGACTGTAACCCGTCTGGCTACTTTGGGACCTCGTGGAGGTTTTTTCGTCCTTTTTCACGTGGGCAGGCCTCTGGTAATGGTTGGTCTCTTCCTCTCTGGCTACGGGCATTATTTTCAAATTGCCTCGTAGAAGGAGAAGATGTTTATACGGGCTAACTTATGTGGAAAGGGATTCGGCTCGGATTCCAACAAGGGACCATTAACGTTTTAGGGATGTCCAAACTTATCAATTAACTAAGTAGTGTGAAGTCTTTGGAGGTAGGGTGAAATGCGGGCTTTAGTATGATGTCTTCTTTGAATACCGAGACATCGCCTCACTTTTTTTTTGCTTGTCCCTGAGCTTTTTCATTTCGAATAGTTTTAACGCTGCAGCGGTTCTGTTCGACAATGATTCTTGAATTATTGTCCATATTTATTAGACATCTCTCTCAAGTAGCTTGTTTCCTAAACCAATCTAGAATTTTCAACGAAAATTCGGGAAAAATTGGTCGACCTATTTGAGAATTAAATTTTACTGAATGTCGATGAGCTACAACGAAATTAGATACTTACCGATTAGTAGGGAAAGGGCCACGCAGATAGAAAAATCTGGATCGTACTCACCTGGAAAAAATACGAAATTTCATTGAAGAATAACAATTATAAGGAAATCGGACTTTCTTGATCCTCTTCCAGTTAGGTACCTACCTAATCTAATTTCATACCTATTCACTGAAAAACTGTATTCAGCGTAAAAACTGAAATGAAATGGCTTCGAGACGGGTTGAAATGTATACGGACGGTATGAAAGTTCTAAATCCATTAACGTCATTAACCAGGTTCATTCTTGAGTTTTGTAAATCATTAGTGAGGCAGCTGCGCCTGTCAGGATGCAGGTAAGTACACAATGAAAAGACATGTCGACACTAATTGCTGCAGTTGCAAGGCCTGGCAAATGAGGATGGAAATTACTCGTATTCCGTACAGCACCAAAGCAAAATATTAACGAAGCAAATTGAAACAATGAGCTAAGCTTATAGTATTAACGAGAAGTTATTATATACCAAGACGAGGTACAATGTTTTGATTCATGTTAATGCTGATTTCCGATCAAAAATGCTACACCTATTTACACCGAGGAATTCGATTCGAAATATTCATAATTTCTTCCTTGAAGATGTTCTGTACAGTTGTACCGTTAGTATAATATAGTATGCATAATATATAATAATATAATAACACTATAACAACGGGCAATAATAAAAAATAAACCAAGAAAGAGAAGACTCCTGCGAGCGCTCGTTAGTGATTCAAATTTTATAAACAGATCGCTCGGATTAACAGGCTTAAAAACTTATACAAAGCTTCTTTTCCTCATTAATGAACACCTCTTTACGTTGAACTTTTCTTATTTGATCTTGTTTCAAATTTCTTCCTCCAGAGTACACGTTTTGGACTCGAACCGGTTCTCCGGTGATGCCCTGATTAGTAATGCAATATTCGACCGTCTACAGTTTCATATTTGAATTTCATAATACGTGGAGAATAAAAATGAAAATGCTTCCCGTATTAAGTTAAGTGGATTAACTGAGCGATGAACTGACGGGGTTCGACCTTTTCAGGTATGTGATGAAGAAGACCAAATTCGATGGACAGGTTGAATAGAGGAACAACCACAATACTTAATAAAAATGTACAAAATAGGAAAAAAACTACAAATGAGTCAAGGTTCCAAAGAAAAACACGTGATAATCTGAACTGCCAGGAGTGCGATAAAATAATATGCAGTGGGATGAAAAATGCGGGATATTTTGTGAACAGTAAAAAATTGTTCGTAATAAAATTTTTATTAGCAAAAAAACGTTATGCACTCTCTGGAATGCCTGAACGCATGCCTGAAATTCGGGATGATAAATGTATGATCGCTGGCTGAGTTTCAGGCAATAAGTTTGACTTTTGTAAAGTGAATGTTCATAAAATGTGGTTGCAACTTTCAGGTAGGGTGGCGAATTGTCCGAACTGGTTCAATCCGATTTTCTACGTTCTGGTAACTATTTAGGTCGATTCAGTTCCACGTTCAGAACTAGTAACACGTCCACCAGTCCGCGTTAAATCACCACGTAACATCATCCAAGCCCACTATGCTCAAGGGGTTGGAATAAAAGGCGTTTTTCATCTCCGCGAAGTGGGAAGTTTTTAATCTGCCTGAAGCTTCTTCTTCTGTCTCTTCCCTTTCCCCTCGCATCGGGTAGGATCCTCTTCGTCGTCGTGTTATTCGTCCAAGATCTCGCACCCAGTCCCCGGTGTACGTAGGAGACTTCTCGTGAGGCCCTTTCGAGTTCAAGACAAAGCCGATGCTCAGGGCTCGTCCTATTCCCATTACAGTACAAGCAACACCAAGGCCGGGGACTTGGGCAGGAGACGAGGGGGAGGGGGGCTCCAAGGCTTCTCTTTGGTCCTTAGGCACCTAACCTTCTGGGCCTTCTTTGGTTTCAAGCTACCGTTGTGCTAGGCTCTGATTTCATACCAGAACATTTCTCGCCTTTTTTTGTGCGTCGTTTTGTTTTTTCCGCACTCCGTTTCCAGTTCATTCTTTTCCCTCGTTTTGTTCCTTGGAATAATCAACCATCAGTGTGGGAGCGATTTTGAGGGAGCGCTATCAACAATGATGCGTAGGGTACAGGATGATCGGTTAAGTCAGAACGAAAACGGGTAATCCTTCAAAGAAAAAATTTATAAGCTATACGGCTGCTTTGCCGGACGGATTTTCAACTGTGAAAATATCACTTTCCCAACTCAAAACACTAGACAAAGAACCGATCGCCAAAAAATTTTTTGCTTTACACGGCAAAATAAATCCTTAAGAAAAGCATTTTGGACGGACGCAATTTGAGAGATAACCCTGTAGCAGATCGATACAAAGAACACAATATTCACTCGCATGAGTTCACTGAACAGACAAAAGAAGGATCCTTCGGTACTCAAGAATGGATTCGAATTTGATCGGATGACAAATCCGATAACCACTCAAGTGGATCGTAAGTTCTGTGAACCGAACGCCTTTGTAGGTAGGAAAATCGGTAGCAAACAAAAATGAAAACTTGCTTCCTTTGCAGGGACGGCCAGATAGAATGAGCAACAGCCGAGTTGGTAGAAAGAAGAAAAATCATACGCAGGTCACTGGCTATCCAGGCATTTTCCATTTTTAGCGTTTGATGTTCGATACCTACGAAGGATTTTATTTTTCGATACTTTCCCGAAAAATTGCTATCGCCCTGTATAGCCTTGATTACGCCTCAACAATCCCGTCAATCCATCCGAGCGGAAACGATGCTTTCAAAAAATACAGGAATGCTTGATTAACCCGAAGGGACGTTGCTGTAAAGAAGAATCAGTCATGAGAAAAATATAGGAGTGCCCGAAGCAAAAATATACGAGTTTCCAGTCGGCACCTATGTGATCCTTGAAAAGTTCGTAGAGGCCGTTGTTCTACCCAGTTCAATAAGCTGGTCCATACGGACGAAATACTCAATAATAACCATCATCAATTCCCAAGATTATTCGATCTGATTCGACATGTTGAACTCAGCAGCTAGCGATAGGTACTTAAAATCTGTTTTGCAGAGTATAAAATACATGATAGATAATAACGGAAATCTTTTGACTCACTTTTCAACTTGATTTACCCTGACCGAACCTCGAGAATACATCATCAAAACATTGAAAAAACTGTACTTTCATCGTTTTCAGCGAAAACTTTTTACCTGTTCGAAAAAATTTCTCTGAACATTTTCAAGTTTCATTTCTTTTTTACTTCATTTTTTGTTTCTCAAGTTTCGTTTCAGTTTTTATCCAGATTTAATTTACCTTTTTCATTTCAAGTTTCATTTCTTTGGGTCATTGAAGTTCATTTCTAATGTTAATCCAAGTTTTCCTACAAATTTCATGACCGTTTCTTTTCTTTTTAACATTTCAGTTTCTTTTCAAGTTTCACTTCTTTTTTCGTTTCAGTTTTTCTTCAAGTTTCCAAGTTTCATTTTTTTTCAGTTTCATCAGGTAGGTACCTATGATTTTCATTTTAGTTTTGTATCGAGAATTCAGTCCTTTCTTCCATTTCGAGTTTCATTATTTATGTTTTTATTTATTTTTATAGTAGTTTATTTTTTTAGTATTCATGTTTATTTGTTTTATGTTTTTTTTCAAATTTCAGTTTTATTTTAGTTTCTTATTAAGTTTTATTTTGTTTTTCCATTTCAGGTTTTCTTCGAGTTTTATTTATTTTTCTCATTTTAAGCTCGAATTCATTGCTTTTTTCATCGCCATTTTTTCATGTTTTATTTCAGTTTTGGTACATTATTCCCAGAAGTAATGTAGCTATGTAATCGGTCAAGCAACATTTTTTTTACAACACCCCCTGAATTTTTTTCAAGTTTTACTTCTTAAAATTAAACTCAAAGCCAAAAACGCTCATGATTCTCTCACAATTTCCCAAAATGAGAGTTAGGTACTTTTTTCGAAATCTGGGGTACTTTCAAAGCCAAAAACAAGAGCCGAGCCGCTCAGCAGGATCCAGAAACGACATCCCGCCGAGCAAGAAACTCAGTCGAACGCTACGGGTGCTCAGAATTCTTGTTCCTCATTTCTGTTCCAACCCAACGACAGGGCGATAAACGTCAACCGTAAAAACTGCCAGAAAACCACCGTTGGAACTTGAAAAGGGAATCCATGTAAACGATGACGATTTACTGAAACTTGTGAAGTACAGACACTGGCCAACGCTTCTTGTGAACTGACGAACGAGTGGGTGAGGACTTCCTAAAAGCCGATGTTTGGGAAGGATTAAAATAGATCAAAGAGTTCTCTCACACTGAATAACTTCACAAGGGTTTTATAGCGGTTGATTTGTGCGCTGCCATGGTGTGAGATGACTAATTTTCGAACATTTCACCCAATTCGCACCGCATTAAGTTCGGAACGATTTAGAGGAATGTTCAACATTCGAGCTTCGAAATCAGGCTAATATCCTTGGTGCATTATTTTCGAAAAATAACAAGTAGGCAGGATGTCATTCAACAAATTGTAATATTCAATCCTATTCGTTCCATGCAAACATTCATATTCATTAGGTTCAATATGTTGCAGGTTTTGCTGGGAATTCTATTTATTTCGAATGACCTAGCACGATCACAACCTTTTCGGCGATGGCATCCAAGAAAATAAAATATCCCACCGACGGGGCAATTTGTTGAATGACATCCTGCAAACTTACCTTCGCTCGTTCACAAGGGGCTAAAAATTACGCTCGACCTTGGAGCGAACAACCTTTTACTCGCTACTGTTTATACAAAGTGAAAAAAGAAATAGAACGACTAACCCTGGAGGAAACGGATGGAGGAAAATGTTATTTTTGTTTTGTCTTGTCATCTAGTTATCTCGTGGAGTGAAACGACTCGACGTCTGGAATTAGCTGACGTATTACTGTTGGGAATGGAGGTAAAATGAGGGATTACGAAAAGTGGTGGACGGAATGGGAGTGAAACTGGTCTGAGCCTCCTCGGGAGCTCTTTTTAAAGGCTTATTTGTCAAGCGACACCGTCCCGGGACAACTGAACAGCGTTGAGTCGAAGCTCAGACCCGATCACTGGTCGTTACAGTAGGAGCAGTCGTTCATTGCAGTTAAAAGAACGGAGCTCAGGCTGAGGAATGTAGTTCTGCTTAATCATCACCCACCCGTCTCCTTCCATGAGGTCTTCTGGGTCGGCGTCCGGGAGAACTGCGAACTTAGAAGGTGTACATGCGTAGGTTGAGGTGGTGGAGGGGCTTGGCGAAAAATTCTGACCAGTTTAGGGCCCGTTTTCAAATTTTGCTTCGGTAGGTAAATATGTGGTGGATGACACTTCTTCAGGCTAAAGAGACTTTGTTTTACCGGTGTCCCCAGCCCTGATCTGGCGAATGCAGTATTTCGATCATCTACCATCAACCACTAATAAAGGCCACCATTGGCGCCACACGGTAAAGGAACCCCAACGTCCAAAAAACGGGCTAAATTCAATGAGCAGGACCGACAGCAAGACCTACTTTAGGGTCTGAATGACAGAAAGCTGGTTAGTGGACATCTTGGCAGAGGATGGCTCACGAGGATCGAGGAAAACCACCAGGTTCGTGAATCGATAAGTTTGATTACCATTCTCGTTTCTTCACATGCTGCTCGCTTCAATAAGTTACTATTCGAAGTTCGTCGCTCAATCTGTTCATTGGCCATCTGTTGACGGATTTCTCGACACTAAGTTCTTTTATTTGCGATCCGCAATTTTCGATCTTTTACTCCTTTCTAACAGCTGGGCACCATATTGCGGAGAAGTTTGACCAAGCGTGACTGAAATTGCTTTGTTTATGGATCATGAGCATCAACATGGGGTAAATTAGACATCTGTGTTCTCTAAACTGAAAGAATTTCAACAATGATTTCACAGGAGTCTATTCTGTGAGAAAATCATCAACAAAGAAGAGCCTCATAGGAGTTGTGCCTACTCTCACATAAGACTAAAGACGTACACTATGAATGTGACTCAGAAAAGCAAGTGAAAATGATACATGGGGTCATAGTTTGCAAGAAAGTTTTGATATCTATGTCACCTTGATATCAACGAAGCGACACGCCGCAGTTTCTGACGTTAGTAAAGGAACGCATTTTTAATATAATGTGATCATCATCAACACCAATGGTCCAGAGCAGATTCAGGCAGACGAAAACGATGAAACAACCCTAAATTTGACTTCAAGCCGACCAACCCAAGGATACCTCTTGTCGGAGAATGAAGCTGGGATGATGCGTTTTTGGCACTACTGTGTGGAGCATAGCGTATAAAGGCAGAAGGTAGGTGGAGCTAGTGGTACGGCGAGTATACATCGTCAGAAGGGCGAATGTGGAAAAATCGATTTTCGGGTTATGTTTGAATCTTGAAGGTTTTTTCGCGGGGAATTCGAATTTGAAGAGAGCGGGACGATCTGACCAACCAGAAAGGAGTTATTTGGGGAGAAAGAGGAGAGAGTATGGGGCGAATGTAGATCTCGTACCGCCAGAAGGGCGAATGTGGCCGTTTTTGAGGTTCCGCCTAACCCCGAAGCCATTTGTGTCTTTTTGAATGTTTTTGAAAACTGGGAAAGTGGTAACAACAAAAACTACACTTGAAAATTTTTCATCTCGCTACAAAAAAACGCGATTTTCCAAAACCTGAATTTTTCACATTCGCCCTTCTGCCTGGACTGGGACGATATGGTAAATTGTACCAGAGACAACCAATCTAAATTTTCCTGGGTCTCCCAAGTCCGAAAATCTTGGAAAACTCAACAGGCTTAGACAGCCTAATCCACCGGTGGGATAAGTGAAGATCAAGAAGGTGAAGAAGATAGCGCACTAAAATTAAGAAGTAAATACGACATTTCATGTTTAGGCATACAATGCATTTCCTGAAGAGCTGTCTGCTTGAAAAACAACATGCTGGCATAGAATCTTCACACGAGCCCAGTTCGGGAAGAAGTTTTCGCTACCGAGTTGAGGCGATCTTTCCAACGCCCGGCGAGCCGTATAACGAGAGGCAATCACCAAATTAACTTCGGAGCGCGGGAGGGCGACCGGGCCCGCAAACGGCTCCCATTCGGAGCACTTGACGACGTTTAATAATTGATTACATTTACCCGAGTAAGGGCTCCTCCGGTCCTTAACGAGGCCGACTCTCTCCGACTTCAGCCTCCACACGGCCAACAGGCGGGGGTGACATGATCCGAAAAGGCCCGTAAGGTACCAGTTATGGGGAATACTCGCCAGTAAAGGAACAATTTAGTCGGATTATTAGCATTTATTCCGTAACAAGGCGATTATTCCGTAACGAGGAAATTTATTCGGCAACGAGAGGACAGTTCGCATACATTCACGTGAACGAACGTCTCCGGAGTCATTGTTATTCTTCTGCATGAATAAAATTTCGCCATCGTTAAAACGGCGGAAACAATCGCTCGCACGGATCCGCTTTTGCGGATTTCAATTAGGAAATCCAATTGGCGGAATGGAAAGTTGGCGAATATCGGTCGTTTAGAATATTGACTCTTATTCCGTGGGGTAACGCGAAAATTTGATTTGCAAACGCGAAGAGCGATAATTGAATTTCTGATGTGTAAAGCTCGAAACCTTCATTTTCACATTGATTCTGTCTAGCTTCTACACCAAGTTCAGCGATCCGCTAATGATAAGACACAACTTCAAACTAAGACGGTTAAGTACCAATTTATTCTTCCCCATACACCCCCTCACATCGGTCCCGGATACATAATATATCCAAACAAAAATACGATTCGCTCAGCACACCGACCTTTGAATGTGGAAACGAGTTGAAATCCGACTAGAGGTACGGGAAGAAGGGCGCGTCTATTTCAATCTAGAAGGCGGTGGCACATGTCTCTCAGAGGCTCCTGTTCCCTTTATATTAGTATTTCCTCTCTCTTTCTCCCAAGATATCTAACACTCTCGCATCACTCTCACTCGTCGGTTCACTTTGTTTTCTTTTCTAATGCCACGGATTTCCGTTCGAAGGCATTTATCGCGTTCAGCCTAATTTAAGCCCTTTCTAACCGACTCTGTCCTTCCTCGTTGACCAATAGCCACTTTTGT
The DNA here is from genome assembly GCA_036186465.1 of Nesidiocoris tenuis. Taxonomy (NCBI): domain Eukaryota; kingdom Metazoa; phylum Arthropoda; class Insecta; order Hemiptera; family Miridae; genus Nesidiocoris; species Nesidiocoris tenuis. The sequence goes on from AP028909.1 coordinate 6,451,407, forward strand.
AATAAAAAATTGGTGTGGAGATCAAATGAAATATGCAACATTACTTCAACGACATTTAAGGATACAATTTGCACTCATTTCAGCCACCTGAGGCACCAAAAAAAATTTAGAAGTTACCGCAGCCCCAGTTTGAGGAACATTTGTTTTCGTCGCTATACCAAAGCAGGAAGCAGCTGTGTTTTGTGTTGGCATGATGTACAACAAGGATTTTATCGCTTGACGCCATCGGTGTTTTGGCATGGCAGTGCAGCACACAGGTCACCCTCGTGAGCCTCCGACAGGTCTCATCCAGACAGGGCGCCCACCCAAGGGCAAAAACATTTTCCCTGCCAAAGAGATGCAAAGATGGCATTCTCCAGACTCCCACTCGCTGCGAAGCCTTCTCAGAAGAAGTTAATGGGCCAAGGGTGAATTATCTGCAGAACTGGCAGGGGTTGGAAATTTAAAGTCGCTGAGACGACACCCCCTGGAGCTATGGGGGCTCCACCTGCACACCTAGAGCCATAGAGCTCCCCTACCCAGTCTTTTGAATATTTATCTCCTCCCAATGCACGCGAAAGGGCGAATCGTTAATGCCATAACAATCGCAAAAGCGGTTTACAAGGTTTTTTTACTAAACTACGCTGAGCTAAATTTTGATGAATATCTACATTAAATTTATTTCTGTGGCAAATTTTCAAAAAATAATGCTAGAATTTTTCCATTTTTTTAACGTTTAATCCAATTATTTTATCTTTTGACAAACTTTAGGTACAGAGAATCGCTTTCACTTTGGCCTTCAAAATAAGTTAAGTCAAGCTTGAAAATTTTTTCTACAGAAACGTGCAGAACAGGACGACCAGCAGAATAAACGTTATCTTTTTGTAGTAAAACGTACAAAAAAAACTTCAGAATAGACAATGCAGCCCCTTGAAAATCAAAGCGTGAACGCTAATGGAAAGTTGAAACGCACTAGATAAATCGAAAGAAAGGAAAAAGCGAGTAAATTGAGAAGGCTGAAATTACACGGGGTCCAGGTAGGAAACATGGAAAATTTTCGGCTCTGCCGTGACAGACAGACAGATCGCGTCAACTGATATTGCAGGTAAACCTCCTAGCTACAGAGCATAGTGTTTCGGCGTCAGTATCTGTCTCTGCGGTTGAATTGGCGCCCGGGCCAAAACCGCACCCTTGACGTCTGGGCAGGAATACGAGATGGACTGGCCTGGCTAGAAACGATTTGCAAATATTAACTACAAGCGAACAAGGTAGCGGTAAATGGCGGTGAAGAGGTGGTGAAGATGGTACGAAGACGGATTTTTCAAATAAATTGACATCCGGCTAACATTGGGAGTTCCTGGACAAAATTGGCAGACCGGTTTATTTCGACTGGTTTAAGAAGCAGAGGTGCTTCTTCATCTCATGGAAGGCAACGCTATCAGGGATATCGTGAAAATCAAGTTGAAGTTAGTCGTTAAAGTGAGGGTCAAATTGGTCTGCCACGTGGTGAGAGGCGTAAAACAACGGTGTACCATCTTCAACTCCAAAGTGTGGGGGGAACATGGTACCAATCCGCCACCTGAAATTTGAGTTCGGTGAATTTCAAAAACCCAAACGTGGCTCGAAATGTTGATATCTTATAAGTTAGGTACCAATTTCACAAGCAAATCATGAAAATATTTGTCAGGTTCTACTCGCTTCACGGTACAATGAAATCTCGTCACAATATTCGCCTAAACTGACATCCAACAAGCGAGGAATCCCAGTTAACAGGAGCAGATAAAATGTGGAATTTCAATTTTTTCAAACTAAAACAATCGAAAGGTCGAAATTTATTGACAGAAACGCAGAGGCCAGCAATTAATTTTGAACGAGATCCTAAAAGATTTGGGGAGGCTCGTAAAATCGATGCAAGACTATTTCCCGATCTGAGAAGCTCGGAGAATAGGAACACGATGTACGAGTAGAATTGAATTTTTGAAACCTGTGTTGATTTAATTCTGGGAATAAACCTTTTCGCATAAAGACTTTTCTCCTGACACTCATTTGTCTTGACCTACCACGTCCAAAGTCACCTGATATGTTCGAAGCAAACCCTGGTATATGGTCAGAGGGACAAGCTATTTGTGTTTCACTCCATGACGAAGCTAACTGGGAACAAACATTTCTTGCTTGCTTGGGGATGGTAATAGGACGAAGAATTCATCCTTCAACAATGACGGCGAGGGTTAAGGTCGAGTTGGTGGCCACACAGAGAACCCAGAAATGGCCCTAAACTAACCTCCCAGGAACCCAGCAGGGGTTCCATTATATTACCCACTATTTGGGACTCCCTAGAATGTCACGGTCATCAAGGATTGCCCACATTTGAAAACGTGGGTACACAAGTGGTAACGACCATGAAAACTGCCGAAAATGAGGAATCAGTACGACAGTAAAAATTAGTGGTTTTCTAAATTTATGGTTTATTTTTTCACAACAGGTGGTGTGAGGAAAATTCCGTAACAGCGGAATCTTTCTCAACTAAACTAAAAGCTCAATATGAGCTAGTAGCAACTAGAATCAGTATGTAACAATTAAAGAAAAAGAAAAAAAAACTAGTTACCTAAGTATACGTACTACTTGTACGCTAATGCAGCTGCGTCTACACTCAATATGCATAAGTGCAACAATTTATTTAAGATATTACTCGAAAAAAGAGAGACATCCTTCATCAATCTCAGAAGTTCTGAGTCAGAGCTGCCTTACAGATGCGCCGAACATTAAAACTTTATCTGACCGCTTCCGCAGCGACGACTCCATCCCGCTTCAACTCTGCCATAAAACAAATTCCTAGCTTTTGCGTCATCATTTCAAACAAGGTAATCAAATAATCATCAGATACGAAAGGAATTTGAAAAATTTGCCGCACAGTCGATCCCTCAGTGAGACAGAAGCTTCGAGGGTGTCAGATACCCCAAATTATCCTGTTTTCGGGCTGTCGCGGGACCAGATGATATCTTAACTTGAGAACGAAGTTGAAAAAGACCGACGCACCTGCGAATGACCCTCAGAGCGGCACAAGATAAAGTTTCGATATTAACAAACTCAGCACGGTTAGCCGGATTCCGGTCCTCTAAAATAAGATAGATAATTTGTTAGCGTGAATTTTTGTATTTTTGTAAATAAAAGTTAGCATTTTAAATTAAAAAATAACTTTTTTTGTTGATTTTAGGATGAAACATAATCGATAACGAGAAATGAAGACATAATAAATTAAATTAAGAAGAAGAAGATGATAAAAAATAAAGAAATTGCCTATCACGGAAAACCCAGCAAAGTACCGACTATACTAAGTATCGGAATATTATGATTATTCATTATGATTTGAATTGTTTCATTTATGATTTTGTACGGTGGAAATTCAAAAATATCAGAATTTGACTTAGGTATCTTGAAAATTTTCCCTTGTAGCCATTTATAAATGTAAGAAATTTTTATTACCTATTCGATTGTACGTACCTATGCCTAATTTGAAACGTTAAACTTGAAGAAAAATTCTTCTAAAAGGTTAAATTTTCTGGAACAGTTACAAAGGCCATTATTGGATAGTACAACAAAATGAAAACCAACTGAACAGCGCCGATAATAACGACTTGCATTGAAAATCAACAATCGCGGCACTTTACAACTCGACGAATAGTAATGGCAGTTGGTTCTATTCAACGATTCGTCGGGATCGTTGAGTAAACCGGAGACCAGTTGACTGTCGCATTTTAAAATTCTGACAATCAACCGCCGCAAGCGACGGGGAGCAAGAAAAGTTTGTGAACGAGAGCCCATAAACTGCCAGCCAAATGGTAGTATCTACATTTATTGCTATACAGCTTCTTCCTCCAAACAACGGTAAAGACACTCTTGTCGGTCGTTCGACAGCAAAAACGAGGTTTACAGATCCGTGTGAACGAATAGGAGGAAATAGTCGGAATGGAAAGATGATAACTTTGGGAACTCTTTCTGTAGATACAAAAGTTTAGTTGGCTCGGCCTTTCTAATACAAACGATACATTGACGGTAGCACTCGTACACCATGCAATCCGAAAAAGAGAACTAGTGTTTTTTGAAATAATGGTATTGTACCAGGAGTGCTAGCGTAGGCATGGGTATCACACGACCGTCTGGACAGGCCGATTCTTTGGTAATTTTTACATGCTAATTCATTGATGATTTTTCTTGGAAATAAGGTTCCATAGATGAACAATAACAAACATTGATGCAGGTGCGCAAAAGTGATCAAATCCATAGCATCAGCCGTTCAGAGAATAGGGTCTGTGGTCTGTACGCTGATCTGTACGTCGTGTCGGTCTGTCGTGTGGTACGGGCTTTAGGCAGCGTTTTTCAACAAACCTTTTCGAAATTGTAAATAGTCTCAATCGAGATTTCTTGAGAAAAATCCTTCAAAACGCCTCGAGAAAAAACCATCGATATTTTGTGAATAGACAGAGAGAACAGACCAAAAGCATAGAACAAGTAGCCGGTTCATCAAACACACATTAGTCCCCCAAGTGTGGAGTAATTGAAAACACCAAATGAACACTTTCAGGGACATTTAACCCTCGAAGGGAACTCGTTGAGTAAAGCTGACCGAACGGGAAGGCTCCGGCGGAATAACATTCAAGTAATAGACACTCATTAAGGACAGTTTGTGATGCGTCTCCCTTGAATATGAGGCATTGAAACTGTCGGACTATTCCGCCTCGAGTTCCCATATGCTGAGTGTAATCTTCCATCCAGCGTATCACCATCCGTCATCGTGTCCAAACTCGTTTAATCATCGGACGAGCCATCTCGGATACGAGTCATAACGAAGACCCGGCGTGAATTTAAATGTCAAACAGTATCAAGATCGGCCGTACAAGGTTGGGCTGAAAGTCAACAGTATGCCTGCCAATCATTCATCGGGAATCGTGCTTCGCTGCTGAGGGTCGTCAGCGTGCGTTGCAATTCCTCGAGATTAGAAAAAGGTCCTTTCCAACACGGGACGAAGTCTCCTCGTGATTAATCAGGCGATTCAAGCCGATCCTTTACGCGCAAGATTAAAATTTCCAGCGCAAGCAGCTTCGATGCTGCGACGGCCCTAAGATATCAAAATGGGTTTAACGCTGACTGGCCGAAAGTACGTTATCTTTGCCCACGCAGGTCGGTAGGACCAAACTCGCCCAGACGGCCATTAGTGACTGTCTGAGGAGATTATGTCAATCACGTGCTCGAGTGCCGAGATGCTGTTTTTGACAGTTGGTATCTCATTGTGGATAATATCGTATCGGGAATTATATTTCAAGTTTATCTTCGAAATATGTCTTCCACGGCCAACACTGAAATGTTCAGGGCCATGTTTCACGAGTGGTAGATATTCTGAACTTTCACGAGGGCAAATCAGTTTAATATAAGATGCTACAGTATTTTTGAACTAGGTATAATATTTTCGTAACTCCAACCTACGAATATATTTCAAGACCAAGAAATACGAGTGTTGATTTGTCTTTATTTTTTGCAACGACTAGAATAGGTTATTATTGAGCAACTAAATTATTTGAGGCCTTGAAAATCTCACATGACTTTGATACCAACTCAATCCAAGTCAGAACACGCCTGTCTCGTACCCGGATGAGTCATCGTCAAACAAGCTCCGACGTTTAATTCCACCTGTATAGCTCTAGTTAATATGACGACTGACAGCGTGTTTACACTTCGCACCCCGATATGCGTTTTTTTCATAGCTCGCCTCCGACGAGATTGAAGGCCTCGGGCGATAGAGGATGATCCCTCATCGCGAGTGAAACTGTTGCACAATATTCCGGTCGGCAATCGGAGTTCACACTATCATGCATATTCAAGCGGTCGTGAAACTCTCGAGAACAATGAAAGCGCATTCTTTGCACCGCAGTTGGGGTCTGCCTTGGAATTGCAAGGATTGATGATTCTATGCACCGGAGATGATTCAAGGATTTCCCTAAATTTAGCAGCTGCAAGCGATACCCATCAACAAATGAACAGACCAGTAGACCTCTGCAGATGGTTTGTTTCATCAAGCCATCCTCAAGCTTCAATCGTAAAGTTTTACTGATAATGGAACACGTAAACCGTTCAGAAATATCTTGACAAGGTCTACTACAAGCAATAGCCAAAGTAAATGGAATTCCTACACTACCGCAATAGCAATGGAAGAAATTCCATGAAACGAGGAAATCAAACAGAGCGAATGAAATCAATAAGGGGATGATATCAGGGCTGGATGATATTATTAGAAAAATCACTTTACTCCTATTACGGAAAATGAGGGATGTCGAGGGAAACTCATGAAACCAAAGGAAGCGAACGACAATCAAATAAGGGAGGAGGGAGACGACAATTGAAAGAGGGAAGGCCAATTGGCTTTTTATCAGTAGGAGGAACCGTTGGCCAGAAAATAGGTGTAACAGGTTAGCGTGACTTCTGAACCCATTAGAAGCGCCAACTCGGCTCGGGGGGAGGGTCAGCAGGCATCGACCCCATTCACTGATGCCTTTTTTCCCAATGATCGTCGGGGGGTTGTCAGTTTTTCCAGATTTAATTAAAGCACTTTCCCTCGTACCAAATATATTCTTATTCCGCGTTTTCAAAAAATTAAAACGTGTCAACAAATTACCCGCATAACTTGGGGTGAGCAAACGCATATCTGAATGGTATTGATAATCAATTTTTTCAAAAGAATTAACGAACAGGCACCTAGAAATTTCAGGGCCAGCTATTATACGATCTTGACAATGAATTTCAGGCATGGTTGAATTTCGATCAAAACAAGCCACACCGCTCAGAAATCTTAAGGAGGGGAAAGTTGCACAAAAAGATGGAAATGAATCGAAGAGGAAAATATTGTATACGTTGTGACAACGCGTGAAGAGACTTAAGGATTAGGGATTTCCTCGAAGAATGAGGATCGAGGTAAATAGCGATTATTTCGGTTCAAAGACCCCGACTCGGGTCAGCCTATTGTGATCTGAACGATATACTCCCGCAAGGTTATACCCATAAGTCCGACGGGGTCCGGTGAAAGAGATATATTGTAATATATCGTTCGGTAGCTAAGGCGGCTTAGGAGGGCCGGCCATAGGGAAGCCTCACAATAGGGAGTGTTTGCTCAAGTAACAAGTGGCCCAGGCGTTGACCAAACACCCCTCCCTCACGAATCGACCGAGATTGCGGAGAACCTTGAAGGGAAACCCTCCATTTATAAGACGTCCAGCCGGACAGGAGGGTGGCCCTTGGCTAGGCCGGAATAAGAACGGGAAAACAACTGACAAGAAGAAAGAGAAGGAGGGGCTGTTTGCTACCATTAGACACGCCACCTTCGAACATCGTCCGAAGCTACCGGTCCTGGAAACCTCTTTTTTTATATATACCTACGTTCTTTTTAAACACAAAGTTCCCATGGGGGATTTACTCTAGCAAATAACGTGGGAGAGAGAAGAATCCTGCGCCCCCGCAGGGATAATCTGGTGTCGTCGGTCGAGTGAAATTGACCGCGGAAGGCGAACTGTACCGTCTTGATGGACAGAAATCATCTTATCCAATTTGCGCGATCTAGGCTGGACGTCAAGAACCGGAGACGGGGAACGGAGCGGTCTTCCTACTTGAATAGCGGAACCGTGGGTGATCAGAAACGCCAAAAACGAGTAAATATTATGATATCTGAAGAAAAATAACGAAGGGAGACCTATTTCTAATTTTCATAGAAGTGACGGAACAAAGAGAAACAAAAATCCGATCGTACAAGTTGCTAAAAATTTAGGATAACAACCATTTGCATCATATTCAAAATATATAATAAAATGCTTCGATGGTCGAAAATGAAGGAAAATGACCCGCAAGTCATTTCCAACAAATCTCGCTCCGGTTTATTGACATATAAATAAATTTCTAGTTTGACTATCTAAATATATCTGAAGCTTCCCTCGATATGGGTTAGATAAATTTATCTAACCCATATCGAGGGAAGCTTTAGATATATTTAGATAGTCAAACTAGAAATCAAACACAATGAAACCGAAACACAAACTCACAATGAAACCGAAACTCAAATTCGAAGTCAAACGCTCAATTAAACAGAAACTCAAACTCAGAGTCAAACTCACACTGGAATGGAAACTCGAAATCGAACCCGAAGTCGAAGTCAAACTCACAATGAAATAGAAACTCATAATCGAACTCGAAGTCAAACTCTCAATTAAACAGAAACTCAAACTCATAATCGAAATCGAAGTCAAACTCACAATGAAACCGAAACTCAAACTCATAATCGAAATCGAAGTCGAACTCTCAATAAAACCGAAACTCAAACTCATAATCGAAATCGAAGTCAAACTCACAATAAAACCGAAACTCAAACTCATAATCGAAATCGAAGTCAAACTCACAATGAAACAGAACCTCAAACTCATAATCGAAATCAAAGTCGAACTCTCAATGAAACCGAAACTCAAACTCATAATCGAAATCGAAATCAAACTCACAATGAAACCGAAACTCAAACTCATAATCGAAATCGAAATCCAACAGACAATGAAACGGTAACTCAAACTCATAATCGAAATCGAAGTCAAACTCACAATGAAACAGAAACTCAAACTCATAATCGAAATCGAAGTCAAACTCACAATGAAACCGAAACTCAAACTCATAATCGAAATCGAAGTCAAACTCACAATGAAACCGAAACTCAAACTCATAATCGAAATCGAAGTCAAACTCACAATGAAACAGAAACTCAAACTCATAATCGAAATCGAAGTCAAACTCACAATGAAACCGAAACTCAAACTCATAATCGAAATCGAAGTCAAACTCACAATGAAACAGAACCTCAAACTCATAATCGAAATCGAAGTCAAACTCACAATGAAACAGAACCTAAAACTCATAATCGAGATCGAAGTCAAACTCACAATGAAACCGAAACTCAAACTCATAATCAAAGTCGAAGTCGAACTCTCAATGAAACAGAAACTCAAACTGATAGTCGAAATCGAAGTCAAACTCACAATGAAACCGAAACTCAAACTCATAATCGAAATCGAAGTCAAACTCACAATGAAACAGAACCTAAAACTCATAATAGAACTCGAAGTCAAACTCACAATGAAACCAAAACTCAAACTCATAATCGAAGTCGAAGTCAAACTCACAATGAAACAGAACCTCAAACTCATAATCGAAATCGAAGTCAAACTCACAATGAAACGGTAACTAAAACTCATAATCGAAATCGCAGTCAAACCCACAATGAAACAGAGACTTAAACTGATAGTCGAAATCGAAGTCAAACTCACAATGAAACCAAAACCCAAACTCATAATCGAAGTCGAAGTCAAACTCACAATGAAACGGTAACTCAAACTCATAATCGAAATCGAAGTCAAACTCACAATGAAACAGAACCTAAAACTCATAATAGAACTCGAAGTCAAACTCACAATGAAACCAAAACTCAAACTCATAATCGAAGTCGAAGTCAAACTCACAATGAAACAGAACCTCAAACTCATAATCGAAATCGAAGTCAAACTCACAATAAAACAGAACCTAAAACTCATAATCGAAATCGAAGTCGAACTCGCAATGAAACAGAAACTCAAACTGATAGTCGAAATCGAAGTCAAACTCACAATGAAACCAAAACCCAAACTCATAATCGAAGTCGAAGTCAAACTCACAATGAAACAGAACCTCAAACTCATAATCGAAATCGAAGTCAAACTCACAATGAAACGGTAACTAAAACTCATAATCGAAATCGAAGTCGAACTCACAATGAACCGAAATTCAGACTTGTAATCGAAAACGAAGTCAAACTCACAATGAAACAGAAACTCAAACTCATAATCGAGCTACCGTTTCATTGTGAGTTTGACTTCGATTTCGATTATGAGTTTGAGTTTCGGTTTCATTGTGAGTTTGACTTCGATTTCGATTATGAGTTTGAGTTTCGGTTTCATTGTGAGTTTGACTTCGATTTCGATTATGAGTTTGAGTTTCTGTTTCATTGAGAGTTCGACTTCGATTTCGATTATGAGTTTGAGTTTCGGTTTCATTGTGAGTTTGACTTCGATTTCGAATATGATTTTGAGTTCGAGTTTGATATTCAGTTTCAATTGTGAGTTTGACTTCGATTTCGATTATGAGTTTGAGGTTCTGTTTCATTGTGAGTTTGACTTCGATTTCGATTATGAGTTTGAGTTTCGGTTTCATTGTGAGTTTGACTTCGATTTCGATTATGAGTTTGAGGTTCTGTTTCATTGTGAGTTTGACTTCGATTTCGATTATGAGTTTGAGTTTCGGTTTTATCGCGGGTTTGACTTCGAGTTCGAGTATGAGTTTGAGGTTCGGTTTCATTGTGAGTTTGACTTCTTTTTCGATTATGAGTTTGAGTTTCTTTTCCTTTGCGAGTATGACCATGAGTTTGAGTTTCTGTTTCATTGCTAGTTTGACTACAAGTTTGACAAAAATGAACTGACTCCAGCGTTTTTGGTCCTATAAGTATGGTTTTACCAAGGAGAATATGTGGACACTTTTTAATGCAAATTTTAAAACTCGCCTAAAATAAAAATACGCGTATTTTTATTTTAGGCGAGGTTTAAAATTTGCATTGTGAGTTTCTTGACATTTTTTATCCAAACAGCCTCCGAAATATCCAAAATGTTGACAAATAATTTGACACAATTATTGTGTCAAAAATTTATTTATAAAAATATGATAGTATTGTGTGGTACACACATGCACATACAGCATTGTGTGGCACCACTGGTTTACACAAGAGGAAGCACTCAGTAGGAGGGGCACTCAAGTTCGGCGGCGAGTTATTGTCGGGGTTGACCAGCGGAGTTGTCCAGCGGAGTTAAGAACGAAAGAATTCGTCAACGTACTACAAGCCGGGCGGCACCTGACCGCCCGCCCTGATTCGGCGGAGCGTAGGGTCAACTCAGATCCGACGATCTGCGACATGTCCGTTCATGTTCAACGAATCTTTGCCTGCGCCTGCTGTTCTCTGCTCAGTCTTCCGCCATCTTCCCTCCGGGTAGGTCGTGTCGCGTTCGCGTTGGTCAATTTCGATAATTTTCGTTAAAATAGGTAAATAAAAAACGCTTCAGAGAAATTTCCCTTCGAAAAACGTCGTTTCCAACAGTGCGGTTACCGTTAGTTGTGACGAATTCGCGAATTGTTGGCTAGTTAGCTGTGATTCTCGGATTCGATGAATGCGTCTGAAAATGTTGGTGAAATTTTATTTTCTTTCCGTCCCGTTACGCTCGTTTCGATTCTCTGTCCGTCCGATTCGTCGCGTCGGTTGAGGGAACAACAATTTTTGACTAGTTCAGTGTCGTGTTGGTGTATTCGCGTTGTGTCTGCTGCCCCGCTCGTCGGTATCGGCAAAAGTCAAAATTCAACATTCCTACAGGTTCGACAGTGGCCTATAGGAGCATTGAGTAGAACCGAGTAGCATGAAAAATTCAAAAATCCCTGAAATTCGTTTGAATTGAACGGTTTTAAGGGAATTTTTTCTCCTAAAGCCGAAATTCAGATTTTATTTTGAAAAAAAAGAAAAGTGTCTTCGTGTTGTGGAAACATTGTGTGCTTCGAGAAGTGTAACAAGATGGAGTGCCCATCGTATGCAGCCGGAGGACATCGACCAATGAGGAGCGACGTGGCCAAACGTAAGTTTCCATGATTTTAGCGGTAGGTATGCTTAGGTATCGCACTACTTCTCACTGTATCTCACTTCTCCTGTTACTTACTCGACTCAGACCCGGTTTATTGCCAAAATTTATCTAGCCTATATCCAAAGAAGCACCCGATACCCATCACAATGAAATTTTTACCTTGAAATCGAATTCATTCATCAAATATTGATTTAAATACCGCTGTGGTGTAGTTTTTCTGAATCTTCCTCCGATACGGATTGATAAAATTTGTCAATAACCCGGCCCTAAAACCAAAAAAAAGGGGCTTGAATTTTTTTCTCTTTGTTACAGGTATTTCCGAACTTGTCTGCGTTTGGTCCAAGGTAAGACATTTTTTATTTGAAATCGTAGAGATCTGACCTTGATTGGGAATCCCAATTTGGGATGCATGACAAATTAACAAAAAATTCTAGCAAAAGATCCTTCATATTTCTGCGCTTTATCGACTCGTTTCACTCCCACGAACTCGAATTTTGTGTTTTTGCTATTATTCCGCGAACCGACTAGTTTTCCCCAAGGTGGCGACATTCTGAACGGCTTGTGCAACGTGTTTACACATGTTATTATGAGTCTGTTTTCTTCTGATATGTGATCAATTAAGACGTGGTAAAAGGTAAGTATGACTAATTCTGAAGACGTGTAAGTTATCAGGTACCTATAGCACTGAAGAGCCTCGAATAATTTTTTGTTCTCTGAATGCAATTTATTAGCGCTTTTCGTAATCGTGTTATTGCCATCAATCCAAAAGTAGGCTGTAACTAAATTGTAAATCCTCACGTGTTTTAATTCAGGATCCGTTTTTTTGTCGTTAACAATAGCATCATTTTATCTTATATATTGTCATATGAGAAAGTATGAGGAAGTAATGGAGGAATAAGCCTCGTGAATGATAAACCCCACTGTAAAAATTTGCGTTTTTTAAATAATGCTCTGAAGAAAAAAGTCGGATACGGCACTTTTCTTTTGGGAAAATTCACGAGCTCTCCAACGGTGTCATCCGATTTGTCGCAGTCTGTCGAAACGGAGAGTGAGACAAAAAAAGATTAAAAATGAGACACAGAATGACTAGGCGGAGCGGTCAGTTCACTGTCTTGACACGTCCACCGCCCAGGGGCAACTCCTCAGATTTGAGTTTACTCAAAAACTGCAGAAACTCCAGCCATTTTAGTAGAAAAAAGTCGAAATAAAAAAAAATTCCAAAAACAGGATATTCTCGGGGACAAGGGAAAAATGTCAAAGAGTAAGGTTCGTTGGGAATGACTTGTAGAACATTTTTCTTCATTTTTCACCAAAAAAGTGCAGACACCCGGAATATACGATGAAGTTTTCGCACGATGGCCAGGATAATCGCACGATCTGATGTCACCGCCAGATTTCAATAGTTTCGAGAATTGAAGTCCCAAGCACGAAGTCATGAATAGGTATAAAGCAAACGAGCAAGAAGAGAGAAAAAAAGTCTTTCTGTTCAGCTTCTGTTCTGTTTTCCGTTCTGCGTTTCAAGGAGCATGAGCGTATTTACAAGGGACATGTCTCGACAATGAATTGAGGTGGCTTTACAGAGGCAGAACAGAGCTGAGGGAATTGTGGGACGTCTTAAATTATGCATCGCTTCTGAAGAAAAGGAGAAAAGAAGTAAAAGGAACAAGGCTCGCGTCGTGAAGAGTTGCTATTAATTACCGACCATTCAACTCGTGCTGAACTGAGGCGCTGAGCTGGGACAGTCGCGTTCGTGTCCCACGGCCCGGGACTTTCCGAACGGCGTGACCCTGCCCTTGACGGTACTTTCAGGTCAGATTTGAGTCGGAATCGGAGAGGAAATTGAAGTCTGGCGATCCGTGGCCGATAGGTGTCTGTGTGTCCGTCTGTCCTCTCAAATCGGTTTAGAAAATTTACAAATTGGTTTGGAAAATTCTCAATCAGGTATGGAAAATTTAAAAATTGTATTGAAAAATTCTCAGTTTGGTTTAGAAAATTCTCAATTTGCTTTGGAAAATTCCCGATTTCTTTTGGAAAATTCACAAAGTGGTTAAAAAATTATCGAATTCGTCTAGAAAATACTCAATTTTGTTTGGAAAACTCTCAAAATGAAAATGCTTTATTTCATATCCGAAACAACCTAATACTCTAAAAAGGGTTTCATTCGCGTCCTGAAAGGCGTAAACTTCCAAAACAACAAATCTGCCGAACAAGTCTGCGAGGGCGGGCAAAACTAAACACAACTCGCAAGTGGCAAGGGCTCTTGTTAGCCTGGCTGGCGGGACATCTTAAATTACCGTTCTTTTCCCGAGATCCGAGGAGGATGAGGAGGAGGAAGGAGGAGGAGGAGGAAGAAGGAGGAGGAGGAGGGTGAAAAGGCCGGCAGACGCTGCGCAGCCACCAACGGCGGAAAACCGTGGGGAAAGCGGCGGGGCGCGGTCCGGCCTTGCATAGCTAAGTGCATATTGATTTTGATGGTGCATTGTGCAAGAGAGAACTAATTGCTGAACAAGACAAAAGACGGGAAAGTACGCTACGGCGAGGGGGTCCCGTCTAGTGGCACTTCACCCCTAGACAAGAGGGCGTCTTGTGGCACTCAGGCCGCCGGGTGGCACGCCTACGTCTACCGTCGGGCCGGCGGGGCAATTACCACATACTACGCTACGAGGCTCAGCTATGTGACAGGTGCGAGCGGAACGGCGATACGAGCCGCCAGTACGAGCGAAAAGGTGCGACAAAGAAACAGAAAGACTTCTTTTCCTACCACTTAGCCCTCCCACGAGTTGGAGAGCGTAGCGTGCAGGAGGGACGAGCCAGGAGTGTCCCGGGCCCTGAGATGGGAGCTGGAAGGAGAGCGAGCGAGAGGCGGCCTAGGTTCCTAATGTACGTACTCCTCTCTCCGTCGCTCTCCTTCGGGATCCGCGGCCGCCTCAATCGCTAATGTACCCGACGCGATCGACGCACTCAGTTCGAGCCTGATAGATCGGAAGTGTTCGAGCGCCTTTTTCGCTCGCTTTAACAATACTAGCGAGACTAAAATGTGAGAAACTTTCGACATCTGTTGTCGCCGAGGAGAGCCCTCGACTTTTGAAGAAAAGGCTGAATGATTTAGAAGTTTTAACGCCGCTCAAATGTACGGGGATGGATCGAAAAGTGTTGAGATGAAGTGCCGCTACAGGGTTCATGGAAAAATAGTCAGCAAAATCTTCCTCCAGTTATGCATCTTGGGGGCCATTTTATTGTCAGACCGAAAGTCGTTCGGAAATGGCCAGAAAAAAGGGTAATTGCAATGAAAATTTCAAAAGGCAAAAACGATTTTTCAAAAATCCGGAAGAAATTCCTATCCTACGACGAATCAAGCGAATAGTCTGGGAAAATATACGCGCGAAAAACTCAAACCGACGGCATCACCATCAAAATCGACTTTTTCGGCTACTACGAAAATGCATCATTATGATGTCGACTTCGGTTCTTCATGTTAACCGATCGGATTCCCCGGACAAAGTGAATCAAGATGGAGCGAACCATGACTTTCAAGAACAATTTCGCCAAAATCGAAGTTTTTTTTAAATATTTAATACATCAAAATTTTCAATTTGACCTTGTGTTTCGATTATAGCTATTGTGTAAACCGAAGGGCAAAATGAAAAAAATCCCACCTGTCAGCGGAAAAGCATAATGAACAATAATAGACAAGGTGTTTCGTCTCGAATAAATTTCCAGAAAGGGAAACGCGTCGAAGCCCACAAACTACACGAAACATGACCTTTCGAAGAAATAGTCAGGTTGAAGAATATGGGAAAAGAACGAGGCCCGGTCCCAAGAGGAACAGCCTGTAGTAGGTAGAAGGATGAATTCGGAGAAGATAAGATCGCAACACTAAACAATTCGGAGAGATGATGGGACGGAGGGTCCTTTTAGTTTTGATTTATGCTCACCTCGTCGAGAAGGCCAACGTTTTTGAAGACATTAATAACGATCTCAAGGCCATCGATAAGTTTCCCGGCTAAGAAACGATCGGCGAACATCGGACAAGGGAATATTTTTCGGGAAACCCGCAAGACGAGTTTGTATCGATAAAAAATGCCCGAGTAAATGAGTACACTAGTACTCATAAAAAATAAAATCCATCCCGAATTGAAAGAGAATTTTTTTTTTTGTGGAAAAAATTACAATTTTTTGACGAGCTATAACTCAGAGGCTATATAGGGCTGAAAAAAGCAGCGGTTGCGCTTGAATTTCCCCAAATGCAGTCTTCTTTAACAGTGCCTCAGTCGTCTTTAACGTTATGTTGGTTTTCCCTAAATACCTACGATGAGTTTTAGAGATATTACCAATCGAGTAAAATTGTACTGAAATTTTGACGTTTTTTGCGATTTTCGTACCGATGCCGTGCAATTTTGAGATGGGAAACCAAAAATCCGGATTTACCTCGCAAAAAACCTATGCAAACGTTGAGAAACCCACTTCAGTATTTTTTCCCCAAATCACCCTTTTTGAGCCTGGATATCTTTGAAAAGTTTTTATTATTTATATTTAAACTCATCATCGGAAACATTCATAGGCTTACTAACCTACAACGGACCTAAATCAAAAATGAAAATTACGATTCTTCGGTTCGACTTGACTCGATAAATAACACCTGCGTCAAATGCGTTCATTCAATATTCAATCAGCTTAGGACGAGGCGTTTCCATAATAATCGTTCAAACCCTGAGCGGTTTACGACGTCTCAGCGTTTAAATAATGGACCATTTAGGTCCTCACAATACGATAATTAAACTGGATTATATTTTGATTGCCTCCGATCCGTCAGCGTAAATCTTGGCTTATACCCACAGCTGCGAGCCAAGGAGCGACGCCGCGGCAAAGCGAATAAATTAGGTCCCTCGAACGTTTCAAGAAGCTATATTCCCACTCGTTCCATCACGAAGGAACGGAATCACGAATCGAAACGAATACATTTCACAGGAGATATGATCGTAAGTAACAGTTATAAATTAATTACACGGACCGAGATAGGCCGGGAGGGGTTAATTGACTTCAAAACACCGGCCATAACTTATGGCCAGTTTCTTAAAAGGAATATTCATGGAAAAGGGGGGATTCAAATCGTCTCGGAGTCTCTGCGATGGAAATTAACCGGTAAGCGACCCTCCCCTAGCTCTTTCCATCTCGTTCGCGTCCGCGTTGCGTTTGACAATGGTAGAAACATGATTTACGACCGACGAACGTACATAGCGACTGCCTTGCTCCTGCCCACACTATCAAGTAGCGATCGAAGATTGATTCCCTCTAGTTGGGAGTTATTATTAAACGAGAGGCTTCCAGCATCCTTTTCGAGCCCACAACTGACAATGAAATCGAACCAACTGCGACGAATGGAAATCATACTCGTAGGTACTTGAAGTACACAACTAATCCATGATGAATGGCCCGCTAATGACCGGCTCGTCCCAGCCGACTCGCCCACGCTCTTTTGACGAGCGAAGTTTACGATGTGTACTCCTCGACGCTTCGACCATTTTCATACGCTTTAATCGCGTCACGGGAATTTCTGCGTGATAAATTAGCCTCAATTTGAATCTTGACGAAGTTGGAGCCAATTTGGAGGTGATTTGTGTCGAGAGATATTTATCAAAATAAGAGGACCAGATTTTTGATTGTATGCTCAGCAACAAAATTTATGAAAGGGCTAAACTCTGATGAAGGATTTACGAGAGCATTTCAGCTGCAAAACCCGATCCGATTTTTATATTTACGATTTCCATATTTTAGACGGCCGAAATGCTTGAATTTAGTACTTTTCTTTTTTTTTATCAACCTTATCCTGGCTCAAGTTCATTGAAGGCTTGTTTATTGGTAAGCTTGTGAATCCAATTAATGACACCAAAGTGAAACAGTTATTTTCAGGTAAAAAACAGATATATAAGTACTGGCAAGGATATGAAACTATCAAGTTCAGGGGTCAAAACAAGTGTCTCGTTAGGGATCATCTTTTGGATCAGCTCCGGGATCAGGACAAGGACGAGGGTACGGTTCAACAACAGGATGAGATTTTTCTCAAAACAAGTTCGTAGGAAAATAAAGAAAATTAAAATTTGCTCGATTTTTTCTAGAATCGGCATGACAGAGCCCTCTTCTTTGCTTCTGTGAGTTGGAAATTTTTCCAAATCCAACCAAAGCGCAAACAAATCGAAAATCGGTCCATTGGTTGCTGAGAAAAACAGGAAGAACTTTCGCCCGTCTTTCCTCTCACTCGCACACTCGTCGTCCGGATTGGACATAGTAAACACTTTCAAAAGGGAAATTCCAATAACTGGAAATTAAGGAGTCATAAGTCCCAGAAAGTTCTAATCGAAAGTGGACCTGTCAATCATAAAAATACCCTCGATAATAGCCACTACCTTATAATATAACTTAGGTACAGTCAGTGGTGTTGTGTTAGGAACTTCAAACGGTTTGTAATGATAGACCATAAAAGTATAAGCAATAATTATTTCATATTCATTGCTTATACTTCGCTATATACGCTAGTCCAATTTCACCATTCATTAGTAATTATTTTACACCATCGAACTCTTTCTGCTGACTGCTCTGAGGCCCATATTACAGAAAACCAGTTTCTAGCTAGACCTGGGTAGATAATGCGGTTTTCTAGTATCTTTAAATCCTGAATAGCTGAAAGAAATAATTTTATGAAATTTCAACAGCCGTTTCTGTTTATTAGTCCTCGAAAGGCCAATATTGGAAGGAAAATATTGAGACAACATTTCATCCGAAATCAGATTCACCACTAGTCCAGTTCGTAAATTGATGAACCTCCTTTCAACATTTTTCATCTTCACCAATCCAGTATCCACAGGATGAAATGAATGTGGAGCAGACTAATGAATGCGACTATTGAACAGTTATGACAGCCGGCACTACGTCATTGTTTCTCCCGAGGGCGGGGAAGAAACGAAGTCCGTTCAGGATGAAGTTGTCTTGTGAGGACTATTTATTACGGCTGAGAGTTTGAAAGCTATCGCGGAGGACGCGGATGGAAGAAAACCGAATGGAGAGGGGGGCTACCGGACATAAGAAATGTTAATAGTTCCGCCTCCTCCTACCTGGCCCAGGGTAGGACTGCCATCTATCAAAATACCGGTTAAGATATTTCAGCGGTGGATGGAATCTTCTCCTACTCCACGTTCTTCTTCAAGATCCTTATCTCGCGCCCCTGACTCGCCATCATATTCCTCCTCTCAAAGGCTCGTCTCGCATTCTTTATACACCTCAATACCTTTTTATGGCGCACTCGTAAGCCCGGAATATATGTGAGAACCTGAAGAATTCTATAATATTTTTTGGAGTGACATAATCAATAGGAAGCCCTGTCATAGGAAGTCCAATCCGATGAAACGTTCTGGAGTGACAGATTATGTTTAGAGTATGTCGTATATATCGACAGAGTTACCACAAACGGATATGCACAAACCATCGTCGAAATTAGCTTTCTCTTTCACTGGTTAAGCGCATACGAAGTTCCAGCATGCAGTCAACCCCAGGAAATATTCCCACTGGTTTATTTCAAATTCAATGACGGTGTTATGCGCACACCTTGAGAACCTCCAAGCCCTGGGGAAGATAAATAAATGATCGAAAGCACGGCAAAAAGACGCCTTTGTCTGTGTGACCCCTGTACCGATAACTGACTTCCATACCTCTCAAAGTATGAAGTAGAATTTAGAATATGACCGAAAACATAGGTAAAATTATGTCTACCGAGCAGCAAATCATTTTATTAGCCCGACAGCTATAACGACGAAAAACAATTAAACTCCACACTCGAGGAAGTGGCACGTCCGAAACGAGTGTCACCAGAGGATCTTGATGTATCGCCTTTGTTTGACTGATGAACCTCGCAGTAGGTGGGCCGGAGCCGGCTGTGTACATTACCCTCACCAAAGCCTGATTGGGTCCCACCACCGAACAATAAACACACGAAGGTGCTCAGCTCAAGCTCCGAACGAGCATCCACCTCGTGCTCGTCGTCCTCGTTGCCATCCATTGCCTCTTCAAAGGACATTGCATTCCCGACACGGTTCCACAGGGCGAGCACATCGAATACCCTACCTTCCTTATTTATATGCAAGCCTACGAGCTCCCGAACTCCGAGGAACCTTGGCTGGGGACTCAGCATTTACGAGTACCGTGGCCGGTAGTACTTGGAGAGAAAATATAAAAAACCCCGTGTCGCATTCGAATCTGAAGAAAATAATAGCTAGCAGACGTGGAAAACAAGATGATGACTCCCAGGTGCTGGCTACCCAACTAGAAACACATTTTCTAGCTCTGGGAAGATTCTAGCCAGAATCGGGTATCCTACAACAATGGTACCTACTACCTATTTCAGATTCACTTGTCCAACATTGTGACTGTCGCACTGTGCATTTTTTGCGAGAATGTCTCCTTAGTAGATACCTACGGTACTTGATAACCCCCGTTAGCCACTACTATCTTGCAGTTTTTGAGATGAAAATTCTTCAAAGAAACCTAAGCGCCCATAGGGAAAGGATACCAGTCGTATGTCTATAATGCACAGATAATATCTAGATATTATTAGATCTATATAGATATTATCTAGATAATATCTAGAATATATTATATTCTTTGTTGTAAGTTTGACGAAATTGGGCATTTGATTCCGAGGCTGCTAGGCTCAATAACACTGGTTATTATAGTTAATAATGAGGTGGGTCGCGTTTTGGCGTTTCTTTCAATGAAGTTCGATCTGAGCGAGTTGACTGGACTTTTTTGAAACCAGTTGTATTCCCTTCATTTTGTCGGGACATTTTTCATTCTTTACGGCTGACGGAACCCCATAAAATTAGGTACAGATGAAAATCTTTTTTGATTTGGAGATGCTCGAAAAACAGCTCCTGGCAAAATTACAAAGTAGCTAGGAGAGCAGTTTAAAGAAATCAACTACTTCAAATAAAACTTTCCAGTATTCAGCTCATACAGAATAGATATCAAGGAAAACGAGGAAACTGAAACTTGTACAGAGGATTGTCAATTTTATCAATCATGAATTTGCCAACTCCGGCTACCTGGCTTTCTATATAAATTCCAATCCGCCGGGCAGTAAAACTAACATTATTTGCCCCTCTCGTCAGCGGAGGTTGAAAAAAGTTGTAAAAATGCTACGTCGTTTCATTTTTATAGCAATTTTATTGGGCAGTTGAGCGTTGCAGGCGGGTTTTCCTGGCGAGAACCGTTTCGAACAAACTTGTGCCGCCGGCGGATGGTAATATTTGCCTTACTGAGTTGAAGTCCTTGCCTTCTATCGAAGTTATAGAGTAACTTTTCGATCTAGGGCAACCACTTGCCATTTTGAAAGAGACAGGAAACTTTCAAGAGCTAATAAACGTGCACCTACTGGGCCTTTGATCCATAAAAAACTAAGTAGGACTGGAGTGCTAATTTTAGCATCGTTCAATTAAGATCATGAGTTTGGAGGAAGTCCAGCGTGCAAAACCGCCAAGTCAGTAACAGCACTGTACCAAATGGTTATTCACACACACTAAAGCAATGTAATTCGACAACTCGAAACTACTGGGGTACAAAGGGCTATGTACTAGAAGACGAAAGAGCTCCATAGTTTATTGTGGCATAATTCAGCTGAGCGGAAAAATCAGAAAACTGTTCTTGGGGAAAATTACAATCCATATCAAACAGAAGACGTACGCTGATCCATCATGAATAGCCACGTATCTCAAGTCGAAACCATATTTTAACACCAAAAAATTCAAATCAGTTAATTTATTTCGTCCGTGAACAATAAACTACGAGGAAAATTGAAAGTATGATTCGAATATGAAGTAGGAAATTGAAATCGTCAAAAAACAGGTTTAAACGTCCATGTGAGAAAAGTCAGAAAAAAGAAGAATTGTAGTCGGAAATTAGCGTTTTTACTTCCATATTTACAGAGTAAATGGAAGTATTGTGATCGTCCTAAAATCGAGAATCGGAACGGAGCTTCAGAAAAAACTTTTTCTTATACACATTTACTCAGAATCACTTCCTGAACAAGTGTCTGTGTGTCCGTGTGTCCGTGTGTCCGTCTGTCCGTGTGTCCGTCTGTCCGTGTGTCCGTCTGTCCGTCTGTGGTCATTTACAAAAATGGCCATAACTCCCTCATTTCTCAACCTTTTTTCAAATTTCTTGAACTGAAATGTTTGTCTCGGCAAGACCTAACACCCTGTTCAATCGGAATTTGGATAACGCACAGTACTTCCGAGATATTTGCATTTTTAGTGTTTTCTATTTTATTTTTTTACGGCCGCAAAAATGAACCGATTTGAGCGTTCTTGGTCTCAAAATCTTCGTCAAACCTTGCAGAATATGTGGATATTTTTTACATTCCGAAAATGTGGCGTTTTTTCATTTTGGGCGAATTTTAAAATTTTAATACTGAATTTTTTGATATTTTTGACCTAAACACTTTCAAAAGCAGTCAAAATATGATCAAATTGTGTCACAATTTTACGTTTCAAAATATGGAAGTATTGTGTGTTATCTACGCACCACTGGTTTTGTACTGTAAAACAAGGTACCGACAAGTGTAAGATAAAATAATCGCATTCCTCCGACGATCACCATACTTTCATCACAACAAGAACATATAAAAGTAAAAAGCAAATTTAGACTTTGCACACGGTATAGTAGCTTTTCCAGTTGCTTTTGTCAGAGGATTTGAATGAGGAAATAAAAACTTATATTTTATGGACTACCTAGCCTAAGAAACATAGATATAGACAAGCGAGAAAAAACGAACAACTCAGCTGAGGAATTTTCTCCAAAAAAATCGACGAAACGTAAAACTTAGCGATGAGAGGATGGTCGGCCGTGTCCACAAGCTATAAAACAGCCGTATAATGAGCGTACGCCGTGGAATTCGAAAAACCTGACTTACTGAATTAACCTCCAGTAATAGCGAGCCCATTGACAAGTCGCACAAGCCTAATAATCCGAACCGGCGAAAGATAACTATCTGATTGAAAGATAGTCTCGGCCAATCACAAGGCCTGGCTTGAGCGATCAAACAAAGGAGATAACGACAGAGTTCGACCGTGTGGCGACAGTCGACACTGAAATATCCGAAACACAAATAAAACGACCGATACGAACTCTTCGTAAAGTCGAAAACTTCGTATATAAATTAGACTCTGGAACCTCTTCAAGCTCCTACACATCCTGACTATTGTCGAGCGGAATATAAATGACGTTTTTTCTGACACGGGTCCAAAATAAAGCGGAATTAATTTACGGCCGGCATTTTATTAGAATTGTTTGGCAAGAAAGACGACAGGGAAGTAAGGACAAATGAAGACTTGTTGAGGTTATCTATCGACGTCGCATAAATCAAATAGGCTACATGCGGAATGACGATCGAGGGAGAATAATGTTTGGATTTCGAGAGAAAACATTACCGCACACGATGTCTTAAGTGCAAGTGGAAAAACCTCCTTCCGTCTGCGGTTGTTCGCCTGAACAGCGGATACAACGAAGCGTTTAATGAAAAATAAAAATAACTGTAATGACTTGGCAGAGTCAGCTGAATAAAAGTCGTCTGTCGACTAAACGAAAGGGCCGAGAAAAAGATTGGGAATATGCCAAAAAGAACAGAGGGCAAAAGCGCGACGGAGAAGGTTTTTCGAAAACATTATCACCGATAAAGTTGCGGAGGAAAAAAATTCTGCCCAAGGGTCAAACGGTTGACCGAGAAGAATATGGAGAAGGGAACACATTCGGAAAAGAAACTGTTGACTGCCGAGGGAATGAAGAAATTTTATAGGCTCCGGCTGTAAAAGAGTCGGCAGGACACGCGGGAAGGTCCTCCCCTTCAATACTTGGTGGCCGTATCCCAGATAGAAAATTTGTTTGTCTGGACTCGGTCCCCGTTGTGTTCAATACGGCGTCGACTTTCGAGAAAGATTTGGGCAGCTCGGTTCATGGGCGACGGAGCACGAAACAGCCATAACAAGTTATAACCGAATCTCGGTGGCACCCGAAAATATACAGTCCGAAAAAAGAAGAAACCCAGCAGAAAAAGAGGGCGCATTAAGTGAAATCTTGGAAATCTTTTGTACATGGAGAACGTTGTAAAACTCTATGGTTGGCCAGACGAATCATTGCCGTTCAACCAGTCACTGGGAATATTACACAATATTGTTAAATAATAAAAAGTAAATGTTTGGCACCGTGAAGCTGGAATTTATCCAAATTTCAGAGTCCTTTCTACAACACATTGTGATGCACCAGTACGGAGCCACGAAAAAATTCAAACCCCATTGCGCCATAACGACCCATTTTCCAATATACCCAACTGCTGACCCGATTTTCAATTTTATGACAATAGCAGGAGATCATAAGTGAGGGTGAAACTACCCTACACTGGAGAAAAAACAAAGAATTTCTTTTGCCTTCAAACATTTTCAAACATTTCATTTTCCACTCGCAAACCTGTAGTACAATGAGTAGGTAAAGGTAGCAACTATATTCTATATTAAAACACTTACCAAGCTGAAAATCAAAACAGTACACTCACCTGAAAAATAAGAAATGAACGAACATGTAAAAATACAGTTTGCGTCAATATTCATGAAAACATGGCTTACTCCTTGATCGGCCTTAAAATCAAAGAGGAATAGGATTTTCAGCAATCGGGAAAGGTAATCTTATAAAGGCGATACGAGTGGATCAAAATACTTCTCCTGATACAAAACCAGCAGACGTATTATGAAAATTAAACGGTATTATAAAGAGATTCGTCATGCCGACAGGAAAATCAAAGTTCACGAATTGAGAGGCCAAATCGCCAATATCGATTAGCCAGCTTACTGACCACTGGTTGTACTGCTGTAGGCCAAACAATCCTAATTTATGGCATGGAAATGCGTGGCATTAGCACGTGAAATATCGAGCCAAACGAATCGCCTGTTATCGACAAGGAATCCTCAATTCCTAAAATAAACATTTTTTCTTATATTCCGTTTGTTTGCCAGTCCATTTACAGCTGAGATGACCTGACGAGGGTTTACAGCAAAACCATTTGGAGTTGGTGAAGTAGCATGTGCTGATAAGGGGTGCGGCTTCAAGTTGTAAATATCTCAACTGTCAATTCACTATATCAGTTTAGGCTGTTATCTTCGGATGCGTAAACACGGACAGTTATCGAGCGAGAATGTTAGTATTTGCTATCTCAAGAAATAAGGTGATCACGGGATGGAAACAGGCTCGAGTCGTTTTTGACGTTGGTCCGCAAGATGGCCGATCTAGCCGGCTAAACTTTGGCCCCATACACTGGTTGACGTTTACTGTTGAGCGATGCGAGAGATCTCTTCATCTCAAAGGTTGCCCAATATCTCCATTTTTGATTGGCTGCAGAGAAACATTAACAAACTCTGGTCCTTCCGATCAAGTTCATTGGATTAAGAACGCGAGTGTCATTTTCATCCTCCTCCCCTCAATCTGAACTTCAAACCAAGGACACGAAACAAATCAAGTGCATCCATTTTCGGTCACATAAAGCCTATACTGAACCTGCCCTTTATATTGACCAGTTATCATTTCTCAGAGCGATCCCCAATTCGGAAATTGGCTCATAAATAAAAACTGGATTGTTCCAAAGAGGGAGAATGTGTGAGCTTGAAAAAAAAGAAAACGCTGGTCTCAAAAAGGCAGAAGTCTTTAAACAGCACCCTCTTTTCGACGTGATTAATTCATGGGCAGTTTTGTTTTAATTAGGGCTCAACAGTAGCCGTGTGCTTGTTTATCGCTCGAGATTTCGGGTTGTTTTCCTGTTAAGAGGGGCGGCATTCCCGCATTTCATTAGTCATTTTATACTTCGACTCTTTTTTTTTATACCAGAACCGGAGGGGCAAGGAGTCGATCCGATGTCCGTCCTTAAATACGATCCAGTAGGATTTCGACTCGAAATGGAGAAAAAATCCAATAAACCAACCGAGACGACTTTTTCTGAACTGACCAAGTCTAATAACTTCTCATCTCTTTGGAGGGATTCTAGGGATTTTTTACACACATGATAGGTTGTATTTGGAGGCCTTCTAACCCCAGGAGCCCATTAATTTATTAGGCGATAGAATAATAAGTCAGTAAGATTATTAGTGGATCTTGAAGAGCCCTTCAGAAATATTAATCTTTGAGAGACTGAAATTCAGCTGAAAACGCCGTTTTCATAAGAGCTATGAATTTGAAAAATGTTAATTCCAAAATCAATAAAGCATCAATTTTAAAGTTCATTTTTGGTAATTATTCGCAAGAAAATAGCAGTAATTCCAAACTCCATAACCTAAAAGTGAGCCAGCATTGCTAACCACGACTGCTGCTTGAACTCCATACAGCTTGTACAGAAGAAATACGACTTGCTGCTCGCAAGCCGCAACGTTAGTCTAAGTTTAACACGTCTTCGCGACCGCAAAGCATCAGCTGAGAGTGCGGTACGAGGCATAGCACTATAATAGTTCTGCTACCAGTTTATCTATCGAACCTTTTTGTTTTCTTTGTGAAAAAATACAAAACGATGAAGGATGAGTGATACAGTTTTTCACCAGGCTTTCGGCTACTAAGCATTTATTATAAAGGCCCCATCCAGGCCTATAGGCAAGGTTCCTTTGTTTAACTCAAAAAAGGAATAGACAAGAAATTGCTAATGGACATACGATTTACACTTCTGAGTTACAGCACAGAGATTCTCCCCGATTGCAGAGCTTCTTCTTCTAACTAATGTCGACCATAATAAATTATTATTTAGTCCCCCCAAACGACGAGAGCAGGTATCCGAAAAAAGCTTCGGACACAAATAATATCCTCGTCCTCCTACACATTTCATAAAATGTACCTTTGAAAAAATCTACTTAATTTATGACAAACGTTCCCAAATCTCCAATTCACACGAGCGCGTATAACTTGTTTATTCGTCAACCGCAAGGATAACGAAGGTCGACCTATTCTACTGCATCCCATTGTAAACTGGTAATCTTCGTGGCGTAAATCTTTGAAGATACAGCGCACACAATAGAGAAGCTGTGAATAAGCTACACCCCAGGTAGTATACGGATATTTTATATCTAACGCGGTGGGCGGTAACGAATCGTCTTTGAACGTTTATTCGTTTGATAAAGTGAAGATGAAAAAAGTTATTCATTGCTCCCATGATCATGGAGCTATTATTTGAAGAAGTCATTCCTACAGTCTGGTCTGTTGATTCTACTGATGTAGAATCAATTTCTTCTATGTTTAGTATTTTTTTTTATTTTGAAAATTTGATTCTGTAGACTTTGAAACCAAGTGGAGAGTGATTATAATTATATTCTAATATTGGGAACCCTTTATAACACCGCAGTACTCATTGACGAGAGGATTACCACACCATTCCGTCTTATCTACCTATCAGCATTGAATGAAGTTGAATTAATTAAGGGGTAAACGAACTTGTAAGATAAGTATTGCAGTTTTTCGAAACCTTGGTCAGATATTTATGTTATTTTTGCAAGAGGTTTAGGGAGGGAATAAAATACTGCACGCCAGAAACGTAAAACATCCATTGGCGGTTCCTGAAAAATAATTTTTTTCACCTTGCACATTCATAAAATATTACTAAGTAGGTATATAATTTAATTCAATTAATTTAATGAGAAAAATCAATTTTTTACAAACTTCACTCAACTCCATCCCATTACCTAACCATATTAACCCCATTCCACCGAAGCAACGATTTACACAAACTATACAAAGAAACAGAAAAAAAAAAAAAATACCCTGTAACAAGAATGTTTGAAGAAGAATGCTGTGTCGTCCGGCAACCCGTATTTTCGGGCAGCTCGCCATTTTTTTTGTTTAAAAAATAAAGGTTGTATCTCTCTATACCTAGAACATTCATAAAAGTAGCTAGGTATATAATTTAATTCAATTAATTTAATGAGAAAAATCAATTTTTTACAAACTTGATACTGCCTTAGCACGAAAATATAAAACAATAAATTCATCGGCAATGGATGAAATTATATTAGAATACTAAAAGTATGATTTCATAACTTTACATAACTGCAATACACATGAGAAAGAGGTGTTTCAAAACCGTATCTCATCTCTTTCGAAGCCCAAAACCCTCGACAGGGAATGTTGTGGGTAGTTTGTTGGAGAGCGGAGTGTACCTTGTCAGTGAGATAATGACGTATGGGGAGGAGCGTGAAGATTGGGTAGAGTGGCCAGAACTAACCCAAAGGCGAAAGAGAAACGAACGAGATGAAGAGAGACGGCGAACAGCTGGCCATCAGATGTGCGAGCGAGACGGGAGGCGGACGACGATCTTCGAGAGAGAGAAGGACGGAAATAGAAAAGACTGAACGATCCGAGGCAGGCTCGAGAGACGAATGGACAAGACAAGCAAAAAGCCACTACCTCTATTTTTCTTCAGCATCTCTTCTCCTTCCAGTCATCATGTGCGGCTGGCTTCTTTTACCTTTTTCTCCATTTCGTCCTGCGACTGACGACTGTCTTGTCGCTTTCCTTTGACTATAAACACGGGACAGTACCTGTTGTCAGTGTTTACACGGCAAATTTTCCCCCATTTTTCGACTTAGGAAGTTGTGATTACTGGGACTGAGTAGGTACGAGCTACGAGCCACCGAGTCGGATAATGTGGTGTTTCTTGCCTTGCATTGCTTTGCCATCCCGAGTTCAACACAGGAAGGATCCAACTGTTAACCCTCCTAAAAAGAACGAATTATTTTTCAAAACTGGCTCTTAGGGTCAATAAGCCTTCAAATATTTCAAAGAACCTCGTACTAAAGCTGTTGTGCATAAATGAGATAAGAGTGAACATTTTTCACTCTCCGCCAGGATTCGAACTTGGCACCTCCTGTTTTCTAGGTGACGCCTTACACTTTGGCGACAGAGAGCCTGTCTAGGCATTGGATCAGATCTGTAATTGGACAGTACTAGAACAGGCTTTCTAGACCCAGGCCAGCCAATTTGTCGAGGATAATTTTTGGAATCAAATGGAGAGGTCTCCGAAATGTTCTTATAGCCTATTATAGATCATTTTCTAATTTACAAACGATCTCTCCACCAGGACCACTTTCTAGCTGTTGAAATGAAGAAATTAACATTCATAACACTTCATTGTTTTTTAGACAGTAAAAACTGTAATGGGAAACCCTCAAAAGGGAGTGAAAAAAGGAGAGGACCCTCGTTTGCATAATTGTTCCACTTAAGCTGGTTTCATGTTCTTCAACTATTTTTGAGAACATGTAAAAAATAAAGCTGCTGCACGCTCTTTAGCCATGCTCATTTCAAACCCAACGGGATAATCGTTGGTAACTATGTGGGAACGGCCACTAAAGTGAAGTAGTCGGGCCTAGGCAACCCGGCTAAGGATTTTAGGCGCCAGTTGCAGCAGGTAAACGAGATCCAAGGGCTCATTCAGAGTTTCACACCCAATTGGGTTTAACAGCTCGAAGAAATTACAGTAACAAGGGTAAAACTGGGTGTACACCTTTGACTAGGCCCTCATTTCGTATGAGGAAATTCCAAGTTTACTATAATTAAAAACTGCCTCATTTCAACTCAAGCGGGCTAACAACTAGTAGAAGACAAAAATCGTTCCTACATTTTTCGGAACTGTCGTCATTTTTTTAGCACCTACAAATAAGTAGGCAAATATCTAAAAAAAAATGTTTTCGTAAAACAAGGTATTTTTTTAAGTTTAAGGGTTACAGTCATTTAGGCCAATGAGCGTATTTGATAGTTTTCGGTGAAACAATTAATACAGACACCAAATATCAGGTATGAATATCCCTATCACCCCCCTTTTTGATTCGATAGTCCATAAATAGTCCCGAGAAGATGTTTTACAGCGGCCTTAGCATGCCATGGCATTCCAAACTTAATGGTACTGCCCACTTAAAATGCCGATGTGGCACACAATCCCCAATCAGCAGATTCCATCATATTGTCGCAAGCGGCTGATATTTCACGGCGCCTACACACCCCCCGTACATCCTTTACGTCTACTTCTCCATCCCTGTCCTTGGCAGCTATAAAAATCAAATCATATAAGAAAAAACAAGCTTTTCATTCGAGTTGAAGACAAACAAAAAAAACTCCCCATGACGAAGAGGTTTTTTCTCTCCCAACAAGGGTCCTTGGATGTGTGGGGGGATGTGTGGCATCGGGTTGAATGTCCTGTGGATGTTTGGATACCTTGAGGGACCCATCCCCAGGGACCCCCAAGGCCCCAGTCATCCTACCCAGGCCCCCACCTTACACACCACCACGACGGGAGCACAAGAAGTAAGGCAGGTTGGGACTTTAGTAGGTGGGGGCCCAGTAGGTAGGGGCCCCCGTAGGTAGGGGGCTCCAGGTATAGGGCCAGCGTTGCCAGCTGCGGAGCTTGAGGAGTGTAAGGAGAATGACGGGACGCCAAGGGGTATACCCCCGACGTTGCCGCACCTCGGAACGATAAATTGGACTAAAACGCGCAGCGGATTGTATCTTGAAAGTAAACAAACCTTCAGTACAGCAAAACATGAATTCTGACTAAGAGCGATTTCAATAGGATGGGAGCAAGAAGTAGGTATTGTTTTGAAAGCAACCCGGAACCAAATAATAGGGAGCTATCTATCTTGAGAGAATTTCCCTGACATAGGATTCCTCCTACACTCTTAGGACACTCAGGAGTCCCTAGAAGCAAACATCCTAAAGTAACAACGAAAATGTGGAGATTTATTTTTTTCGAAAAAACTCATAAAGTATGGCAGAAGCTCTTCCTGAAACATACATGTGATCTCGTACCCTTCCGGTTAGGCAGGATCGTAAAAAAAGTCGTAAGGATAAACTATTTCATTCCATGGAACGAACAAGAGAAGAATGAATATATTATAAGCAGAATTTTTGAGGAGCAAGGCCGACGCGACGTGGCCCCAGAGTTGTGGCGGACTGAAAAAAATTTTTGTACAGGGAATTTCAGGTCGATCTGAAAATGTTCTTGTCATGTGATTTAATTGGTGAACATCGAATGGAGGCACAAAAGATAAAGTCCGTATTTCCGAAATTTATTAAGCAGATCCTCCCAATATACAAAACTTCGTATGGACCAAATCGAAAAAAGCTTCACATACACCTTGAGAAATTCTAAATTGCCAGGATGCCTTCGGATTGTCAATCCAGGTTGACCATCGCAATGCTGTCAATGTTTCGCAGTCCCTAGTCGTAACACTGACCATGTTCCCACTCCTGCCTCGTAGCCGTCTCGTCGTCGTTACCTTCTTCTGCCTCTGACAGACTCCTTAGTCCAGTAATGAATCAGTGTTTGTTACCTGCTCGTCTAACTGGCCCCTACCCCGCCCCCGCCGTTCGACTCTCCCTCTCGCTCGCTCCTTTCTCCATCACCGCCTCTCTTTCTCCCTCTCGTTCGCCTCACACTCCTAGTTCTCTCTCGAAGCGTTTTCACGCCTAACGTATTATTTACAGCCTCGATACGAGTAATTATTTACAGCCGTTCCTCCTCGTATTTGACTCCATCGGGATTCTCCGCCTCGTTCCTGCCGAGCATTAATGTCCCAGCTCCTCTCGCGCAGGGCCGTCCCTAAATTTGATTGCCAAATAAATTCCGCCTACCTACGAAGCTGAGAAACGCTTATTAATCGGCTTTCAAAATCGCCAACCGGACGACTCTTCGAATTATTATTAACGAGATTCACCGGGGAGTCCGGCTAGGATTAAAATACCGAATGGCAAGATTAGCGGTTTTTAACGCCTATCCCGCCGTTTTTATGAATAAAAAACACCGGCTTTAGAGAAAACAGAAATGTTCGAAAAGGCTCGTGATTATTCGTGGTAGAGGATCCTTCCTGAATCACCAACAGTGGGAGCAAGTTCATGCCTGTAGATTCCCCTTGGTGAAGTCAGCCCGTCAAATGGACCATCGGTCATCGACAGTTCTGCGGTATACGAGGGCCACCCTATGTTTCCCGTTGCCGCACCCCTAGTACTACTCGAACTCGGATGAATTTTTTAAACAAAATCTCGCCAAAAACTATCCAAAAATCTGGTCTTGAACGGCATGCAGCTAACGTGTTGAGTGCGGGCGCGGTTTCCTCTACTCCGCACAAACCGCCCTCCCGTTCTGGTCGATGAATACGGAATTCGGGAAGCGTGACACGAGTTGTTCCCAGGCCCTGACTGCCCACCTACCGAAATATCCGTCTCGTTAACAGGCCTGAAGATTACACCGGCCGCCTTGTTAAACATTTGACACACCTCCCCAGACATCTAATGAGATTCAATTGCCGTATGCTTGCTCCGCTTAGTTGCTCTATTTCACTCTCTTTTGTATAATTTTTTATCGGTAGTGTGAACGGGCAAGCAATTCTATTATGCCAGAGCGTTCTTCAGCGTCTCGAAAATATGACAGCGTACAGAATCGCGGGCGCAATCTACGTCGTGTTTCCATGTTTGAGCAAGAAAATATCCACGGATTCCATCTAAGGAGCGAAATCCGAAACTTTCGTGAACACCGATGTGAACATGTTTACTGAACACGCAACACCTTTATCCTTGAGGTATCAACAGGTTAAAGAGACAGCTATACGAACAAGATTAATTTCAAAGAAATGTATGCAAACGAAAACGAAAACTCACCATAGACACTGGAATCGTTGGAGGTGTCCCGTTGTGGTAAGGGTACGGCGAGACGAGATAACCCATGTTGAACGCAGAACTATGAGGCGTTGGATCGGATTTCCCTGCAAGAAAAGAAAAAGGTCAAAATCAATAGTGGAGTCGGCTGCAGGCTCGAATCGGAGCAGCAATTTTCCAAATGGTGGGTAATATTTTTTATTTTAAACTATGGTCACCCTATAAACCACAAGTATGTACTTCAAATTTAACCCAGGAATTTTCGCACCTTTTTTTCCAATTCATGCTTAAGACACGTAATGGTTTTCCTCCGATTTTTCACATGTGAACAATTGCACGAATTGGTTTACGAATAGGGTCAACTATACCGCCAGAAAATCACTGCAGGTAAAAGACCTCCGATGAAGTCGATCTCGTTTCTGGTAAAAATTACACGGCAATTTCCTGAACACTAATCTGTTCCCCGTGGACCTCACTCATAATAAAGCCAATCAGCCCGTGTCAGGTTATAATTTAGCAATACTTGTCAAAAGGCGTTCAATTTGGACTTGATGGAATCGAATGGCACAATGGGGGTCGACGGATCGAATAAAGCGTACAGGGTTTGGAAGACCCGTACTTTTTTGCAAGCGGTGAAAAAATTTCTCCACAAAAGAGTTTAATTTCCGCCTTGGCCCAAGCAAAGCAGACACGCACGGTCATTAGCGGTAATGCGGGCTGCTGTTCTGGCGTCCGTCCTATCTCCAATAGCATTGGCCAGCCTGGCCCTCAGCGATGTGATTTCGAACGCCGGATTCCGGTTTAGCCCTGTCTTCTACTTGGCTCTTGAGGGACCTCGTTAGAATGAAGAATCTTCCTACCCTCAGAAGCGAGCTTGATTAGAGGTTAGGGACGTTTTATGATGTGTCATTTTCATCAGAGCTTTTTAGATGCGTAAGCCTGGAGTTGGGGTAAGGAGGACATTTTTATTTGATAATTTCGGATAATCAGGATTTTCTGTACGTAAAATCGAAAGAAAAAATTCAAAGATTTACTTTTTCGCGTGTGATAGAAGATGCGACTGAGAATAGTTATACTCCTACCCAACTCCTTACTCTTGATCGGGTATTAGCCCCATAATGCTGATAAGCATAAATGAGATCAAGTATGAAGTGGGAAAAATGCCGGTACTCAATTTTGCTCCAATGATGACGCAATATAGGGCGAAAAAATAGCCACAAGAATTTAGGCAGGCAGTGTTCATTTTCCTAGATTCTAGGAAAACAATAACGACTAGCTTCTGTTCTACAATGACCAGTCCCCCAAAAATCTACCGGTGGCCTAATCCATCGGATTTATTAAGCATTATTATTTCTTTGAGAGGGAATCGGTAAAAATCCAAGTAAACATACGATGGGCGAGAACTAACTCCAAAAACACAATCTGAACAACGAAATACCTCAATACTCAATCCAAGTACGATTACCATTTTGATTTATTTTTAAATCCCTTTGTTGTTTCATCTGACCCTCAAGCGGTCGCAATATTATTACGTCGCGTATAGATTCGAGCGGAAAATTGTCGTATCGATAAACTCTCGTTTTATAAAAAAAAAAGTTGAAACAATCAAATGCACTCGAGTTTGAACGTTTGATCGAATTGCTCTCAATAAAAACCACGCAAGCCAGGTCGTAAAGGGTACACGAGTATCGGAGGGTTAAAATAAAAGATTATGCCTCGGTGACAAACCCTGTCCAATAAATGCCATCTCTTTATTTTCACCGCTTCATCCTTCTATATCACGGCGCCTAAATGATGCCCCGCTTTTCTCCTCCATTTTCCCAACGCAGTTGGTTTTATACTTTTGATAGAATTTTCGAATATTTTGCCACGGCTAAGCTGAAAGCGATTGTTTGTTTTTAACGTGAAAATCAAACAAATACCGCAGTTTAAAAATTTTAAATTCTTTTTATTCTTAATTAGGAAGTTTTATTGTTCTTAGACTTCAAAGGGGTCCGGCTTTCAGATGGAAGTCTAAATATAAAAATATATGAATATTCTGGGAACTGGCCTAGAAATTAAGGAAAAAACTTGTCTTTTTAACAATCAGGAAAAAGACGTATACCTATCTAATCTTTCTTTCGTTTCCTACCAAGTGGAAAAAGAGGGTTTTGAAGAAGGAATAAATAAATGATTAAAATAAATAAATCATTCAATGAACCATCTGCAATCGAATTAACGCAATCTCGACGAATAAAAATTTTTTCAACCCCAGCAGCCACAAAATTGTTACTATTACCGATTCAGCCTAATTTGACGAATCAACATGAAAAGAGTTCAATAGCTGTACATGTACGAGATTCACAGCCATCAGTTGCAAGGCGGACTTTTCGACATGATGAACCGGCAATGAAATAAATCATCTTTTAAAATAGGATGCCGGGTTGGTCCGGGTGAAATCCGGTGTTGAAAATACACCTTTTTGTCTCGGGCCATGTTTCAGAAACTCGATTAAAAACACAGAAGGTGCTAGGGGGAGACTGATATCAAATAGCGTCCCTCGGTACGTCTACGACGTAATTACTGTATCACGACCTCAGCTGAGAGCTAAGGCTCGTTTTTCTCCAGTGCCACGGCAGAACTCGGAACGCCCTCTCTCACCTGTGGGAACCTTTAAAAAATTTTCTAGTCGAGTTAACTTCAAGATTGGAGGAATCTCGGGGCAACAAAACAATAAAACGTTCACCCGGGCCAATTCGAAACGTGATTTGGAGAGGATCACGAAATCGCGTATCAGTGCGTTTGTATTACCCTATTAGTCGATTAGGTGTACGAAGGCTAATGATAGATGTAGGTACTTGAAGCAACCAAAAAAATGAAATACTGGCATAAATTTAACGTTGATATTAGTGAAAGTAGACGTCGTCAGTGAAGGCAAGTAAAAGACATGACTTGACACATTTTTTGGCGAACGGTTGGGATTGGAGAGGGTTTGGTTAACATACAGGTAAAAGGAAAAAATTATCGTTTTGCATAAATATCCAAGGTTGAAAAAATCATCATTAAAAAAAAGTTTTTTTCCATCAAATTATTTTGGCTTATTTTCATCCGTAAATTGGAGACTTTTATGTATATTCGCAGAAAAATGGCTGCCGACCAATTCCAATTGGCTGAGTTTTTCGAGGTTGAAAATCAGTTACTAGTATAACTTGAGGGCGCCAAAATGAGCCAAGGTCAAATGATCTAGTTGCCCCGAGTGAAAATGCTGCTCACAATGAACCCGCATAATTATATTTAAGGACCGCACAACTGAAAAATTCGAGTTTGGCGGTTTGAAAACATTTTTGAACTTATTGCGATTATTTCGTGAAGGAGCGATCAAAAACGAAGTTGGATCGAAGATCTTACAGGTAATCCTGTTTACGTTCTCGCCGAGGGTGAAAAAATAAATAAACCTTATACCCACATTGGTGTCGGAGGAGAATGGTTCGGTTGGGACACATTGTGACTTGTGCTCCTACCTGAAAACCGGTGCCTAGTTCATAATGATCGGATACGAGAGGTTCACTGATGTAGAAGTGCGCCTGCACAGGTCTCCGATGACTGGGGACCCAACTGAAGATAACCGCTTCCACACACGTTGGATTTGGGACGGTTATTTCTCCATTGGATAGATACAATCGACAGGAATGCGGGTCTATCACGTCACTCTAATAGCTAACACCTCTTTGATCAGTTGGAGGCATCTGCTCTGCGTGTAGTCATTGTTTACCTTCGTACGTACACCTACATAGCTTTACCTTGAGTCTAGACCGATGAATGGCAATATTTGGGCGATTAGTTCCACAAAACATTCCATTCTAGAGCGGAGTACATTTAAAAACCAAAATTTTGTAAACCGCACATAACATGGGCTTGTCTATAACGGAAAAATTACCTACTCCCTCCTCAACCGATTTAAAATAGTGTCAACTCGAGCTTGGGTAGACACCAGCTAACAGACGTGAAACCGACCAGATGTCAAGGCGACAATGTGGTAGGTTGGGCATCCCTGGGGCTCAGGTGCCCCTATACCTGACGACCCCGTCCAACCGACGAATTGGTGGTTTAGAGTTACACACTAATTCTTGTTGACATAAGCCCTGCCCTCACTCAAAACTCGTCCTCCAAGAAGCACCTTCCAGTTCCCCTTGTTGATGTCAAACCTTTTCCGAATGAACTGATAACAGAAATATATCGAGCGTTTCTCCGACGGATTCACGCCCTCGATATTATGACATAGTATTTTTTTCTTCAGAGTTTTTGCGTTTTTTCCACACTTTTTCGAAAACACTAACTCTTCTCGCATACATCCAAAATATTTT
The DNA here is from genome assembly GCA_036186465.1 of Nesidiocoris tenuis. NCBI lineage: Eukaryota > Metazoa > Arthropoda > Insecta > Hemiptera > Miridae > Nesidiocoris > Nesidiocoris tenuis. The sequence goes on from AP028909.1 coordinate 6,488,167, forward strand.
GCCTGGGAACGGTCAACTGAATACGGTCCACATTGCGAGAAATCACAATAGTGATACGTCCTTCGAACAAAATAAAATTCATCCGATTTCTGCATTTTTGAGAAATTTGAGATGGTTGGTGCGTATGGAATATTCGATTATTAACTAAACAACCATAACAAACTCAACAATCGCCCCCGAGGTCGGATGGGGTGGATATTCTTCACATTCTGTGGGTGACGGCTGGCGGCTTGTGACAACTCGACAATTAGCCCACTCATCCAGCGAGGACCAAATTGGTTTCAAGTGAACCCATTGACCTTTCTCGGCCTGAATGCTTCTAGACAAGCGATAAACGAGAAGGCGCTCAAAAATATGCGTTCGCTCTTGAAAACGTCAGTCAGAGTCCATAACTTGGAAGTGGCCATCAGATAAGAGTCGTACGGTCGTACCAAAAAGTTATAGTACGGGCTACTGCATGCGTGCCCTTCGAATGCCTTTATTTACTGGTTTTACCCATCCTTGATGGTTCCACTATGCAAAATGCTCACCCCGTAATTGGACGGTTCCAAGGCTCGGCGGGAATTCCCTTTTCAAGGAAGATTCATTAGCATCCGAAGAATCTCGAGTTCGTAATTTATAACGTAAAACAAGCGTTGGAATGTTGACTGAAAATTAAAAATGATGTACGGCTTGGTATTTTGCAACACAACTAATGTCTGGAATGGTAATCGTCGCTCGATAATTTCTTAATTAAAATGTTTGAAAAGCAGTCGCGAGGAAATAGAAATACTCTTTGTATTCGGCTACCCTTTTTTTACCGGAATGAATGTTTGCCGGAAACGTCCGAAACATTCATGAATTTTTTCAACATTTCCTCGGAACACGATCTCAATGATTATTATATGGGCTCTGTCCTGCCGTGGTTACCAACATAATATCCACTCAAAATGAGAAAATATTATAGTGATGAAGACGTCAAAGTTTGGAACAATACAGAGAGAAAGAAGGCTACTCTGATCCAGAAATGACTCCTACGCTGGCCGGAATGATAAGGAAATGCTGATTAGAGAAGCATCCTTGGCCTCTACTCAACACTAAAACACTTAGCTGGCCGTTGGATTGTTCTATCTTCAAGAGAAAAGACTGTGTTGAGCTGAGCAACAAAAACTTCAAGGCAGCAGCAAAATACCAAATGAAAATCACTGAAAGAATTTTCAATTATCTATTGATTAAAATTGAAGAAATTATACCTTTTTGGGCTGTTTTTTAAAAGTTTCTTCTACAAAACACTACGGTCAGTCAGGCGTATATTACGAAAACACTTCAATTTTTCCTATACATAGGAATTTTGTAAATTTACAAAAAAATAAAATTCCAAATTAGGTATAGGTATACCTATTCAAAGTGAACTTCCTCGTAAGAAAAGTAAAAAACAAGCTGCGAAATCACTATTAACTCATCAGCTATAAAATCATTCGCGCCTGGCCATCCAGAACTCACACGTTAGCCACGAATACTTTTTCCATCACTATTAAATCACACCATCAATCTGTGACCGCCAGGAGTTGGATTTTGACCCGAATCGAGGCGACCAAATAAAAATCTCCAACTGTTTTAAAAGAACGAACGATAAGATAATACCTATTCAGGGAAATGCTCTGGCATCCCATGCGGGCTGGGAATGCAATAAAATGTTTCTTCACTCAATTAAAAGGCCAAAGGTCGCAATAGGGCGCCTCAATATCGTTGAAAAAATTGCTCCCGGAATTATCGAGAGCGATTCGTGTGCAGCGACACGTAACGTCTAACAGAATATGAAAGATATCCTGAGGTACAGGTGGTCACGTACAGATCGAGAGACGATCAATGTCTTTCATCCACGAATATTATTCTTATTTTTTCCGACCAGGCGATTGACGATTTTCCCGTGACCTCAATATGAGTATACCTATTAGCCAAAAAAGCTAAAAAAATAATAACCCCTTATTTGAATTGAAGTTGTAACTAAAAACTAGGTAAAAAGCAAACAGTTCGGAAATCCAATGTATTTAAATTGTAAAATTTCCCGATTTGCTTCAAGCTGACTCGGCTAGTATTAGCCTAAAGAGTGCTATTTTTAGGCACAATTTAGCCCAATCTGGTGTAGCTCAAGTAGCTCTCATTATCTTGCTGCTGAGCACCTTTCAAACGGACAAAGGCGCCGCTAATGGACAGTTTTGTCTGTTTCCAGCCGCGATTAAGTCGCCGGAAATATTTACAGTGCATAAATATTATAATTCGTAAACCACTATGCAAAAACTATCCCGCATCAAAAAACTTACAATATCTTATTGTCACTTACATATTTATCACTTACATATTATTGTAGTAAGTTTGTGGGACGCCGCTAGAGTACGAGGGGGACGATGGTTCCAGCCTCCATGGTGCGTGGCGGGCCCAAGGGGTTTTGTTGTTCTCTGTTGTGTAGTTAGTAGTTATGAAGCTGTTGTGCATTGCGTTGTGAAAACGAGTTGAGTGTTATTAAAGTTTCGTACTCTGAATGTTTATGATTTTAAATTTTGTAAACCTGTGTGGTCACTACAATTTTCAGAAGTGGGATTTCGCGCGCAAAATTTTTTTCGGAGTGAACGATGCATTCATTGTTTGGGACGCAGAATCTCAGTGTGTCTGAGATTCAGGCCGAGCTCAGGAAACGAGGCCTGATTGATACTGGATCACAACCCGAATTGCGTGAGCGGTTGTGGGCAGCAATCATTTACGAGTCGTCAAAAGTGAGCTACATGGAGTCAGCTGTTGACTTTGAGTCGGATTACAATGGCATCAGCAACGTGAAGGAAGACGTGTGCGGAATATCGCCTCACGAGACGTCATCGCCATCTAATCCATTCGTACTGGCTACGCCAATACGTCGTCGAACTGGAGATTACCGTCCTAGTGGGATTGATCAGTCATATGCGTCGATCAATAGCACAAATCCATTTGTTGGAGATGCTTACTCATCGCCGAAAACCGTTCTCTGTGCATCGAGCAATAACAATCCGTTTCTGTATGGCACGTCAAATGGTTATGATCCAGTCACTGATGACGTCACCATTGGCCGGGAAACTCTCGGTTTTCGCGGATGTGACCAGTCGACCCCCTACCACAAGAGTCGTGCTGCTTCGTTCCAGAACGATATTGGGATTCCTTGCGCTCGTGCACAACCAACTTCAACGTTTGCTCTATCATTCAGAGATGTGGAGGGAGCGATCACAAAATTTGAAGGGAACGGTTCGATGCCAGTGGACCATTGGATTAAGGACTTTGAGAGTATGGCAGAATTGTGCGGTTGGGACGACCTGCAGAAATTTATTTTTGCAAAACGTTCTCTGACTGGTGTTGCTCAGATGTTCGTCAATGGTGAACCAGATATTACGTCTTGGGATAAGTTACGAACTTCCCTGGAAGACGAGTTCCGAGCGACTTGGAGTGTGGCGGACATTCACAAAACGCTTCAGCTGCGTAAGAAAACTCAGTCCGAGACTCCATATGAATATTTTCTGATGATGCGAGAGCTTTCAAAAGGGCTAATTGACGACGAATCTCTCATACATTACGTAATCACAGGTATCCAGGACCTGGCCGATCAAAATATGCTCTACGGAGCATCAAGCCTCGCTGATTTCAAGAGAAAATTACGCATTTATGAAAAATGCAAGGCTGACAAACCTTCTTTGACACCAAAGCTGCCTGAACGAGCATCCTCAACGATGAAGTATCGACCACCCGCCGGGACCAGCGCACCCGTGGAGAAGACGCCTTTTTCATCCTGGAGGAAATGCTACAATTGTGGCCAGACGTCTGATCATCTTGCCAAGGACTGTCCCAAGCCGAGAAGGCCGCCTGGTTCGTGCTTCGGTTGTGCCTCAACAACCCATTTATTCTCAGAGTGCCCAAATCGGCGCTCCATGGATACACCAGGTCTACGTCCTCCTCGATCTGGCGTCAACTTCATCGATGTTGACAACATGGCCCCTTCTTATATGGCTGAGGTAACCATTGAAAAATATTCGCTGTCAGTCAATGCGATTTTGGACACAGGTTGCCCTGTATCACTGCTTGTTGAATCCGTGTTGCCTGCAAATGTCACGTTGAGTCCAGTCCCCCTAAATTTCATGCTTTCAGGTGTTAACCAAAGCCAGGTTAAAATGTTGGGGCAGTTCGATTGTGAAATTGTTGTCCAGAATTGTAAGCTGAATTGCACTTTTGTTGTTGTGCCTTACGGAACGATAAGCTGGGGTTGTCTTCTGGGCAGAGATTTTTTTGCCAATAAAAATATCATTATAGAATTAGGTGATAAGGTGAGCATACGGCCAAAACAGAATTGTCCCAGGTCAGCCCAGGGGTGGTCAGACATTTTATCCATTGATGTGACACCTGATTTGCAGCCAAATTTGAAAATTAATGAGCAAATTGATATGGCACACCAACACAGGTTGTCTCAAATTTTCCAAAAATTTTATTTTAACGCTGAAAGGCCTAGCGAGCCTGTTACAAATATTGAAATGAAAATCAAAGTAAAACCAGATCACGATCCGGTTTTTTTTCGTCCTCGTCGACTTTCTCACGATGAAAAGCTGGCGGTTGCTGAAATCATATCGGATTTGCTTGATCGGAAAATTATTCGGCCTAGTTCCTCGCAATATGCAAGCCCAATTGTCATGGTTCGGAAAAACAATAAATTCAAGGCCAGAGATTTGAACTTTATTCGTGATCGGGCTGCCGAGCGACAAGAAGTTGCTGCCAGGAAAAACGAAGCTCAGTACAACCGAAAGCACAAACCTCTGACGAAATACAAAATAAATGATTATGCCAAGATAAAAAAACGTGAAAACTGGGGTCAAAAAAAAAAAAAAAAAAAAAGTTTCTATTTGTAAATTATGTTTCTATTTGTAAATACTTGTAAATTATGTTTCTATTTGTGTTATTTATTTTGTATTGGTTGGGGTCCAACCTTTGTCAGAATGGCCGAATTGTAGTAAGTTTGTGGGACGCCGCTAGAGTACGAGGGGGACGATGGTTCCAGCCTCCATGGTGCGTGGCGGGCCCAAGGGGTTTTGTTGTTCTCTGTTGTTGTGTAGTTAGTCGTTATGAAGCTGTTGTGCATTGCGTTGTGAAAACGAGTTGAGTGTTATTAAAGTTTCGTACTCTGAATGTTTATGATTTTAAATTTTGTAAACCTGTGTGGTCACTACATTATAATATGGTGGTCCTAAAATCAAACAAACAGAACAGAGCTTCAGATAGAATTTCACACATTTAACTCAGACCCTCTTTCTGAACAAGTGAGTGTCCGTCTGCGAGCATTTACAATAATTGCCGCATCACGTTAGAAAAATTAAATTAAACTATGAACACTAATTAGCAGCGATTTATTAGTAGTTTATATTCAATTTATTTGTATCTATAGCAGCAATGAAATATTTAGCACACCTCAATAAACAGAGGACTCCATCTCCGTCTCTTCATAATTATACATAAGGATAATTGAATAATTAATCCTAATTATATTCATTGTATGGAATAAATATTAAAGCTTAGAGGAAAAAATATCTTCCTTTTCTTTATCTCTGAAATTCAATTTAACAAGAAAAATTCAACATTGCGCCCTAGGTGAAAATTCTCATTGATCGAAAAAAGCATTTCCTAGCTCGCTGACAGCTCAATAATCAATTAACAGCTTTGCAAAACAAGACCGAAACACAATTCAATTTTCTAGCCGCGGCGGGAAATGTCTAGCACTTATTCAAAACTGGACGAACAGCCCTGATAACATGTAAATGATTAAGCGCCTTTGCGCTAACGCAACAGGACCGGCTAGCCCGGCATAATTAACAGACACGTTAATTCAGGAGCTGGTTAATCAGTTACGGGCGTGCGGCCACGCGAAACGCCCAGGGCCCGAGAAAACGACTTTGAAAAGAATACGTTTTGTCGCGATAGCGAGAAGACATCGAAATATGAAATTCCAATTTTCGGTAACCGTGTTGCGTTGGGATGGAATTGGTTGACCGAATTATTGATTTATCTAACTGTACATTTGTTAGGAATGGCCCACTTTTCCCAGATGCATCCCTTTCAAACAAAATATCAATTACAATCGTCAGAAACATTTTTAAAATTTGCAAATTTGAAGTCTGATTCAGTCCATAACCACAAAATAAAGATACTTTTCTCCAATGCAACCTACTACTCAATTAAAGGCGTTTAGGTTCGAGAAGTATTAAATACGATGAATAAACTGAATTGATGAAAGAGAGTTTTTCTATTGAGTTGAAAACCATGGTAGGAAAGGCAGTTTTCGAGACCAACAGCTTAGGCTGCATTTTCCTCAAAATGGAATTGTCGGACATATTGCTCCGGGTCGATTAGGTATTGATAGGTAAGCTAAGGTATTTGAGGTCAATTCACAATGTGGCACTTTTCAGAAATGATACGAAATATTGCGGCAGCGTCCCGCCGTCTGCCGCAAACCCGTCAGTAATTATCCGCAAGACGGACGGCAGACACGACCCGGCTGTCAAAGACACTGCCAGAAGAAGGGAGTTTCATGTAATCGGAGGCTTAAAAGCGTCTAATCGATATTGGCACGCGGAAAAGATCGTCCGACGTTAAAGGAACGATACGCACCGATAAGTCATCATCCTTATTGCTACTATGGTTAAGGCGGATGGACAGCACACGTACGGCCTGAGCCGACCTCGAATAAGAAAACCGCGAGGAAATGTATTCAGTAGAAAAAGATGCTGACCGCTGCGACGCCGCGGCTGGAAATGTTAAAACCTTGTTTCTCGCCCGGGACGCAACCTCGTGCCTCGCTTTGGCTTAATAAAACGCAACACGCATTCGATGGGTTCCATAAACGGACTCGACGACCCGACCACTAAATGGAAGGATCCTTGAAGTCTAGAGCTCGTAGTTGGAGCCGAGCATTTATCGAAAAGCCGAGGAGTGTCCGTTGGAGAATGTCGGTAGTCGCTATTGAGGTTTTCTATTCGCACAGAAGGTGTGTCCTGAGGTGGCGAGGTGTAGTTAGATACCTAGGGACCTGTTCAGATTAATAAAACGGTGATAGCACGCCCACACAGGCGCCACAAGCGATTTGAGTTTTTTTTATTTTTACTGCTGTCTGAGAATTTTTGACTTCAACGGCTAATATTGAGAAACCCTCTAAAATTTGGAAGTATGGTATGCTTTGTTTAACATTTCGCCGGTGAAGGAGAGAAACCTCGTATCTCCATTTTGTTGAGACCGCCACTGTTCCTATGTCACATTGAATTTCTGTGAACCGAACAACGTTACCGATTGTCTAGGGACCCTCAAAGTGTCACCGAGTCAGATCAAAATCTGTGACACAGGTAACGCTGATTTTTCGCCACCAAGTGTGAAAGAGCGGAATGATAGTTTGGATGAAACATTTTGTGTCGCGTTTTCGATGAATTTTTAACCGACTTAAAAAGAAGGAGGTTATTCAAGTTGACTTGTCGGAAATATTTCTGTACGTCGCTTTTTTCACACGATACTCCCATGTTTATATATAAACAGGCATATATGCCTAAATTTTTTACTCAATTTAATTTTCCGATTTTCGATTTTAGGACGATAACAGGACTTCCATTTACTCCGTCAACATGGTAGTAAAAATAAACGAATTTAGACCACCAATTTGAAAAATATAATAAAATTCTTCCAAGGAGAAACTCTCTGGCAAGGTTTGGAGAAAATCACTCGATCCAATCATAAAAAAGTCGTGGACCTCGGTCAGTTCAGCTGGAACAAACGGGAGGAATCCATCGGCCGAAAAAATGAACGCGCATGATTTTTTCCGCAGCCTAAACGGAAAGGATACGAGACAAATCGTATCTCACTATTGGCGCATCGCTAATCGTAATCGATGAGGTATCGAAAAGACGATAATAGCGTTACGATCGCTCTAAAGATGTATATTTTTAAAGAGGGAGAGAAAAAAAATAATAATTCGTCTCGGTTCATTTTATAGGTGCGGGTATTTGGCAAGTTGATGCCGTGTTGATAGGCAGGGAGTTACCCGAGGGGCTAAGCCACGTCTTATACCGTATAATTATATGGACTCGCTTCCTATCTATCAAAACCTCGAATCCCTCTGACCATCCCGGGCCTCTCTGCAAGAACCTTCTTTATTGTTACAACACGTTCTTCGGGGAACTTTTTTCTGTTCCACTCTCGTTTTTTACCTTTTTTCTCGTTCACTCTCTTCTTCTGTCCCTTTCTTCTCGTTTTTCATTATTTTCTTTCTCATAACAGAGTGTGTACGGGTACGATTTTTATTTTTACTCCACCGAATAAAGAATCGTCGTTTTTTGTCCCCTGGGCATTCGAGAGCATTAACCATCGTGGCCGCGTTTCCTCACTTAACAATCCACGTAATTTCGAAGATGAGATTCACACCTTGAGGCCAATATCGTGCGAGCATGGGTCGAATTGCGGCAAATTGGTTTCGACTTCGAGAACACTTTGGACAGGTCGAAAAACGATTGAATTATTGTCTCCAGGCGTTTGCAGAACTGACGGTTGGGATGGAGAATTCGGGAACATCTGCCATTTGAGTAGATACCAAGGAACTTTGCTCTACGTGCTGAAATGAGGAAGAATAGTTGAAATGTTGCTATTTGGCTATGTTTATATTTTGGTCCCTGATCGTGGCGCATCCTAAAAAATTGCGGATAAATGACTGCGTGACAGGCTTAATACTTCACATATCTAAGGTCTAGGAAAAAAACATCAATTTTTTCTCTCAAAAAAAAAAAATAAATAAATAAATAATAAAATAAAGAGGACCCAGGTACAACATGTTGTTGTGATATTTGGAACTGAGATCTCCATAAAGGGCCCAATAATTTTGCCTTACCCACAAGGACAGGGGTTAATGATCACCCATCCCCCTAGAGCTAGCTCGAGAAGACACTCAACTCCTAATCCCACATCCGGCAGATAACTACCTCGTCCTTGCCATCCTGCCACAGCAAGAGTATTACTTTACAGTAACTGTAGAGTACCAAGTCTCTTGCAGTCGTTTCTCACAGCTGAATCGACGAAGCCCCCAATTTAAATTATCCCTTAGAGGCACACACCCTGTGCCTGCTTTCTAGAAATGTTTCTACTGAAAATAAGAATAATCCTCCCTCCCAGATTTGACGCTCAGATTTTTACGTGGATCCTTTCGAACTGTCTAGACATACGGAGCGTCGTCTCGAGAGTCGGGGAGGTCCGAATATTTTTCGGGCATGGGCAAGCAAAAATGCTTCCGAGAAATGGATTTTCGGGATCGTAAATCGGATAGGCAAAGAGAATCGAAGAGGAGGCAGAGCAGCTCAGATTTTCAAGGGTGATAGGGCACCTTGGTCGCTTGTTAGCTCGTGTGGAGGGCCCGGCCCCCCTCCCCCGCCACACCTCGTACGCCGACCGGTACGCGCACACGGGAGTAGTTTTAAAACAGCTCCACACAGGGCCGGATGGAGTTCCTTTGACTACTAACCGTTTCGAAAACATTTTCATCCTCAGGATAGGAGAGCCGCCTTCACATAACTACATACTAACTACGGCATAATGATCTTCCCTTCCCGTCGGCACATCCAACTCCTCGCTGTGCGCACACGCTCGACGACATTACGATCCTGATAAGCGTCTTCTCGTTACTCAAGATCGAAACCGCACAGACTATGCTGCGGACATTGGGAGTTAGTTGTAGATTATTCGAATGAGGATGATCAACAGCCGAATAGGAAGAATGTAGAACATGTAGAAACAGGAATGAAACAAAACCTTAACTAGGTAGGTACCGACCTTAGGGTCGGCGAGAAGTGAAGTCCTGAGAAGAGTTTCTGGATGAAACATCTTCCAGAGCTCAGGATACCAGGACTAAGGACTAGGAGGATTCCCTTGGACTATTGAGGTTGGAGTAGGTACAATTTTTGACAAAATGTGAGGCTTAGCTCGCCAAATGGTGAGCAAACTATACTATACTTCCGTTATCGGGACAGGGGTCACACTTACATCGGGATAACTGACTTCCATCAAATTGAGAGTAGATCCTGCATTCCTAAATACAAATTCTAGTAGCGTTTTCGAGGAGAGAGGCCGAAGTGGATCCAGAGTTGTGGTGGTACCTCATCCCCTGTCCTTGCGGTAAAGTCACGAAGCCCGTGCGCGATTTTTTTAATTCAAGGAACCGGTCCAAAGTCCGGATGAGGAGTATAGGGAAGCTCCAGTTTCGTGGTTCCAGCACAACTCTGCGGTCACTCCTCAAAAATGCTACGGGCATTCCGCCTCCTTAGGGTAGACGGTTGGACGTAAGACCAAAAGAACCCTCTAGCACTGGAATTATTCCATACTGTTGTTCGTGACATTTTTGACGAAATGGATGAAACTGAATGAGTATTTCGGCTTTTTGGAGGCTTTCGGGATGAAAAATTCCAAAAACATAAAATGCAAATTTTGAAGCCAGTTGAAAAATGAGAACGATTAATTACCGGGATGAAAAAATCCTTCCAATCTTACAAGCTGGTTGGTGATGGATGATGAAGGTGATTAATGATGAATGGAGGTGGGCATAAATGGTTAGGGCCTGCAGAAGGTTCGAACGTAAGGTCTTCGTGAGAAAGTAGGCGCATTTGTGAAGATGATTTTGTCGCAATAGTTGGTTGAAAATTCGGATTCAATTTCAAACGAGAAATTTCAAAAGGTGATTGACCTCCCGGGCACTCGGCTAATGAGATGTGCCGAGGTATCGTACCCGTTTTGCAGGGCGAAAGAAATGCACCTGCGCACCTTCAGCTCTTTCCGTCCCATTGTCTCGTTCGGTTGTAACGCGTTATTTATAACTTCGAAAGCCTTAAAACCGTTTATGAATAGAAGGTTTTTTGGTAACTACAAGGGCTACAATTAGGGCATCCTCCCGAACCTCCTAATAGGTCTGCCCTGTAAACCTGCCAAACCCATGTGTACATAAAGAGGGGCCTTGCCGAAAAATAACCCAACCCGGAGTTATAACTCGAGGTTTGTCTTCTCGGTTTGCTTTTGGATCGGGCCGAGGGTGTGGCCAGACTGGACCAACTTCGGAGCCGATCTCCTGTCTTTGACCAGTGGTCGATGAACCTAATGAGGTTTAAAGCTTCTCCCCATTTCTTATAATAGCTTCCCCTCGGTTAACTACTAATTTTTACCCAATTTCCACCTCCAATTTACTGGTTGGCTGGCTGATTTCAATTTGAGGCAATTTTTTCTAACTGAAAAGAACCCGGCTTTTTCTCGTAAAACCGGATTTTGACAAATTATCATAATCTGTCGCTACAACTTGATGTAAACGATGCCCGTGAAAACGTAGGTACATAATAGGTATTATAATATAATATCGACGATGAAACTGCAATACTGCCCAATTCAAAGCATCGTGTCTTTTGGGGGCGTCTGGGTTGCCTACTTCTCAAAACTTGGATTGGTGGCAACTTGGCAAATCACGCGTCCATAGATTGCATGGCAAAGGAATTGGGCAGTATTGATTCTACACCGTCGATATATTTAAGATACAATTAATGTATCATTTATTCGCATATTTTGGCACTATAAAGAAGGCATATTTAAACCCTCAGCACGTCATTGAAGAAAATCGATATAATTGAGCAGTCATGAGGAGGTGTCTAAATTTTAATAAATCCTAGTATAATTTAAAAACGAACGAAAGACATTTTTCTGCTTACCAAAAACAGGGCTGACATCGTTCCTCGTCGCATTTTTACTAGACGAATAACTTTGACCAGAAACAACTTTTTCCTGCAAAAAAAAAGAAAACAAAAATTAGCACAATAATAATATTTAATTAAACGTTGAAGAAATAGATTTACATCAGGCTCGATTGGAATGATGGCAAAATTTACGGAGCAAAATATTGCAGTATTGTGTTATCTACGCACCACTCGTTTTGTTCATTTTTGCACATTTTGTGTATTTTCCTGATTTTTTCTTTTATCTACCTTTCTGGTTCGTTTTTATTCAACTCTGTGTTTTAGCAGGTATCGACAACATTTTTACATATTTTATCCATCTCTAAGGTCAAATTTTGCCAAATTTTCAACATCCTGGATAGCTTAACAGAGAAAATAATTGATAATGGCACCAACAAAAATCAAGGCGTAACAATTTTGGTGAAATTGGACTTGAGACGAGTACCTACCTAAACTCAACATTCCTACCTATTTCAGGCCAGAATGTACCCTAGCTTTAGGCGCCCATAATGTATCCATAGCTTTCCCATAATGACGATCACTTGTTATCAGTTCCTCCTGAGATCCAAAAAGAGCGCAAACTGTTCTTTTCACATTTTAAACCTCAGCATACCATGAACCTAAGACACGATTTGGGCCACGAAATATACCAGAGATGAGGCAAAACTGGGCATAAATTGTTAATTTTCGTTATTTCATTGTCAATTTTATTAATTAAATAAAATGAGAATAAATTCTGTCGACAATATTCGCATTGACGAGGCCCGCTTTTGCAAGTGACGGGATGACAACTTAAGCACAAAATTGGCACCCGCCTTATTAGATTGCTCAATGTTTGACCAGATAAACTGCTATCATATGTCAACACAAATTGCTCTTATTCTGAGCGCCGGGATCCGTCGGGGGAGAGGGCAATTTGTTCTTTTCAATTCAGCGTTGGCGGCCACTTAAATATACGAGTAACTGTCACACTTAACTATGTCGCAGAACAAAAGGAATCCGTCCCAACTGATATTCGTCCGTCGACGACAAACCCATCAGTTCCATTAGCAGTATGCACTTACCAAGGCCACTCGAATTTGACGAATTCCGAATTGAGGAATTAACGAATTTCCCATTAGGTCCGGATACGTCAACGTTTTTGCGTTTGAACGTGAAACCAGTGATAACACACAATACTTCCATATTTTGAAACGTAAGAGTGTGACACAATTTGATCATATTTTGACCGCTTTTAAGGGTGTTTAGGTCAAAAATATCAAAAAACTCAATGCCAATTTTAAAATTGGCCCAAAATACGCCACATTATCGGAATATGAAAAAGTATCGGAATATTTAGCAAGAAAGAACGAAGATTTCAAGACCAAGAACGCTTAAATCGGTTCATTTTTGTGGCCGGAAAACAATAAAATAGAAAACACTAAAAATGCATACGTATCGGAAGTACTGTAAGTTATTCACATTCCGATCAAACAGGGTCAATGTTTTTGGTTTTTCGATGTTTTTGGTCAATGGCGTATAGACTATACGGTATATGAGATTACATGGATGATGATAATGAAGAAGAGGAGGGTGTGATAGCATTGACTGGGAAAACGGACATTGGAAAGTGATAATTTTTATGGTAATTATGATAATTTCTAGAAATAATGTACCTATGCGATAATTCGAGAAATTGTTCTTGCAACACTCCCTCAAACTTTTTCGAATGTATGCGCTTAGAGCCGGAGATGAACGAATAAATCGTATTTTTATCTTTTTTTTAGTTCGAGTTTTGTCTTTATTGAAAAATGCAGCTAAAAAAAGCGTTCTTGAGGCAGGTAGGCTGGGGTTCTTTGGTTTGATGGGTTGGTTTTTAGCGTATGAGCAAAAAAGTGTGTTTGTTGACCGCTAAATGGCCTACATTTATTTTTTTTTATTTTTTCCATGACATGTTTGGGGTTTTTACGTATTTCCATGTTTGTTTCACTGGTTTTTGCTTTTTCCTTGGTATTGAAGTCTCCTAGTGAATAAATATCCCATAAATCCTACATAATAGTAAAAAACAATGCCTACCCAAGTTGAAGGACAAGTATTAAACGTAAAAAATAGTTCAAATCATCCGTTTCTTCTATAATAAGGTTGAATAATTTTATGGCTCAGTAAATATTATAGGTACTATAAATAAATATCGAACTGATGGCCAATAATCGTTCGTGTTGCGGTCACATCGCTAGAACGTGGTTGCAACATGATCGAAGATCGAGATGAGTTGGTGGAATGTCCAAATGGTTTTTATTCGCAATGAACCGATGCGATCCTACCTTTGTTGGGATGAATATTAATCTTAACAATCGATAATAAGGCGGTACCTAACAGCAGAAAAATGCGAAAGCACATCTTCACTCAATCATAAAAGCCTAGGATTTCGTTGTGAAAATCAAGGATTTTTTAGGGAATCAAATTTTTTGTAATGAAGTATTATTTTAATTAAGTTAAGAAATAAGGGATTTTTTCTCTTGATTAGCCAATGAAGCAGATGCTCAAAGAAACATTTTTACTCGTTTTTTTCTACAAGGGCATTAAATGTCTGTTATCAATTTTATTAGGCTGACAATGGAGCATAGCACACGCAGCGTAGTCTGTTGCTGGTATTCGAATTGCTGTATTCTGATGAGATAAATTAAATTCAATGAATAGGTAGGTAGAAATTTAAGTACTGATCGAAACTTTGATAAGCAAGCCAAAGGAGGAGGACGAAGGAGGATTGATAAAGCTTATCAGTCAGCCTCGACTCACGTAAGCGTAAAAGTGAACCTTTGCTCTTCAAAATTTGAAGTTATTATTATTTTATCATTTAATGATAAAAATTTCAAATCGGAAAAAAGGTTATGAATTGGAGGAGATACGGCCATTTTTGTAAATGACCAAAGAAGGCACTTGTACAGGAAGTCACTTATCATACACTTATCAGTAAAAGTGTATGATAAAGTAACGCAAGTTTTTCTGAAGCTCCGATCTGATTTTCGATTTTGGGACGATTACTGGCAACTTCTTCGTAAATATGGAAGTACAAATAGGTACGTCCGTAGACAAAATTTGTCAGGTACAAATATTTAATATTAAATATAAAATAAAATATTATAAAATTTTTATATTCTCAAAAGAAACTGTCCAGTAAAGGGGTTTCTCTACGGATTTTTTTGCATACCTACTGAGGTGTTGGGTACAAAATTTCGGACATTTTCAATGGTAAACGTAGATAACACACAATACTTCCACATTTTGATGAGTGAATTTTTGACCCAATTTGATTTTATTTTGACTACTTTTCGGGGATGTTTAGGTCAAAAAATATTAAAAAACTCACCTAAATTTTAAAACTCGCCTAAAATCGGAACATAAAAAATATTCACGTATTCTTCACGGTTAAATTAAGATTTTAAGACCAAGAACGCTCGAATCGGTTCTTTTTAGAGTCCAGGACAAAGCAAAACAGAGAAAATTAAAAGTGCGAATATATCGGAAGTACTGTGAGTAAATCAAATTCCGGTCATCAGAGAGATAGGTCTTACAAACATTTCAGTTTACGAAATTTGAAAAATAGTTGAGAATTGAAGGAGCTATGGCCATTTTAGTCAATGACCACAGCTGGACACACGGACACTTGTTCAGGAAGGGATTTTGAGTAAAAGTGGACGCCTAAAAGATTTTCGCGAGGCTCCGATCCGATTTCCGAATTTAGGACGATTACAATACTTCAATTTACTTCGTTAATATGGAAGTAAAAATAAGTAAATCTTCAGACGAATAACCGGGAATTTTCTCATCATAATAATAACCCTTCAGTTTGTTCTTTCTCTACGGATTTTTCCAGCACGACTACCGGGTGGTGTATGGGGTATCAAATTTCGTACATTTCTTACACGATAAAAGAAGAAAAAGAAAAAAATTCTCGACATACCTCGGATTCGGTGAGATCAATGAGACTGCTCTTCTCTTCGGTCAGATTTTCCGAGCTCCGTTTCTCATCTTCGCCTTCGTCTTTGAACACTTTGACTTCGTCGGTACTGCCTAAATCATCACCGCCGCTTCCGCTGCTCACATGCGGCATTTTAGACGTAACGCACACGCGCACCAACCGACGGCTCCTGTCTAGATCACATAGCAGCGGGAAGTTGCGGTCCTCCGAACGAAAACAAACGCCACCGCCGCGCACGTAGGGAACCGGACCGGGACACGGGGCACGTGAACGACCGCGATTTTAACGAGGCGCCTTCCCGTCCGGGACGAATAGAAAAACCCGCGTCGGCTCGACGTGTTCTACCTTCAGTGCGACGACCGGTGAACGATGAGCGCAAGACGCGTCACGACTCCCATCCTGGAACGCTCCTTGTTGAATACTGAGCTGGCAGAGCGCGTCCCGCGCGGCGGAGGGGGTGCGGCGTGAGCGGGATGGAAGCGGCGGAACGGGTTCCGACTCCGACGAAATCCCGCCGCGCGGCTCTCGACCAATGAGACGCCTTCTCGGCGGTGACCTCCCAGCGGTCCGCCTGCCGATAATGGCAGCCGAGCCCGAAGTTGGCCGATCTTTAACGAGCCGTGCCCGCCCGGCCGCCCGGCTCGTCATTTCCTCTCGCTTCCACGCACGTCGCGCATGCTTTTGCCCTTTCGCTCGCACGCGCCGCTGCCCATAGGAGCCGCTCGCTTCCTTCGCCTCGCGCTGGCCAAGTTCGCCGCTTGCCCAGTGTCCAACGTGGATCTTCACGCGCCGGTTTCGCGCGCTTTTGCCGAATTTTGGCGCTTATGGGGGTGGGGCGGGGTGGCCGAGTGCCGGCTAAATATCGATACTTGAAGCTATCGATAGTTGAAGCTATCGATACTTTCGACGATACCGGTGAAACCTATCGACTGTTCCAGTGGCTAGAGATGGCAAAAATTTTCAATAAATCGATTTATCGGTATATCGTTAGAACCAATATATCGGAGATCAAATATCGATATATCAAGGTTTCGATATATCGGCTAATGATTCTTCCTGGATTCAGCACCTGGATGGTGCTGGCCCAAAAATGAAATGCGAACGGATCTTAATAATCCGCACTGTATGCGAGCTGCCCAGTAAATTCAACTTTTTCATTGAAACAAATAAATTGATGAAGATACCTGTGATATTACAGTTTATCCCATGTTTTTCGAGCATGGGTCATAAAATTGTATAGGAACTTGTTGGTGTCAAAAGTCACTTACTTCTAAAGAAGGTTAATTCACGCAAATACCTTAATGTGAAGAATTGCAATGTAAAAAATTGTGATGTAATGTGAAACACATGTGAATAAAAATTAATGTTGAGGAAAAATCATTCTGGAAAAATCCGAAAAAATCGCCTAAGTAAAACCTTTATCCTACTTCCAATATTTTTCGGGAAGGGCATTCTGGACATGTTAGATCCTAGGCTGGCATAATATAACATATCATGTTCTTCGTAACTTGTTGAGGATCGACCCGTTATTCAATTTTTGAAGTCAAATATCAGGGTTATGGTCTTCAGAAAAACTGCCGCTTTCGCCGAGCTTTCGAAAACTTATATTTTCATCATATTTTCTCTGATGAAAAAAATATAAGTTTTCGAAAGCTCGGCGAAAGAGGCAGTTTCTCTGAAGACCCTAACCCTATTTGACTTCAAAAATTATGCTCTTCTTATGAGTCTGCTTCTCAGAAACCAAAAATGTCCTCAAAAGTGAGAAAAAGTAGTTTTGAACCAGAGAATTGTGGGTTTTTATTGTGCAAAGTGTGGCTTATTCGAAGAATACTTGAAAAAATCGTATCTTGGAAACGGGTTGGGGTAGGAAAATGCGGTTAAAGGCGTTTTGTTCAATTTTTGGTCTAGTTTCCCCCCAAAATATTTTTCATGCTAGGTTTCGGTCATTCTGTACATGACTATCCCCCTCAACGTAAGTAGGTACTAACTGACCGATCACATAGCTGGGGGATCCTTCCGTTTTGATTTTTGGCACGTTTACCTCGAGTTGCGTGCGTGCGGGTATACGACGCATTCACGATGGGATAGTGGCGCCCTCACAACTTCACCGTTCAATATTTGGGTTGCTCGGCTTTCGAATTATTTAGGAAACGAGAAACGGCGGGGCAAAAAATTAGCAAAAAAGAAAAGGAGGATTTTTTCTGAATCGGTAAACACTTAATTTCACATGGCAGCTCCGGAGATGGGGGTCTTCTCAAACAGAGAGCGCCAGTTCTAATTTGCTTGGGAAAATGAGTGAGGGGCTTTGGTGGGTGAAAAATAGCGCCAAGCTTCCACAATATCCTCATGTAACCGGATGGGAATTAGACCAAGCGAGATGGGAGGGGCGGGGGAGGGGTAGGGGCGAGAGGACCGGAGAGGTGGGGGGAGGATAAGTTCAAAGGGAAAATTCCACCCCTGTCGGATGTGCTGGGCCCTCGCCGAAGGGGTTCTTGCTAATTAATGGCAGAATCGCTTAGCAGTCGACAGCGTGCTGAAGGGGCGAAGCATTCAGCCACTCCGCCCCACTCTTCCGGCGGCTACCGAATTCTTCCTCCCTTCAGCAGCAGCTCCGTCTCAAAAATTTTTTCGCCGTTTTGGGAAAAAACTTCCTTTTTTTTGCCAATAAGAAAAACAAATATTGGCACAAGGGAAACGTCCGGGGGTGAAAGAGAAAACTCTTTGAACCGTTTGAAATCCTTGCAATGGCTGCCAAGTAAAATCGTCTCCACCCTCTTCGCTTCCTTTTACGATGAAAACCCCTCCGACTCCGACGACGTGTGTTTCAAGGTTTTTCCTGTCGCGCTGGTGCTTCCAGCCTGACGACGTGCAAAAAACTCCTCGGGGTCCCCTTGATTTGCCTACCTATCCGTATATTTTTTCCAAAAGAGAGCCAACTGAGCATGTCAAAAGTTTGTTCGTCCCGTTGCATATTTGTATGGGCGATGTTTACAAACTGAAGGCGGATTCACATCTAAGCGAATCCGCGTCGAACGGGTGAAATGAGAAAATAGGTAGGTACAGCGCTCAACTTTAATTATGATAAAAATTGATAACTTTCATAACATACCTATCTCTCCGCACCTCGTGTGCCATTTTCATGGAGACATCAAACATTTGAAATTAGAAACAAAAATTAAAATTCCAAACTTTCCCAAAAAAACCCAAAGTGAAACTAAACCAGTAACTATCACTCAAACTGAAACTGGAACTCTAACTAAAAGCGAACTCAAACTCGATGTGAAAGTAAACATAACCAGTGGTGCGTAGATAACATACAATACTTCCATATTTTGAAACGTAAAATTGTGACACAATTTGATCATATTTTGACTGCTTTTAAGGGTGTTATGCCAAAAATATCGAAAGATTCACTATTAAAATTTTAAAATTCGCCCAAAATGAAAAAAACGCCACATTTTTGGAATGTAAAAAATATACACATATTCTGCAAGGTAAAACAAAGATTTTAAGACCAAGAACGCTCAAATCGGTTCATTTTTGCGGCCGGAAAAAAATAAAATAGAAAACACTAAAAATGCAAATATCTCGGAAGTACTGTGCGTTATCCAAATTCCGATTAAACAGGGTGTTAGGTCTTGCCGAGACCAACATTTCAGTTCAAGAAATTTGAAAAAAGGTTGAGAAATGAGGGAGTTATGGCCATTTTTGTAAATGACCACAGACGGACAGACGGACAGACGGACACACGGACAAACGGACACACGGACACACAGACACTTGTTCAGGAAGTGATTCTGAGTAAATGTGTATAAGAAAAAGTTTTTTCTGAAGCTCCGTTCCGATTCTCGATTTTAGGACGATCACAATACTTCCATTTACTCTGTAAATATGGAAGTAAAAACGGAACTCTAACTGAAACTAGATTTCAAATTGATACCAAAAGTGAAACTTGAACGAATTTTAATCTGACTATAAAAGTTGAACAGGAACAAAAATTCAAATCGAAACTGAAAATTAAAAATGAATCTCAACCGTAAAGTAGAAGTAAAACTCAAACTGACGCTAAAAATTCACTCACATTTTCGGGAGGTGAAACGCAATCTAACATTTTTAACCTGGAGGGTTTTAGTCTGGACGTGAAGGTGAAAGTAAAACTGAAACTGAAGTTCAAATTGAAACTTGAAGTGGAACTCAAACCAGAATTTTAGTTCGTTTCATTATCAGTTGTTGCAATTTCAAATTTACTTTCACTTTCAGATTAAAATTCAGTTCTAGTTTCACGTTCTGTTTGAAGTTCAGCTTGAGTTTTACTTTCATTTTGAGAATCAGTTTTAGTTCGAGCTCCGTTTTCATTTCAAGTTTGATTTGCAGTTTACGTTTGATTAACAGTTTTAGTTCCACTACCGTTCCAGGTTCCACCCGATGACCGAAGTTGTCCAGGGCGTGCCCTGCCTCCCTAAAGGAGAGGATCGGAAGTAGTCAAGACATGTCGCTCTAGTTACACTTGGTGATATTCATTGCCTCACCATTTTGACTATCCCAAGAGCGTGAACTCATTTACAGGCTGTTTCATCTTAGTCATTACATGCCTAGGTACTTATAAAGGACAAAAGATAAACCATCTCTAAAAGTAAAGCGTTTACAAAAGGAATGACACCTGTGTGGTCTGCCTTGCTGCCCGAACATTATTGCTCTTTCCCTCGATTCCAAACCTTTTGAACCCCCAACGAACGTTACAAGAGACTGATCGTCTCATTTGTATCGAACAAATACGGCGAGTCTCAATTCAAGTATCTGCTCTAATTTACCATTAAGACCATCTCAGAACGTTGAAGGGTTTCTCGTTTGTAGCCGGTGCAATTTCGATGAGCATCAAAGGTGAAAAATAAACCTCCACGGGCTCGACCAATTTTCCGCCCACTTTATTGGACGGACTATATTGGTTTTCGTAGCAGGCCCTCCGTAGAAAACCAAACAACCCCCTTTTGACCGTCGATTGTCTTAAAAACAACGATCAATGACTACCGAAGGATAAAGGGGCTCCTCAGGGAGAGGAATAAAAAAATCCTTGGTAATTAAAATCTCTAGGCTTCTGAATTTTTTATGAACGCGAGCGAGATAGGACACAAAAGATTTTAATGGCTTGGTTTTATTTTCATGAAAAAGTTGGAATAGTTGACATTGTAGAAGTGTGGTATCCGCCTGAAATAAAAATACGCCAATTTATAGAAACATAAAAAATTTTCACATATTTTGCAAGGCAAAATGAAGATTCTAAGACCAAGATCAAATCGCTTAATTTCTGTGGCCGGAAAAAATGGGTCATTCTAAAATTATGGGACTATTCATGTCACAAAGCCTTCACACGTCAACGGTGAGGTAGAATTTTCTTCTTTTTTTTCTACAAGGTAGAGCTCCACTGGTCCTACATGATTTCATAAAGATTTGGCCTAATTGGTGATTACATGACCTAATTAGAATACAAATGTTGCGATTAAATGACAATGACAATGTGAAATGTGATGAAATAAACAATGGGAGATCACTAGAGGAAGGCAGTCGGTAGATCTGAGTGGGGAGGTCGGTGGAAAACCGGTCCCCAAACAAGTAGGTAGGCTGCGCGGGCAGAAGTGAAAGGCTCGATCGTCCGTCCTTCTCCCTCGCCGAGGGTCTCCTCCTTGCGGTCCGGTTTCAGAGAACATCAGGCTCTTCGATTTAACGCTTGAGAGCTCGACGGTTTCTCGTGATTTCATCGATTGTTCGACGTTGCGCCTCGTGATTTCTATCGAGTGCCGATCAGATGAGTGATTAAATCCAATCAGTGGGCAAACAATAAATTTCATACGAAAATATCTACAAAAAATATTATATTCTTAAGTTTTGTCTCAGTAAAACCCCCCTGTTTAACCGAAATTCGGAAGTATTGAAATATAAAAGTCTATCTACGCTTTTTTTCACGTTTCAAAGGTTCTAGAACACAAATCTGCAATAAAAATTTTTTCTCACAACCCAATTTTTATTACCCAATTATTATTAAAAAAATTGTACCTATATACCTAGTACAAATTTTCAAAATTCGATATTTCAGAAACAACGAGGTAAAGTGTGGTCCCGCTTCAGAATTGTACTGAGGGAACCCTACAAAGACCGTAACACCAAAAAAAAAGTGGGGAAATCAACTTTTTTTTCGTTTTTCCGACACCTGAAATAGTTCCATAATTTTAGAATGACCCAAATATAAAACACTAAAAATGCAAATATTTCATAAGTGTTGTGAGTTATTCAAATTTTGATTTAACAGGGTGTTAGGTCTTGCCGAGACAAACGTTTCAGAAATTTGAAAAAAGGTTGGGAATTGAGGGAGCTATGGCCATTTTTACTTCTATATTTACAAAGTAAATGGAAGTATTCTGCCGTCCTAAGATAAAACGTCCTGAGTCGCCTGCAATTTAAATGGGACTTAGGACGTTTTATCTTAGGGCGGCAGTATTGGAATCGTCCTAAAATCGAGAATCGGAACGGAGCTTCAGAAAAAACTTGTCCTTATAGGTACAAATTGACTCAGAATCACTTCCTGAACAAGTGTCTGTGTGTTGTCATTTACAAAAAAAGAAAAGAAACCCTGTTCAATCGAAATTTGGATTACTCACTGTACTTCCGATATATTTGAATTTTTAGTGTTTCATTATTTTTCCGGCCACAAAAATGAACTGATTTGAGCGTTCTTGGACCTTAAATTTTTGTTTTACCTTGCAGAATATTTGCATATTTTTTTATGCTCCGAAAATCTGGCGTTTTTTTATTTTGGGCGAATTTTAAAATTTGAATAGAGAACTTTTTGATATTTTTGACCAAAACACCCTTAAAATCAGTAAAAATATGATCAAATTGTGTCAAAAATGTACGTATCAAAATATGGAAGTATTGTGTGTTATCTACGCACCACTGGTTGTAAATGATCACAGACGGACACACAGACACTTGTTCGGGAAGCGATTCTGAGAAAATGTGTATGAGTAGAAGTTTTTTCTGATGCTCCGTTCCGATTCTTGATTTTAGGACGCCCAGAATTTTATCTTTTCACTATTTTCAACGATATTGGTTATTAGGGCTTTTTGACAAAGCAAAACCCGAACCCGGTACCTATTCAATATCAACTCCATTACTCCTAACGTAGACTGACGTCAGGTAAGGTCCGCGAATTCGAGGATAGGAGGTAAAGTAGATCCATATAAGGATGATGTGGACTTCAAAGGGAACTGAGCAGCCTCTCGTGACATGGGGAAAGCAAGACGGCGAAGGAGCAGGTTGATGTGGATGGAAACAAATGGGGGAAAGCTATTTAAATTGCAGAACAACCCTTCATCGTTGTAGTCGTACCAAAAGGGTCCTCCCATCGCTATTTCCAATCAGGCTTTTAAAAACTTTCACATCCCCGAAGAAACACAGCTTTTGTTGGGAAGCTACATGCCTCATACTTTCATAAACATTGCACTGCAATCGCTTCAAAGTGCAATAGGTAATTAACAGAATTTGAGAATATTCTTTTGGACACGTTATTTATCCAATTGCCTTTCGAGGAACCTGTAAAATTAGTTCAGCTTAGCTGGTAAACGGGTTTAGGCCTGTTTCGTACGATGGCAATTTCGGTTTTTGCGGGCGCGGCGCCGAAATTGCAGCCGAACTGTGCCGCCAGCATAGCAACAACAAAAGCCGCCAGGCGTGTGTTTGTGCACCCTCAAACGAATCGCGCTAACCGTGGACCGCGAAGTTAAACAGCAGCTGCTATACCGGCTCGTACCTCCGTATATTACACCCACAGCCTGCCACTGCGATGCCGATTTTACTCTCAACTATTTCACTGTTGTTGTTGCTAGACGGTGGACCTTTTGCTTTTGCCCCGTATTTAGCCGTTTACCGTCAAATTGTTGATGTTGTGCGTGCGCAGGAAGGCAAAGGTACACACGCTGTTCCGCTTTCCCTTGTAAACGTAACTAAACAAAACGTGGACCGTCGATTCGCGTTCCTGCAGCGATGACCTGTTTTCCTAGGAGCTGTTTTCCCAAATTAACTCGCCCTAATCCACGAATCGCCCTCTCATCTCTGAAAAGGGCGCACTATCCGGGCAAGCCAGCAATGAAATAATAACGAGGGCAGGGTATGTCCTGTGGTGCTGAGCTCAGCAGCGTCGTTCACCTGCAAATGCTAACGCCAACGAGCTCCCACTGGCACGCTGTTATACCACGTGGGGTTCCTGGTACCGACTCGGAAGAGTCGGTTCGTATGCCGCCAGCATGGAAGAAGTTCTAGTTTTTGTTCTTCCATGCCGCAGAGAGACCGCATCATACCGCAATAATCGAACACAAACTCATACTCTTAATAATACTCAAGCCCATCCTCGTAATCGAAGTCAAACTCAAACTCATAATCAAAGTCAAACTCAAACTGGAACTCAAATTCATACCTACTCACAGTCAAACTCGACCTCATAGTTGAACTCATACTCATAATCAAACTCAATGCCAAACCCAAACTGAAACTCATACTTGTAATCAAGTTCAAGTCAAAACTATACTCTTAATAATACATAAACTCATACTCAACCTTGAAGTCAAACTTATACTCACGGCCAAACTGAAACTCGTACTCATAATCAAACTCAATGTCATACTCAAACTGTATCTCATACTCATAATCGAGCTCAAGTTCGAACTACACACATAATCATCACTGTAAAACTAATACTCACTATCAAACTCAACCTCTAACGCAAACTCATAATCAGATTCGAACTCCAACTCAAGCTCATACTCAGAGTCAAACTGAAACTCAACCTGAGGCTCAAACTCAAACTTATACTCATAAATCGAAATCAAACTGAAACTTAATCACAGTCAAATTGAAACTGACGGTCAAACTCGAACTCAAACTCATAATAATACACAAACTAAAACTCGGATTCATAATCAAACCCACACAAAAATAAATATGGAAGTAAAAACTCACATTCATAATCAAACTCAAACTTATGAAATCGACCTCGAAATGAAATTGAAACTCAAACTTCAAACTGGAAGTCAAACTCACAATCAAACTCAAACTTAAACTCATAATCCGATTCGAAAACGAACTTCATAATCAGATTCGAAACTTCATAATCAAAAACGAACTCATAATCAAGCTCAAACTTAAACTCGAACTCAGAGTCATTCATAGACTGAAACTAGTGATCTAACTCAAACTCGAACTGCAACGCATGGGTTACTCATGATCAAACTCAAACCGAAACTGAGAGTGAAGTGACCGGGAAACTCATACTGAATTATCAGTATCAAACTCAAACTTATCGACTTACATATGGAAATCTAAATCAATTCAATATGAAACTGACTCTCAAACTTATAATCAAACTGAAACTCACTCTCGAACTAACACTCAAACTCAGTTTGAGTTCGAGTTTGACTTTGAATTTAAGTGTCAGTTCGGTTTCAGTTCGAGTTTGATTGTGAGAATGAGTTCGAGTTTGAGTCTTCAGTTTGACTTGGAATTAAGTTTCAGTTTCAGTTTGAGTTTGAGTTTGATCATGAGTTTGATTTTAAGTGTCAGTTTCAGTTCGAGGTTGATTATAATCTGATGAGAATCTGATGATGGTTTTCTGATGAGAATGAGTTTGAGTCTTCAGTTTGACTTTGAATTACGTTTCAGTTCGAGTTTAATTATGAGTTTGATTTTCAGTTTGAGCTTGAAAGTTTCAGTTACAGTTCGAGCTTGATCATGACTTTGAGTTTTCTGTCTGATTATGAGTATGAGTTTGAGTTTAAGTTTGAGTCCGATTATGAATTTGAGTGGGATTGAAGCATGAGTTTAAGTTTGGGTTTGATTTCAGTTTCAGTTCGAGTTTGAGTTTGACTTTGAATTTAAGTTTCAGTTCATTTCGAGTTTGATTATGTGTTTGAGTTAAGTTTCAGTTGAACTTAACTCTTGACTCTTAACTTTTGGTGACTTGATTGTGAGTTGGAGTTTGAGTTTGATAATGAGTTTGGGTGGGATTATGAGTTTTAGTTGGAGTCCGATCATGAGTTTGAGTGGGGTTAACGTATGAATTTAAGTTTGAGTTTCAGTTCGATTTATGAGTTTGCGTTTGAATTTCAGTTTTGGTTTCAGTTTGAGTTTGGCTTTCAGTTCGAGTTTGAATGTGATTATGAGTATGAGTTTCCAAACAGAAACAGTCAAACGACTGGGTTTTGAGTTCCAATATGAGTATGAGTTCGAATATGAATATGGGGTATTTTTGGGTTGAAGTTTTCTTCCTCCTTCAGGGCAGGGGAGTAATTACAAAAAATGACCGATCCATACGTGCGTTTATTATTAATAATAAAGTTTTGGACTGAGCAGTAACTACAACTAATCATGGAATGCGCTTTGAACGGTAATAAGAATAATGTCTTTCTATGCTCGAGATTGATTTTTCACCAGTGTTCTCCTTAAAAACTATTGACGATGGTAATATGGTTGTAAGTTACAACTTGTAACCAAAGCTGTATTGTGCTGTAACCTGCGCTGCATTTGCAGGATGTGAATTATTTGTAGACGTAACTTTCCGAGCCGCCTCTCCCAAAACCTGGAAATGAAAATCTTTCGTAGAATTCGGTATGCAATATGTTGCACGTTACAAAGGATGCCACAGATCATTCGGGCGCTTCCTAAATGCATTTATTCCTGTAGGGACAGTACGGACACTTTTGTATTCACCAACAAAACCTACAAATCTGCGTTTACCCTGCAGAATAATTACTATAACGGCACATTGAAATCGACGCTTTTAGTTTTATTTAATCCGTTTAGCATTTTGTATTTGATTCTCAAACCCAAAAAATCGACCTGTTCAGAGTGGCTAAGGTCTTGAAAATTGGTCGGTCAATTAAAATTAACATATTTGTTCTTAAATTATTTTTCATTCGACTAAGTAATATACTGACCCCCTGGGCCGAAGAGAGCGCTGTAGCACGGTTGGGTACAGTAGGGCTTTCCATCGTGTTCAGCGTGACTTCCAGGAGTTAACGTTTTGTTGCATTTTTCACACCTGAGGCAAGCACCGTGCCAATCTTTCCCAAGGGACGTCTTCCTCTCAGCTGAAAACATAGAAAATTCAATTGTTGAATGCTGCGCTGACCGGTGTTTTTTAAACATAAAGAACACAAACAATTGCCATCAAGGTGAAATGGTATAAGTGAAAATTATTCTTTTCCTGAGCCAGCAGTAAAAGCTGAAGATTTTTCCAATTAGATGTTTTTATTTGAATTTGCATATCGATTAGTTATCATTGTTCATCAAGTGTGTACAAATAATTTCTATCAATTCAGTTGAATTATGAAGAAGGGTCGAAGTGTTTCAGCCAGTTTTCATATCACGTCCTGAAAGTGTAGAAATGCAAACCTGCGATGGTTGTGTGTTTTGCAGAATAGCCGTTCACATAAGTTACGGCTCTCTAATACCAACCTACAAACTCGAGAGTCGGTAAGATTTGTTGACAAACAACTATTCAGGTGCTTAAATCGTCACCACCTCTATACGGAACTGACTTCAGGAAGGAAGCTTTCCCTGATTATGGCTGTTTCACTCGCAAGCCCTCTGGGTCCCATGCAATATAAATCAGTATATTATCTCCTCAAGGGTTTGCCGTGTTATAATGAATGTTTTGAGGGTGGAACGCCTGGAGATGAAATCTATTTAAATATATATAATTCTGTAGCAGTATTTTCAAGCTGTCTGCCTCCGGGAAATTAGCCAAGCGGGACGTTTTGAAAATTGTACGAAAAAGTCGACTTTTTCTTTCAATGTACACCTTAAGACCTACAGAAATATCACTTTTCAGAAATATCACTTTTTAGCACAAAGAAAATGTAACTTTTTAGCACCAAGAAAAGGTAACTTTTTAGAAAATGTCACGAAGACAATGTCACTTTTCAGCACAAAGATTTGAGCAGGAAAAACGATTAAATTAAAAACTGAAACTCTCCAGTTTGGTGGTTCTTAATTTTTCCCTGATTAATTTAACAAAAAAGCCACTTGTGACTTTGCGTTGATCTAACGCTCTTCCCTAAGGTTGCTTCCTCTTTGAATAATTACACGAACATTGACGGAGCTTTTGACGTTTTTAGTTTTACGAAGCCTCTCTTCCGGAACAAATTTAAAACATAGAATCCTAGAAAAAAGGTTTTTAGTTGATCAGAGGAAATCGTTCGAGCGAAATAATTTAGTGTCGAAAATCACACGTGGAATGGGTTCCTTGATTGTTGATGACGATTCAGAAGGGTGACATCCTGTACGTGAAATTGAGGAATCATGGTATGGTATGGAATTTCATCACTATTCAGTTGAAATTGTATGGGGCGTACTGGTATTTAACGCTCGTACATATAGGTGTACCTTACTGTGAATGGCTGTTGGAAACTGACGTGATGAAGTGCTAATTACCGCTATTGCATGAAAAGAAACATCGTCGAGCTGCTGTGCGCGGAAGGCAATTGGACCTTAACTGAACAGGATGTCGCCTTGCTTCCTACCTTGAATGAGGAAAACTTCAAATGATTCGCAAATTATAAATAGGTCTCGAGGGAAGGCTTTTGGATGATAGCTCGCAATTCAGGTCGTCTCTATAGGGAAGGAAAATAGGTTGGTGTTAATAAGCAGCTGGAGGAGGAGATCAAAGTTATTCGCTAAGGGTAAACCTAAGCTAAGATACTAATTACAACTATATACCGCGGAATGCTTGAGAAAAGGGGAAGATGCGCCTCGCCAATGGGAAAGGGAGTCGGGATGTTTACACTCGCGTAAATCCGCATGACAAAGAAACTCTCGCGACGAGACGGTCGGGTAATTATGCCAGATAGGCCCCACCCCCATCCTCATGCACGTCTCCTATGATACAGCCTGCGTCTGCTGCACTCAGCAGCCCGGAGCCCCGTTGTGATTAGCTAATGGCTCCCCATGTGTACGTCTCGACATGTTCACCTCTGTGGAGCTACTTTTGTTCATTTCCTCGCTGTGATAATGTTCCGCTTTTGCGACAGGCAAATCACTTCCTTCAGCTCTCCTAGCGCTTCCTAGCGCTCGACAGAGGCAACCGACACATCGACAGTCCCGATGTGTACGAAGGTGCCGTCCTTCGCTAATGAAAAGGCAGCCCCCCCGTCCAAAAAGGAGCGCCGCCAGGTTCCAAAAGCGAGCGCACGATAGAGATAGCGCAGGACAGTTAAGGTGCAACGAAGAAGAAAACAAGGATCCGTTTCGACGCCAGAGATGACAGAAAAACTGCAACTGTTCCTACAGAAAGACGTACAGAGAAACCCTTTCACCTCCGACTTGCTCTTGGATGAGAATAGCTCATATTTTCACATCAGCGTTTAAACAACTATGGAAATAGGTACTCAGATCTTCCAGTTTAGAGTGGAGAAACTACTTGCTATTATTGGTCCTATATTTGATGAGTCTCCAGCGCTTTACTTACGGCAGATTTCACCAAAAGAGGGCTTAAACTAGGGCCTAACTATTTAGAGTTACCACCAGTAAGCAGATAGATTGCCAAAATTTGATTTCTCTCTCCTCTCTACTAAAGAAAATGTAGGTAGGTGGGTGACGACTAAAATTACGATTATTCATACCTAGTTTTCAAAGTGGGGTCAATTAGAAAATGACCGCAGTCATCCATCAGTGATAAAAATTATCAACAAAATTAATGAATGGATTTTGACGTGTTAGGCATCAAATTAGGTTTTTTATCGAAATAAAATTTAGGTGTAATGAGTTGAATTGTCGGCGAAGGTATTGGGAATCATCGGAAAAAAATTTGAACCACCAGAAACTCATCATTAGCTCCGAGACAATGGAGAGCTTTTGAATTTGGCTTGAAAATTTTCAATAAATTGAAAAGTTCAAACAGTGCCCAAAAACCAAGATTTCTGCGAAAAACACGTTTTCCTGGATTCGAATATCAACTAATCAAGGTCAAAAATGATTATACCATTGGAAAGCTGAGGTTACTGATCAGGTTTTTCAGGAGCATGCGCGGGATTTTTCAACATGGGATGTAAACACGAAGTGACGAGCCGGTAGAAACATCAAAATACGATAAAACGTGATATGAGATGACTTGGAAGAGGCTCCATGACGAATTTATGGGTGAATACGCGTCATTCGGGAATAATTATTGGAAATAATATGTCAAATCCGCGACCACCCGACCGTGACAACCCGGTGTTGGATGTTATCGGGCGACTATAACCTTGAAGACTTCGAAGATAAGCGCACTAATTTGAAACTAGATTGACGAAGCTCAAGTTTCACTATTGAGCAGGCCAAGTCGATAAACGAGTCCCGCGGAGCCCTGAAACGGCCATGTGTGCACATATTTGATGTTACATCACCGGGAAAGTGACATCATCGCTCGGGTGAACTTGGAGTGGGCACTCCAAGTCGAATTCTGAAAAGAGCTAGCGAAGAATATCGTCACCTTGTTTACTCTTTTCTTCAGAAATAAATTTTTGAAGAGTGACTAGCAAAATTCCTGGCTATTAGAGGTTTGGAATAAACCAAATTGAGGCGTGAAGAATGTGCGAAAAAATATTCGAATCCTAACGTAACATATGATACCCACTGAAGTAGGTCATAAAATTGTCAGTTAACATTATTTCAATTTTCGGTCAATGAATTGAATTAGCTCAAGATCATGTATTTTTAAATGATATTTTTAAATATTTAAATACCTATGTATTTTTGAAGCATTGGGGGTTCGAATGGCTAACTTCATTTGCTCACGGTCCGAAAATCAAGCTTTCGTAAACATTAATTTGAAAGGATTTGCCCAAAACGTCGATTCAGCAGGAAATCCTATGAAAATGCGAATTAAGTAGGTTGCTGTTTCTCGCTTGTTTGCAAATAACATTGTATAAAACCGATGTATAATCTGAAAAAGAATGCGAATCTAAACAAATCCATGTTTACTTCCTATGTTCACACTTAAGATTGCCTCCCTTGACGAGGTCGATTCTTCAGCTAATTTTTTTACGATTCTTGTTCCATAAAATTTTCAACTTTGTCACGTTGAATCAAATGAGCAGAATATTAGCCAAAGCCAAGAAATGTTCAATTTTTAGAACTACCATTTTTCAGCTTGCGTTCAGGACGAGAAATAAATGAAAAAATCCCTCACAGTTCCAGGAAAAACTGCCTTAACATGTCAGCTATAAGTAGTAATTTTTGCGTTTAAGTACCTTGCTTGTTATCCCCTCATATGGAAAAAATTATTAGGCACAGCAAATTTTGCTTTTGAAGCAATAATTCCGAATTTAAAAATTTCTCCCACATATTTCCATCGTCCTCCGTTCAATCACATGTTATTTCTTTAGAAAACGTTATTTTATGATTGAAAAGTTTTATTTGATGTCTATGGAATAAAACCTTGAATCAAGTCCGAAAATTCCTATAAATCGTGGCGATGATGGTGTATGTCAAATGTCAGTCCCCCATTCGTATTTTAACTGTTTGCGATAGAAAACATTAGAACTGCGAGCAACCGTTCGCAGTGATAGCCGAGATTGCATCCTTGTTCTTATTAACATACCACTGGTTATCTCATTTCAGCAGTAAATAATTCTCTTCTCTGCCCAACATTTTCCTAGTCATGAACACTTTTACGCATTATGATGCTATATGATAAAAATAATCTACCAAAACCCGCATGCATTTGTATATGTAAACTTAGAAATTGAACTAATTTCGATGATTTTTGAACCAATTTTCCTGCTGGTGCGGAGAAAATACTTGGAAATTTCAACTTGATAGTTAAAATTTTCAAAACTTACTTGGCGTTAACATTTATTGATTTGATCAGAGTTAGCGAGCCTCGAATGTTTAAAATCTGTTCTATAGTTTAATAACGGTTCGAGGAAAACCTCTGTTTTTGTTTTCCTAGAACTGCGCCTAAACTGCTGAACCGATTTTGACCATCAAAGCTGGTATCCTGATCCGGGGTATATTTAGCGGGTAGGTACATTAGTTATAATGACTGCATGATTGTATCGCGATCTTTCATTTCCTCTTTCCTCGAAATTTGTTAATTACACGATACCTACATTGGAAAATTGAATTATTTTCTTTTTATACGAATTTCGGGGGAAAAAAACTTTGAACACTTTACCGAAATAGACGGGTTTTTCACACTTCGGGCAGTTGGGCATGTTGTTCAGCGGATATTGAAGGCGTGACACGGATAGTGAGTTGAGAGAACCGTTTGACTTCAACAAGGCGCATAGGACTGAAGTGAAGGCGGCGGCCGATGAGTCAACTTGAACTCTTGAGCGCCCCACCACCAGAGGACCGCATACTTCAAACCTGATTCTCTTCAGATAAAAACCAAGAACCCCTGAACGTTCATATTTACCTTTCACTGCTTCGAATTGTATGCATGAGCCGGTCGATTGAATCGAAAGCCGGTGAATTGGGTCGATTTATAGTGGCGTACTGGTATCCAACAGCGTAAAATCTACCAATGGTTTGTGGTGCAATATAGCGGAATAGGGACACCTACCTATGGATAACCATAATACCATAATTTCAATGCTTATGAGACAGCATGGCACCTGTCACCCCAATATTTGAAGATTGGTTGAGGTTTACCTTCTTCGTGTCGGCACTTGAAATATTGAGCTCGCAATCGACCAATCAATATTGTTGACATTTTGTTATTGTTGTAATAATTTCAGGTTGTTATTGTGATACTCGTTAGGCTTTTAAACATGTCCCACACCCGATAGAGAATTAGAACTTTTTCCCTCGGGCAAGATCACGGTCAAATCAATTTAACCATCGCTGGTCGACGAAGTGAAATGATGTAGACACATTTCGGTACCAGCTGCTTCTGTTGATCAATTCATTTACATTTGTGTTTTATTTTAATATTTTCGCGGAGCTAGGCCAACGTGGCCTCAGAGTTGTGGTGGGACCAGGAAGCTGGATTCCCAGTCAAGCCGTGCCGTCAAATCTAAAGGACTCCTTAAGTTTTACAAACGTATTTACCCATGAAATTGAAAAAAGTGGTAATTCCGTTTAGAGCCCGTATCACACGCCAGACCGTCCCCCTCCCCATCTCACAGATCGTTTGGACAGACCGATTCTTCGGTAATTTTTACATGCGAATTCATTGATAATTTTTTTTCTTAGAAATAAGGTTCCATAGATTAACAAACATTGATGCAAGTGCTCATAAGTGATCAAATCCATAGCATCAGCTATTCAGAGAATAGGGTCTGTGGTCTGTACTGTAGTCTGGTGTCGTGTGATACATGTTTAAGGTAATACGTTAAAGGTATGTAGGTAAGTAGGTATCAATAATTTTCTTTAGATTTTTGGTCGCTGATTCGAAGGTTATTTCTTGCCGGGCTTGTAATTTTTTGGGCGAGTTTTGAGACGCTATTTTTGCCCATTTTGACCCGGATTTGAACATTTCTTTCCTCAGGTACATTATCTGTATACCGAGGAAGAAAATTTAAAACAAAATTATTATAAAAATTAGGTAGGTTAAAGTCAAGTATGCAGATGTTCATCAGTTATATTTACGCCTTGAGTATCATCGTATTCACTAGCTATCTTCGTCTTGCATTGCGAATCATTTTTCTCGCTGTCAGCAATGGCTCAACTGAAGGCCTTGGAAAAGCCAGTCAATTTGATATACCATTGACTTGGCAGTTCGTTCGATAAACCTCATCTGTATTTCAAAAGGGAAATATAATGAATATTGAGGTGTATTAACATCTTCACAACTGTATTATAAATATACGCGAAAGAATGACGCCATTCTTTGCTGTGAGGCTAGACATGCTCTACACAGGTGTGTTGCGTGATTGCATCGCCAGAACTGAAGTGAAAGATATTTGATGCGTTGATAGTTGATTCATACAGAATGTGTATGTACATAATGCATGATATGTACATGATACAAAATATTTATCAAATATTTATTAGCGGGTAGGGAGCGCAACAAATATATAATACAACAAATCACAATATTATTTGCATAATATATTATATTATTAAAGTAACCAGTAATATCGCTATGACGAGAGGGTGATGTGAATTTTCTTATTAATTTTCTATCTATATTAATTTTACTTTACTAATTACTTCCATATTTACAGAGTAAATGGAAGTATTGTGATCGTCCTAAAATCGAGAATCGGAACGGAGCTTCAGAAAAAACTTTTTCTTATACACATTTACTCAGAATCACTTCCTGAACAAGTGTCTGTGTGTCCGTGTGTCCGTGTGTCCGTGTGTCCGTTAGTCCGTCTGTGGTCATTTACAAAAATGACCATAACTCCCTCAATTCTCAACCTTTTTTCAAATTTCTTGAACTGAAATGTTTGTCTCGGCAAGACCTAACACCCTGTTTAATCGAAATTCGGATAACGCACAGTACTTCCGAGATATTTGCATTTTTAGTGTTTTCTATTTTATTTTTTTCCGGGCGCAAAAATGAACCGATTTGAGCGTTCTTGGTCTTAAAATCTTTGTTTTGCCTTGCAGAATACATGGATATTTTTTACATTCCGAAAATGTGGCGTTTTTTCATTTTGGGCGAATTTTAAAATTTTAATAGTAAATTTTTCGATATTTTTGGCCTAAACACCCTTAAAAGCAGTCAAAATATGATCAAATTGTGTCACAATTTTACGTTCAAAATATTTTTTTTTTTTTTTTTTTTTTTTTTTTTTAATATTTTTATTGCGCCAAGTATAACTTATAAGCAATATTAGTTTGATAATTACGGTAATTGAGTCTGTGGTAAGGCTAAGATACTCAACCTAGCTTACATTGTTTCTGGGTTATTGTGCACTAATGTTCACTAAGGATCACTGAGGTTGGGACTCACTGAATACACTATGACAGCTCCCACTTCCACAGATCGTGAGGTTTTGTCCTCTTCAGTCGTCTGACGAGGCCGTCAACGTCGAGTAGCTGGACTGCTTCTTCGTTGACGTGGCCTATAAGCCTCTTCTGATGGGCCAGGGCTTGATTCCGTATTACTTCATCTACCAGTGGGACTTTCAGTTCCAGGTGCAGACGAGCATTTCTTGTATAGCGATACGCATCAACAATTGAGCGTAAAACATTGTTTTGAAAACGCTGAATGATTTCACGGTTGCTAGGAGCGGTGCAACCCCACAGTTGTGCACCATAGGTCCAGACTGGCTTGAGGACCTGATTGTACAAAGTGAGCTTATTTTGAATGGACAGTTTTGATTTACGTCCAATAAGCCAGTACATTTTCCTGAATTTGGCAGTAAGTTCAACCTTCTTCTTTTTGATATGATGCTTCCAGCGAAGTCGAGCATCCATGGTTATTCCTAGATACTTGGCTTCGTTGGCGTGTGGGATCACCTGTGCATTAAGACGAAGTGGCAAGTAGTCAATTCTCTTATTGGTAAAATCGACATGAACAGACTTCATCTCATTCATTTTAATTCTCCATTTGGTTGTCCAGTTCTGAAGATTCTTGAGTGATCTTTCTAATTTAGGTATGGTATCATAGTTTGTTTCACCAACGGCAAGGATAGCAGTATCATCTGCAAATGTTGCCAGTGTATTTTCCTCTCTTTCTGGGAGATCGCTGGTATACAGGACGTACAAGAGTGGGCCAAGTACGCTTCCCTGCGGGACGCCAGCTTGAATCCTAGTTGCGCCTGAGCAGGCATTTTCGTATCTAATTCGGAAGAATCGATCTGACAGATAAGACTGCATTATTTCAGCATATTGTGCAGGCAGCAATTTTTTGAGCTTATAATTCAGACCTTTGTGCCAGACTCTGTCGAACGCTTGCGAAACGTCGAGAAAAACCGCCGAACATACTTTTTTGTTTTCTAGTGCCTGTTCTATGATGTAAGTGATCCGGTGCACCTGATCAATGGTTGAATGTTTGTGCCGGAATCCAAATTGATGTGCAGGGATTAGTTTCCGTTCTGCCACAACTTTAATTAGCCGTTTGTGAATAAGCTTTTCAAACAGCTTCGATAAGACTGGTAGAAGAGAGATGGGGCGATATGATGACACCTCTTCAGGGGGTTTACCAGGTTTTAAAATCATAATAACTTCAGCAAGTTTCCATAGTTGCGGAACATACCTGAGTTTAATCGCTGCGTTGATGATCTGAGTAATTTTGACAATGGCCTTACGGGGAAGGTATTTCAAGATTTGACCTGTGATCAGGTCGTATCCAGGAGCCTTCTTTGGGTTTATCTCGGAGTTGATAGTTTTTTGGACTTCTTTGACAGTAACTAGTGGAATTTTAACATCTGTATCAGTGAGCGGAACTTCTTCCAGTGGGGGTTCGTCAGGACTACCAGGGAACGGTTTGAAGGTATTTGCTAAATGACGTGAAAAAATATCTGCCTTCTCCTGATTGGTCTTAAACCATTCGTTGTTTGTAGGGTTTTTGATGGGTGGTGCTTGGACAGTAGGCCTCTTGAGATGCTTCGTTGCCTTCCACAGAGAGTAGTCGGTGTTTTGATGGCTAGTGAGGGACATGATGAATTCTTCTTGGGTTTCTTCCTGTATTTCATTCATTATCGACTTGAGTTCATTGGAAATCCGGTACCATTCCGATCTAAATGTTGGATTCCTTGTATTTTGCCATTTTTTCCTAGCTTTACGTTTTTCTTTGATTATTTCGATGATTTCTCGTGGGTAGTTTAACCCAATAAGTTTCTTTCGAACTTCAGGGGTGTTTTCCAATGCAGTCGATTGAATATCATACACAAGTTTTTCAAGTTCACTGTCAAGAATGGCAGGAGTTGCAATGGTGGTTCCAAGGTTGATGAACTGATTAATGTCAACTTTGAACTGGTCCCAGTTTGTTTTTTTATTCACAAGGGCTGGATTATGAGGTTTTTGGATGATTTTCTCACTCAGTGTTAACGTTATGGGTGAGTGGTCCGAACTAAGGTCAAAAGACTCTTCAATCACAGCATAATTTGCTGAAACATTTTTCATGATGAAGAAGTCGAGCAAATCAGGTTTTTTAGATACATCTACAGGCCAGTGGGTAGGTTTGCCTGTAGACAACGGTGTGCAGTTGTTTGACTTAACATAGTTGTAGAGTTCTGTTCCGCGTGATGTGCTGAGACGCGAACCCCAGTAAGTATGTTTGGCATTGAAGTCTCCACCAATGACGAAACGATTGCCTATCTGGTCAAAAGCTTTCTCAAAGTCCTCTTCATAGACAGTAGGTCTTGGCGGGCAGTAAATGCTTGCAATCGCTATTTGATATGATTTAGTATCGACCATAATAGCACATATCTGGAATTGTTCTGTTTCAATTTTGTTGAGTTCATGATGTTTTAAATTTTCTCTGACCAGCACTGCACTACCACCGCGTGCCTTATTGCTCGGGTGGAGAGCTCGATAGCATTTGTAGCCTTTTATGGTAATGTATGATTCTTTTGTAAAATGTGTCTCACAAACAAGACAAATGTCAATTTTATTGAGATGAATGAATGCCTCGAGCTCAAGCCTTCTGACGTTCAAAATATGGAAGTATTGTGTGTTATCTACGCACCACTGGTTTTATAATACGAAACACGCTCAGAAAGTGGCCCCATTTGATTCCCCATAAAGAAAAGCTCATCTCAAAATTTTTACAAAACAGTAGGTACCTATAGGTAGATAGATCTACCTTATAATCTGTGCATGTATAGTTGGTCCCTTTATCAACAATTGAATCAAAGTGATGGTAGATGATTGTCTCGTTCTTAGAGGATGATGTTGTTTTCATCAATCAGTCTTCATCAATGAGATTTGTTGTCAGTTACTTTATCATACCTACTTTACAGTCTGTTAAAGCGATGTCACTACAATCATCTGCTTAGGGTGTTTCTTCAATTCTGTATCAATACAAAGTGGTACAATTTACCAGTATAACGCCTTCTAATCAGAGAGTCGAGCCTTCAAAAGAAGAGCCTACACCCGTTCCATGTGTGTGTGTGTGTGTGTGATCTGTGTCCTGTCCGTCCTCAGTGTTAGTTCAGTTGGAGGACCAAGGCGGCGCAGAGACGGTTGGCGTTCGATTAGTCGTTGCCAGTAACTCACACGAAGATGATTGAAGACGTCGCTACTGGACCGAGCGTAAGTGAACTTTATTATTGCAATTATTCACTATTATATTCAATTGGCTATATTTAGTTGGTTATTAATCAGTAACACTTTTTTTGTAGTCAGATATTAGGGGTAGGGTCCTTAGAAATTTAGGGTCTCCTTCGCCGCTTCGCCGAGATTTCAAAAATTTATATTTTCTTCGTCAGGGCTTGGAGACAGGTCTATTCAGTCACACCACTGTCTGATTTTGTCGAGTGGATTGTTACTAAAGATAGGAAAAATATTTCAACAATTCCAGAATCAAGATTCCAAGAATCAAGATTTTCAAAAATGCTTGGGTAGCTAAAATTTGAGTTGCAGAATTCCGTTATTTGAAATGTATAGGAATAGGAGGCGAAATATATTTTGTCGCTACAGTTATATTTTCTAAAAAATCGTAGGAGTTTGGATTGAATTGTTTTCAGCTTGAAATTGTCCAGTTTTAAATTATTAAATTTTTTAAATGGGAAGTTAAGCTTTGAATAGTCGTTGCATAGAATTTCAACGCATTGCGGAACTGGAGAGTCCACAGATTTTTGAGGAAGGCAAAGATTCTGCAGGTACCTGGGCATGGACCTTTCAGGGCTGCTACAGACAATACACCTTATTGTCATAGGTCTCTGCACATTGCTCTTATCCACCGAACAGGTGCCCTCTTCCATTCGCTTTTAAATTCCACTCACTCCTCCCATTCCATAGAAGCTTTTAATGAATTTAATATTATTTCTGCCTGATTTTGAAACAAAAACAAAAAAAATTTACAATATCATCTACTCCATCCTAAAGTATGATCTAGTCAGTTCTCAGTTGCACTTTTCGCTCGGCCTTGATTAAAGTTATTTCCCTACCTCTTGCTATTATAATCGATTTTAGCCCCAAAAGTCAACAGCTCATTTGTCTCTGCCAACAAGCGTTCAACCTCGTGGCTTGATATTGGAACCGTCTAAAGTCAACACTTTCTTCCTTTATTACAGAGAGCCTTACAAGTTTCACGCTCTTCTTCTGTGTAGGTACAACCGAAGTAAAACAACGCGTTAACCCTGTAAAAATGGGTTAATCCAAAGTTGAGTTGAACTTATAAAACAGCTTTAGCTCGAGGAGAACCAATATCTGTGGCTTCACGAACAGTTTCTCTGCCGGTTTTTCTGAATTTGTACCCGCATTTGCTTAGGATTCAATCTTGATAATTGAAAACATGGTGAAATTGATGAAAATGTATCAATGTAAGAACTTGGGAATTGAGGCAAGTCGACTTTTTGCAGCAAATTAAAACACGATAATTTTGTACGACAGTTTCGTGCTCTCTAAAAACTATTTTCGATTTCATCTGCCCGAAACTGCCAGCTACACCTCTATAAAAACTTGATTGGCCGTTCTGCTCAATTGACGAGACTTCATCCCATAGACGAGTATTATTCACTGAAGTTTCCCAGATGCAAGGTCAACATTAATTAGACAAAATCAATTATTATGCATTATGCAACCTATTCTTGAGAGATTCAACCATTTCCAGTGCTCTGATCGTAAGAGATTTCCTCCAACATCAGAAAGTGGTTGCCTCTGAAAAGATCTGGTTCATGGATTTTCAAAAATAGGTAAATCGCCCCTCATGAATCGAACATTTTCTCAAATGAGAAAAATTCAGCCACCTGTCTCACGGCTGAATATTTCGGGATATCTTTTTTATCTGAGCTGCCTACATCTATAATTGCCGTCCTCATTACGCCTGGTTTTATGGATATGAAAGATGACGGATGGGATGAAGACAAGTCACCTTAATTCCGGAAAGGTGTTGCATCACCGTTTAAACATCACCTGAACGAGATAATATCCATATTATGGATGTTAATCTGAGAGAATTCTCTTTTGTGTTTCAATCAGATTTACATGGGATGTTATAAATTCTTTGAAAAAAATTCCCGACGATCGGCAAGTAGTGGAAAAT
Organism: Nesidiocoris tenuis; assembly: GCA_036186465.1. Lineage (NCBI taxonomy): Eukaryota > Metazoa > Arthropoda > Insecta > Hemiptera > Miridae > Nesidiocoris > Nesidiocoris tenuis. The sequence continues at coordinate 6,528,041 of AP028909.1, forward strand.
ACACATTTTGCTTCATACCGGTGTATTCCGAGAATTCTCACGCTTTCACACGAATCTGCCTTCCATACAGACAAACAGTTTAATTGGCTGTCATTAGTTGAATTGTTTTCCCTTGTAGGAAGGCCGGTATTATGACGAACCCTGTGTGTTCTTGTTCGAAAACTGTGTAGCACACCCACATTTTAGTTTGTCTTTCATGTAAAAAACGCATTCATGTGGTCCGAATGTTTGGAACATTTCACATGTTTTATTTCAGAAAAGCATTTGAAATGACTCGGAGTTTAGCAGGGGCTTGTTTAGAGACCTATTCTGTCCTTCTCAGGGCTGAGCAGCGAATTATTTTACTGCTCTGTTTCTAAATGTAAATGTTCTCCGTGTATTTGTTTTTTTTTAAATCTCCTCTCTGTTCTTTAAATTTTGAAATCGGTTTGAAGCTTCCTCTCTTCTTTCCTTCCCTTTCTTTCCTCTTCTCTACAATCCATCGTTCCAAGCAATCCCAAAATTTTCCGTTCCCTGAATTTTCAAGACAAGGCGTATTTCCCAGCATTTCTAAAATTCCAGGTCATAGAGTTGACACACAATGTTGGCGAGCCTGGAACCAAACCTAATAACGGAAATGCCTTTGCTAAAGAAGAGTCCACAATGAGAATTACTTATGGGATCGACGACGCACCCCCGTGGTACCTTAGCATTTTCATGGCACTTCAGGTACAAAATACGCTTCTGAATGGTGAATGAACAATTGAACGAATGAAAAACGAATGAACGAAAGAACGATCGAACTAAGGAGTGACTAATCATAGGACCTACAGGTTTGTCTGCGATTCCCTTCAAATATCCGTTTGACTATGGATGGCATTTTCAGCACTACCTAACGATGATCGGTGCAATAGTTTCCATACCGTTCATATTGACGCCAGCACTATGCATGGCCGACGACGATCCGGCAAGAGGTCATATAATTTCAACGATGATTTTCGTCACAGGGATCGTCACTTACGTGCAAGTAACGTTTGGCTGTAGGTATGTCACCGAATAACTGATCTTCAATACCTACCACCCAAACTGCCTGACAGGAATGCGCAGGCGTCGATGTTTGCGACTTGAAATTTTCTTTCATCTGTCAAGGTTGCCGATCGTTCAAGGAGGAACGATATCGTTTCTCGTGCCAACTTTGGCCATCTTGAACTTGCCGACTTGGAGGTGCCCTGAATCCAGCGTCCTGGACAGTATGTCCCAGGAAAATAGAACTGAACTTTGGCAGGTTCGCATGAGGGAACTCTCAGGGGCCATAGCTATCTCAGCTCTCGTACAAGTGATCATCGGGTTTTGCGGTGAGTATGCGTTTCGGATCGTCCAATGGTGCTCAGAACGTTAGTGCAACAACTCGTCGAAGATTCTCAAAATCTGGAAATTGTGGAAATCTCAATCTGCGGCGAAAACGCCAGAAAAGCCAAGCCCGGCAGAACGTCGACAAATGAGGAGCGGCAGGAAGTTCATTAGGTATGGACCGGTACACTTTTTTGGCATTCTGCCGCGGATTGAGAATTCGATTATTCCGTCTTTTTCTTCGACGTTTTGATTCTCTCCTCATGGAATTAGGAGGTACTCTACGTAAATATAGTTATAATAAGTTTCCCATGTCGAATGAACATCAAAACGATGGTGTGGCATGATGTATTACGTTTTATTTGTCTTAGTTAACTAATTAGGTAATTGTTTTGTAGGAATAATGGGTATCATACTGAAGGTTGTGACGCCATTAACTATAGTACCCACTGTTTCACTTGTCGGCCTTTCTCTTTTCACGAATGCTGCCGATGCTGCATCCACACACTGGGGTATCGCTGTAGCGTGAGTATGAGAGAAGACACCAGAATTTGGTTTTCTTGACCATAGGTATTCTCTTGCCCTGGTTGATTGTAGGCTGATTAAAGACAACTCTGCTGATTCCAGAACGATCGCGCTGCTGACAATTTTTTCACAAATCCTCACCGAAGTAAAAGTGCCAAGCGTGACGTACAGCTCTTTAAAAGGATTCCACGTTACATGGTTCAATTTGTTCAAACTTTTCCCTGTAAGTTTTCGCTATCCTCCCCCATTATAACTGTTCTTAGCTTTGGTAGGTATTATTATTTAATTGTAAAACTATTCAAATTTTGGATTTGTTGCTTATAAGACCGTTATCTTAGGTTCTGCTTACTATAGCCATCATGTGGGGAATCAGTCTCATTTTGACGGTTACCGATGTCCTACCGCCAGGACATCCTGGAAGAACAGATGTCAAAATCAAAATTTTGGAACAATCCGACTGGTTCAGAATTCCGTATCCAGGTATTCATAGAAATTCAACAAAGATTCCGCAGCTATACATTTTTTTAGTGCGGTTTCCTCAACATTGGGAACTGTTTCAGGGCAATGGGGTGTTCCAACGGTCAGTGCTGCTGGCGTGCTCGGTATGTTGGCCGGCGTTCTGGCTTGTACGGTCGAATCAATAAGCTACTACCCAACGGTGGCAAAAATGTGTGGCAAGTACAAGCTATTTTGAGTCAAAATGCTCTTAAACCGCCTTCGAGAGCATACTTACCTATTTTAATCTTCCTCATACTAACGGTCTGGGGGAATTTTTATGGTTTGGTTGAAGGCGGCGTTACTACCGTAATTTTTAGTACTACCCCAAGCGCTTTCGCCAATGTTGGCCTCTTCGGGGATCTGAAGTATTTGCTATTTATTTTTAAATTTATTAAATTCAAAATACTCTCATTTACTAATTATTTTGTCCAGTCAGAGCTTGGACCTTAGCCATTTAGAAATGGCTACCTACATAATCTACCTAGAATAATCGGATGGAAAATATAATTTAAGATGGATTGTTTTGATCAATTTAGCCGCTCCCCCACCGCCAGTCCATGCCATCAATCGTGGCATCGGTGTGGAGGGTCTGGGCACCGTTTTGGCCGGTCTTTGGGGCAGCGGAAACGGGACTAACACTTTTGGAGAAAATGTCGGCGCTATCGGGGTGACAAAGGTTTGTTGGAATTTTCCATATCAACCAGATCTATTGGTTATTTTGGGCTATTGGGCGACGGGTAATTTGGGCTTCGGGTAGTTCTGGCGCCCTCAGGATTAAATCTTTAATAGTTCAAACTTCTTGCTACTATACGAGACAATGTATGAGCCAAAAGTAGCAAAGAACATTGATTTATTGGACGTTTCAAACTTTTTTGCTTAAATCGACATTGGGCTCGGTTGCCGCATGGCCCGGTTGCTTCAAGTGACACTATAACCCTACTAGTCACCTAGTGCCTAAGAAAAATTTATAATAATGTGTATGTTATCTGCTGACTATATTTTTCTAGGTCGGCAGTCGAAGAGTCATTCAATACGCTTGCCTCCTGATGGTATTGCAAGGAGTTATCAATAAATTCGGAGCGTTTTTCATCGTCATTCCCCAGCCGGTTGTGGGGGGGATATTTTGCGTTATGTTCGGAATGATTGCTGCTTTCGGTAAGGACACGAATCTTTCAAAAAATATTACCATACGCTCGCCCGGGGAGGGGGGGGTCCCGGTCAATTAAACTTGAAAATGTATTGTATTTCTCACCAGGTTTGTCAGCTCTTCAATACGTGGACTTGAACAGCTCAAGGAATCTCTACATCTTGGGATTTTCCATGTTTTTCTCGTTGGTGAGTATATTTTGACAATAACTAAATAATATATTTTTGCATCGGTTTCACATCAGGATACAAAATAATTGTCCCAGGTACTCCCCAAATGGATGGAGGCGAATCCCAACGCGATCCAGACCGGAAACGAAATTCTGGATAGTGTCCTCACAGTACTTCTGAGCACAAGTATTCTCGTAGGCGGCTTCTTAGGTTGCTTCTTGGACAACATAATACCTGGTGCGCACCTTCGAGCTACTCTCATTTTCATGGCGCAAACGTTCAATTCGAAAAATTGCAAAAATAAATTCCTCCTTATGTCACTAGGGACTGATGAAGAAAGAGGGATTATCAAGTGGAAGAATCAGATGGAACTCAAATCGGAAGTAGTTGAAGGGCCATACGAAAGGAGCACCTACGATTTCCCTATTGGAATGGGTCTACTGCGGCGGTATGTGACTCTGCAATACCTATATAAATTATAGTTAAATACATAGGTACACTAATTATTATGGCTTATCTCTATGAAATAAACACTTCTTCAAAGCTATTCCAGATAGGTCGACTAATGCTTCTTGCTCTCTGCTTACAGGATGAAATGTGCTCAATACGTACCATTCCTACCTACGTACAAACCAGTTTCAAAGAGTCTTTAAAACATGCCCGACATTGAACTTCAAAATGATCTCTCGCGGTGCCTACTCTCAAAAATGAGTATGGCCACATGCTATTTTACAATCTGTTTTCAGAAGATTTTCAATACATGATTTGTTCAATTTCACAAAAAGAAAACGGGGATGAATATTCTCGCCGTTTTTACCATTGCAACTGTTCGCCATGATGTTGTTACTGGGTTCATTCTACTTTTGATAGATCATTACGCCGTAGTATTCTGTACCTGTATTCAAAGGCCTCTACTTTTGATAAATTTAAATGTATTATTATACTACTGTGATAATCTGGAATAAAGAATTGCATTCAAGAAACATTGACTTTTCACCTCATTTTCTAGCAATTCCCATACTAAACTGAAACTTAAACGGAAACTCAAACTAAACACACCTAAGCACTTCCTAATAAGAAGATAATGATACACTTATAACCGCTAGCTCAAACTGAAACTGATACTCTAACGGTAACTGGAACTCAAACTGAAACTAATCACAAACTCACTGTTAGTGTTGAAAACTCGTCGCCTTGCTTTCCCTCTGTCGAGCACCAAGAAAACCTCTAAATTCGACTAAAAACCTCTGACTTCCAAATTGTTGTGTTCTTAACTCTAACATTGAAAAATACCTTTGAACTTCGAAATCAAAGTCAACTTCGACTTCAACGTCAACTTCGTGCTCAAAGCCAACTTCGAGGTAAAAGTAAACGTGGAGTTCAGACTCAACTTCGAGATCAAAGTCAACTTCCAGGTCAAAGTCAACTTCGAGTTTAAAGTCAACTTTGAGATCAAATTCAACTTCGAGATCAAAGTCAACGTCAAGGTCGAAGTCAACGTGGAGTTCAAACTCAACTTCGAAATCAAAGTCAACTTCGAGTTCAAACTCAACATTGAGATCAAAGTCAACTTCGAGATCAAAGTCAACTTCGAGATCAAAGTCAACTTCGAGTTCAAACTCAACTTAGAGATCAAAGTCAACTTCGAGATCAATGTCAACTTCGAGATCAATGTCAACTTCGAGATCAAAGTCAACTTCGAGATCAAAGTCAACTTCCAGGTCAAAGTCAACGTGGAGTTCAAACTCAACTTTGAGATCAAATTCAACTTCGAGTTCAACCTCATCTTCCAGATCAAGATCAACTTCGAGATCAAAGTCAACTACGAGATCAAAGTCAAATTCCAGACCAATGTCAACTTCGAGTTCAAAGTCAACTTCGAGATCAAATTCAACTTCGAGATCAAAGTCAACTTCGAGTTCAAAGTCAACTGTGAGATCAAAGTCAACTTCGAGATCAAAGTAAACTACGAGGTCAAAGTAAACGTGGAGTTCAAACTCCACTTCGAGATCAAAGTCAACTTCGAGATCAAAGTCAACTTCGAGATCAAAGTCAACTTCGAGATCAAACTCAACTTCGAGATCAAATTCAACTTCGAGATCAAATTCAACTTCGAGTACAAACTCAACTTTGAGATCAAAGTCAACTTCGAGATCGAAATCAACTTCGAGATCACACTGAACTTTGAGTTCAAATTCAACTCCAAGATCAAAGTCAACTTCGAGTTCAAAGTCAACTTCTAGATCAATGTCAACTTCGAGATCAAAGTCAACTTCGAGATCAAAGTCAACTTCGAGATCAAAGTCAACTTCCAGATCAAAGTCAACGTGGAGTTCAAACTCAACTTTGAGATCAAATTCAACTTCGAGTTCAAACTCATCTTCCAGATCAAGGTCAACTTCGAGATCGAAATCAACTTCGAGTTCAAACTCAACTTCGAGATCAATTTCAACGTGGAGTTCAAACTCAACTTTGAGATCAAATTCAACTTCAACATCAAATTCAACTTCGAGATCAAAGTTAACTTCCAGTTCAAAGTCAACTTCGAGTTCAAACTCAACTTTGAGATCAAAGTCAACTTCGAGATCAAACTGAACTTTGAGATCGAATTCAACTTCGAGATCAAACTGAACTTCGAGATCGAATACAAATTCGAGATCAAAGTCAACTTCCAGATCAATTTCAACTGCGAGTTCAAAGTTAACTTCCAGATCAATTTCAACTGCGAGTTCAATGTCAACTTCGAGATCAAAGTCAACTTCCAGGTCAAAGTCAACGTGGAGTTCAAACTCAACTTTGAGATCAAATTCAACTTCGAGTTCAAACTCAACTTTGAGATCAAAGTCAACTTCGAGATCGAAATCAACTTCGAGTTCAAACTCAACTTCGAGATCAATTTCAACGTGGAGTTCAAACTCAACTTTGAGATCAAATTCAACTTCAACATCAAATTCAACTCCGAGATCAAAGTCAACTTCCAGTTCAAAGTCAACTTCGAGTTCAAACTCAACTTTGAGATCAAAGTCAACTTCGAGATCAAACTGAACTTTGAGATCGAATTCAACTTCGAGATCAAACTGAGCTTCGAGATCGAATACAAATTCGAGATCAAAGTCAACTTCCAGATCAATTTCAACTTCGAGTTCAAAGTCAACTTCGAGATCAAATTCAACTTCGAGTTCAGACTCAACTTTGAGATCAAAGTTAACTTCGAAATCGAATTCAACTTCGAGTTCAAAGTCAACTTGGAGTTTAAACTCAACTTCGAGATGGCACTTTTTTTAATCAATCTCTACATAACTGGTGCAAAAATTCGTGTTTCTTTTATACAAACAATAAGACCTTTGGCTTGAAACTAATATTTACATAAATGGTAGCAAATTTCTTTTAGACCAAAACATGAACACTTTCGTGTTCGTGCAGCACAATTCTTTCTCTTTGGTTTTAAAGCAGTAAAAACACTTTCTGGCCATTGAAAAAACCTCTGAAATCCTTCTGAAAGTCTCATTAAAACTGATACTAAAACTCAAACCGCAACGTAAACTCAAACGCATCTGAAAATTAAATTTTAACTCTGAATAAAGAAAAAATTATATGAAACAATGACTGAAAAATGGACCCGTGAAACAATCTTCCGCCTGCTAGGGCACTCTCACTCGCGTTTTGTGCACGAGTCATAGCAAGTGGACAACGAAGCAGAACAACAACAACAGCAACAACAACAACAACAAAAGGTTATGTATGGTGTGAGGTTAGGTTCTTATTATTTTATTTACTTACAGTATTTTCGCGAGTATCAATGATGATTGCCTGTTTTAATGTATATTTCGGGTTTCTTCTCCGTTAAATTGAAAATGAAAAAAATTTGTGTTATATAGTTGATTCATAGCGTGTAATTCTAATCTTGTTGGATTGTTGGGCGAACCATTGTTGCGTCAAGAAAATAATTCAGAGGGAGGTCGTTAGTCTTTTTTGGTTAGGTAGAATGTATTCCATAGTTTCAGAAGTATGACATTATTTACCTATGCCCTCGTATTGCGCTCCGTCATAATTTTGAGCAAGTGAATCTGCTCACGAATTTTATTATTCCAAAAAGAAGAATATCATTGTTCGTAATGGCTCGATCATCAAGTAGCATCAGCACCGGCGAGCAGTTGCTCTCCATAATTGACGATATCACATTAATCTCGAAGTAAGTCGATTTATTTGTACGCAATTACTTATATTGGCCTTAGAATATGAAAAATACATGATACGCTGGAATGCTGTCTCATGGAATTAACATATCTCAGGGAAATCATCGACAACATTATTGCGATGAAGCACCAGAAGCTGTGCGGCCCCGAACAAATCCAACTAACCGACTTGTTGATCACGAAAGACAACCAGCTCAAAGAAACTTTGAAAGTGGCTGCCGACCAAGCGAAAGTCAATAAAAAAATGGACCTTTTGCGTGCCGAAGTGGAAAAATTGGACCAGGACATTCAGCATCTGCAACGCCAGTTGAAAGAAGCAGAGCAGATTCTGGTGCGCTGAGAAACTGATATTGATTATTTTATCTTTCTCTTATTGATACATTTTATGAGTATTCATGGTCAGGCATCAAGTAACCGTTTTTTGTTGAAATTGTGCCAGTAAACGATTTGACTATGACAAGGCTCAGTCTGTTCAGTTTTCAAGCGTTGGTGATTTGAGACGAAACCCAGTGGATTGTCCTCCAATTGTTGAAATAGTGAACCGTCTTTGACGATAAAACGCGTGTTCTATTCTAAATGATTCCATCTATCCCAATAGCATTATGATGCTGACATATCTGATGATTTATCATATTTTTTTAATAATCTGGCCTGAGAAAAGTATCATCTTTCAAGTTCTCTTCGGTTTCGTACAACGGACATCAGGGGTCAATATTTTCATTCACTCATTTTTTTGTGATTTTGATTTATTGTGCGATGTGCAATAGGAAAGTTTACTTTTTTTAGGCTACGGCTATCTACCAAGCCAAGCAGAAACTGCAATCGATAAATCGATCTAACAAAAGACCCGTCCCCTCTGAAGATCTCATCAAATTCGCCCACCGCATCAGCGCGTCGAACGCCGTCTGCGCTCCCCTCACTTGGCAACCTGGTGATCCACGGCGTCCTTATCCGACAGGTGAAAAAAATGGGTCCATATTTCGATAGCAAAAAATTTAAACTATATTTTTTTACTCATACCGTCTTTTTTGAGAGAAAAACTTTTTTTTGCAGTTTCACATCATTCTGAATCTTAAGTATTGCGATTTTACAGATCTGGAAATGAGACTGGGCTTTCTAGGACGTCTCAGCCACGCAACTGGCGATATGCCTCTCAACGGACACATGCTTCAGCAAACGTCGCAGCTTGGTGACATGCACAGATCTGGCCACCATCAAGGTAAAATGTTCTGGGCAAACAAATTTTTATTATTGAGAAGTTGGACCTTTTGCTAAAATTTTGCAGTATTCTTCTTTCTTACAATTTTTTTTCTTCAATTTTTTTCACTAACTCACCTCATTTTTTTAGAGCCCCCTGCCTCGCAGCAGAATCAGTTCGCTTGGCATCCGTCCGGCGAAATCCACATGGCCGTCGGCCAAGGTTCAGTTCCCATGGACACGAGAAACCACACGAAAGACAACGAGGACGTCGAAGTCATGTCGAGCGATTCAAGCAGCAGTTCGTCGAGCGATTCTCAATAAGGTTTACGCGAATTTTTGTACATAATTTCAACTAAGTGTATGTTAATTATTCACGTATTTTTACTGTCCTCTGAAAGAGCGATTTCTTCTACTTTTACGATGGCTATGGATTAAATGATTTTTCCAATCGATTTCTTCTTGACTATCAAAAAAATAATGCCTGGATTCTCCTATTATCCTTTTTTAAGCATTTTCTATAATTTCTAGTGATTGGAGCCTGAAATATTTATCGTCCATATATTTGCCCATCCTGCAAAAATACCTTTATGAGTGAAAGGATGCCAGAGGGGCTCGAACCATTGTCGTAACATAATTAAGATTGATAATGTTCCATGAGTGAATATAAAATAATTTTCGCAACGTTTTATTTAATTAAACTATAATGTACATTCGGGAATCTTTACACAAATATCACATGTAAGAAAATTCAACAACTAGATCGAGGGTAACAATCATTATCTACTAGGTCGAAAATGTTCGCTCTCTCGAGCGGTTTTATGTATTCAACATTACATTATGGGAAAATTTCGTACAAAACTTACATCCTACGAATTTTCATCCTTCCTCTAAGCACAATCCGCTGTCATGAGATGATTTCAAGATAAATTCTCGATATGGCCTAAAATTACGACGTATTCATCAATATCAAGCCGATTCAGTTATAATCAGTGAAAAATCGTTTCCATTTGTCGTGTGAACGGGTAAAATCTTTGGTTCTAAAACTGGTCAACCCTGGGGTTTCACACAGGCTACCTGCCAGTAGGGGTGGGATATCGGCATTATCGAGTTATCTATATCAATACTAATTGTTTTTTGCGTACTTAAGGACTTCCCTCTTGTCTGCCTTTCAATGGCAAATAATCATGGTTTCCCAGTCCACCTCGATAAAAATAATGCAATTTATCGGTCCTGCTGATGCGTTCCATATCCAATATTACATTGTTACCAAGGTTCGATATTCCATCTTCCATCCCTATTTCTCTAAGCTGCCTTGGCATCAAGATTTTCTACTATGTAAATTACAATTCCTTCTTTTTAGTACGCGTTGCCAAAATGTTGTAACCTGAAAACTACGTTTTTGATTCTTTGCCACTTGTGGCACTCAATTTTGTTGGCAAATGGACTTCCTTTGCACTGCATTCGACTGTGTACTCTTCAACACTTGAGCGAGGCCCTGGTCACGTTGAAACTGTACATAGTAATTAGTCCGGGACTGTTTTTGACCACTGTCTTCAAAAAAATGGACGTCAAATCGCCGTCTCAAGATAAAACGTCCTAAGTCCATTTCCTTTGAAGGTGACTTGAGACGTTTCATCTTAGGACGGCAGAATACATACTGGTTGGTGGAATCGTCACCCGACAAAACTGTACGCAAGATCAATTTTGGGGAAGTAGCATGGAAAACAACAACAAACAACTTGTCATGATGGCACAAAAAAAAAAAAAAAAAAAAAAAAAAAAATGATATGTCATGTGAAGTGATTGTGGCAATAACGTTGTCGGGCACTTTTTTGTATAGCTACAGTATCGATATCGACTATTGCACATGAGAATGGCCTGTCCAAACTAACCTGAAGTTAAATTTTGTCATTGTTTACATCCAATTCCTTGCTCAGAAGCTTCACACGTAGTTGTAAAAACGTTTTTAGGACGATTACACTCCCATTGGAGAGTTTTTGGTAACTTTGCACTTCTTGTCACTTCGTAGTACGAAGTAGTCACCTGGCAAATCCCAGAATGCTTGGACAATTTCAGAAAAACTCCCTATTGTTTGGTTGATACGAGATTGAGGGCAAGAGAGACAGCCTAACGTTCAATGTATTTTCAATCGCCAGAGTGCTATTGGCCGATTGTAGGATTGTCTAATCGTGCAATTGTAGACAGTCTCGTTATTCTGAATTTCAACCTATTATTGTGCTTCATCGACTTCTGAAAATGGCCGGTTAGCCGAAAGCGCGCCAGCCAATAAGAATGCAGAAAACGTCGTGCCAACTTTCTTGCCCTCGATCCTTTATCACTCCATCGATAACAATACCAGAAAGAATCACATTGAAATCGCTACGAAATATTCGGCGAATTTACGCATTATTGCTGCTCGCTTTACAGATTTAATGAGGCCTCATTCTGTCCAACGGCTGTCACATAACTCATGATGGGAGTAAATATACGGACAATAGTTATAGATATGGGAGCTTAAAATGCTTGGCTACTAAGTACAACTAAACCATGGGTTGAAATTAGAACGAGGTTTTTCGACAATACGATCCACTATAATTTTCACACAACTCTCGCCCTTGAAATGACAGTAGTGCCTTTTTGTGACCAAAAATGCCACCCCAGTCCATTTAATTTGGATCGAAACGGATTTTACAGAATAAGGCCTCTAGACTCGGGTACTGTCCACGTCAGGTCGAACTTGGAAATCGAAACGGCGACATTTTCAATGTTCGACGCCGACAAAAGACTACATTTCCAATATTGTGTCTTGATCCAGCTCGGCAAGATTGTCGTTCAGTAGTGGCGCCGGGAGTCCGTCGTCGAGGACGTCAGTTATGTCGTCGTATCTGTGAAAATATGATAAAATAATATGATAAGCAATATCTAGTAATCCTGTATCATTGCTAAAATTCTCTATTAGAGGGAGAAATGGCCGTTCAGTGTTGACTACCCAAGAAGCTATTCGTATAAATTAATAATGACATTAGTATACGACGAAAATGAATCAATATCCGTCTCAGCCAGCGGTAATCAGTAGTCGACGGTTGATGATCAATTTCCTGGTTAGGATTTTCAGCGAACACTCCTAAGGCGACTACCAAAAATTCCCTGCTCGTACGAACATTTTCCTACGTCTTGCAGCACTGCAAAGGTCGCCATTTCGGTACTATCATTATTCTGTTCTTTCCATTCCATACGTAATACATCGGCATCTATGTTGCTCATCAAAATATCTACAACATGTATAATCTTTTCTATGAACCGAGTAGCTAGAGGAATGACGTAAAAAAGTAAAACTTGCAATGGCATCGCCCCCGGCTCACTTTATGTAGGGTGTTCCTTCCATTGTACCCTGAACGTTACCGAAACGTTAACTCTGTTTTATACCAGTCTTAACCAATGATTAAAGTGTTAACGCCCCCTTACGTTCGGGTTAACGTTTAGGTCACGTACAGGGTACAATGGGAAGATTCTTGGATCTAGTGAGCTGGGTGGTGCTGGGGGCTATGCCTCCGCAAGTCTTCCTTTTTACGTCCCAGAACTGTAATTTCTCTACTCTAGTAGAGTCTTGAGAGTCACTCTCTAGTCTTGAGACCCTGTGGCTGTCCTCTACATTTCACTACATTGGCAATTGCCACAAAGAGTTTTGGGCCGATCGCACCCGCATCTGTAAAGATCCAAGTGCGCTCACTTTTCATTGTTGTCATCTTGACTGGGCGAATTGCTATTGTTGAGCAATCTTGGCGAAGGTATCACTTTCCTTTGCTGGATGGATCTGTACGTTAGTATAAGGTACAGCCCTGCCAGCAGCAGCAACTGGAGTCCTGCGAAGACAATAATTCAAAATTAGGCATTGCTTCAAAAAGAAAGTGTAGATTTGGCAGTGATGTCCAGCTCAGAGGAGGCAGTGATTTACGTTAATCCGTAATAAAATCCCGAATTTGAAGGATAGAGGTCGTTAGCCTCTGTTATTTACGGTAGGATCAGGAGCCTCCTCATACTGCTCATCCGGATTTTGGACCGGTTCCTTGGGTTGCATCCATTTGCACCCACCAGGACCCATCCCCACATCTGGTATAACTACCTCGTCCTAGCCGTACGACGATTTACCGCAAGGACGAGGCAGTTATCTACCGGATGTGTGATTGGGAGTTAGGTGTCTTCTCGAGCTAGCTCTTGGGGGATGGGTGATCATTATCCCCTGTCCTTGTGGCACTAAGCCCATGTGCAAATGGATGCGGCCCAAGGAACCGGTCCAAAATCCGGATGAGCGGTATGGAGAGGCTCCTGGTTCCTGATCCCTTCGTAAATAACGGAGGACAACGACCTCGACAAAATAACGCAAAAGTAGGTAATGAGAAAAATTAAAAAAACGTTTTTTATGTTTTGGCACCCGAACGACGTTTAGTCGTAGTCGCCCTAGGGCCGTCGTATGGTCGCACTTGGAATAAACCGGAACTCTTCAAGTCATTTTGGCCAAAATCGGATCACTGGCTGAATGCAAAGCTTTATTGAAGCAAATCTGGCTCTCAATTCGCTGATAGCATTTTGTGGAAATATAGTTGAGTAAAAGCTATGATAATCGAAGGGGTAACTTCTCCAGCATCATAATATGATGAATACCTATTATTCAGTTAGGTGGCAATTTTGTAGTTAGCTCCTTGTTCCCGATTGGTGTTCGGTTATCAAATTAGGGTTTAAAACTGCTCGATTTATTTCCGTGGGGAGTGCGTATATTATTTTTCAAGAACAACGTTTCTAAGGCAGAATAGGACATTTTCGCGCCGTTGGTTACCGCAACAGCTATTCGATTCTTGATCAGATAACCACACGTTCTGGGCTCACCTGCCACAACTGACAACCATAAACGATGAGGTTTCAGGAACAGGATGCTGGCGAATATCGCGTAAATCAACGATTTTTTCCATTGTCGAAACCAAAGCACGTTGCTCCAGCAGTGCATGCATGGCCCGAATTCATTTCTGGAACAGAAAAAAAGGAGTGTAAAATTCTGGCAAAGGCAAATAAGGCGGAAAAATTCGCAATAATGCAATGAAAACATACTGCAAAGTTGAAATACCTTCATTGATTTTCTGGAATTTTCCCCCACTTTAACAGCTGTTTATACTGGCCTTAAAATCAAGGTAGGGTTCTGTCGAGATGTTAGGACCGACTAGATACGGAACTTGATTTTTGGTAAAAATTTCAAAATTGTTCGATAACTCCTTCCCCCTGAAACGGCGGCGGACGGACAAAAAATTTTTACTGCAGATTCGGATTCTACGCCCCTTGAAACGTAAACCAACAAATTTTTGGGGGTGTTGAAAAAAAATTTCCTGACCGATTACAAAGGTAATATTCGTTAGAAAAATAAACCAAAAATTTTGGGAGAAGAGAAAATTTTTTTTTTAACCTCTTTTGAACAACCGTTGATCTTCTACTTTCTTATTTGTCAAATAGAAAATCCTTGTGATCGTGAAATCGATACAATAGTTTAAATATTGTCAACGGCGATTAGTAATTCGAATCCATCACCATCAAGATCAGTCATTACCTGGCCACTGTTAGGAGATTCAAGGCCTGTAGAGGGATGAAAGGCGATCGGGCAAGTTAAATTAAAGGATTTCAAAGCTATACCTTAAGGGAAAAGCAGTCTAGATAGGATGAGATCCTCTCCTATTCACTTAGAAAACTTCCTGGCTGATGACTTTGACGGTCAAGCTTGACAGGAATCAAAAGCTCTCCGGCTGTTTGGGTTGGTCACCGAATCCCGATGACAAAGTGATTAGAGCTCCAATTTCAACTTGTAGGTAGGAAGTGGGACACAAATGATTGGTTATTTTGATTCAAATCAAGCTGAATGTTTAAATAATGGGGAACATTAATCAGATCTTATTGCAAATTGATGGCCCTTTCAATTCTGCACTCGTTCGAAAATAGAGTGCTTCTGAATAAAAACGTAAAATTGCATCAATGTTTGAAAAAGTTTAGGAAAGTTCGTGAATTTTACTATAAGAAAGGCGCCTGATAAAAAACCCCTCCTGCCATTCTTTTTTTTGTGCCGGTAAATTATGTCAAGCGAGGGGCACCCAAAATCTTACCGCAATCGCGATGCGAAATGTGGTAATCCGTAAAAAATAAGCGTGCAGCTCGTATTTGTACTGATTCTATCAGTATTAGATGCTAAATAAATAAATAAAAAATAAATAAAATAAATTTTATTTTTATGATTGATTTGTTTCTTATACGCCTGTATTACCGTTCAAAAGTAAAGAGCTATTTCCCCTTAATAAAATGTTTAGGTTTTCTGAAAAATTTGGATTGCGTTTTGTTGTAAAAAACTGCTCAAAATTCAGAACTGTTACCAGTGGTAATTTACCACCATAGTTTTTACTTTCTAGAAATAGCTCCACAGTCGGTAGGTATGACCTTTTCAGAAAAGTTCCTTAGTTATTCAATTGCCCTTTAGAAGCATAAATCTTGACGTAGAGCGAAATTTAGTTTTTTGCAATCCAAAGTTTGGGACTATGATACTAACATGTTTTAACACGTTCGAGATAGCTAGAAGGCGGTCGTCACAAAATGTCCGGTTTCACACTTCAAAAACTACTCATTATAATGATAATTATTATCATTAATGTGATAATTATCACAGAGAATTAAAGTTGTGATGTGCACACTTGAATAGACCGATCATACAAATAAATGAAAATCCCATCGCACTTTCTATGCCTAACGATGAAATTGAAAGTGTAGATGCACTGCTATCTAATAGGTAGTACCTATCAACTCTTTCACACAATACCTACCAAATTTAATACCGATGTTCTATATCGTCACGCTAGTGGCAACACCAGGTAACTCATTTTCTGGCGGTTTTGATTTGAGAACGCTTTTGTATGGAAAAAGAGGAGGCGGATCGATTAGCGGAGCTAGTTTTATTGTCAGTTCGTTAGGAAGAGCGTAAATCGCAATTCGGTCAACAGTGGGTACTTATCTCAAATTATCGTCAAAACGTGCTATCTCAGTGCAACCACACGCTCGATGGCAAGTCTCTATACTACTTTAGAGCCAACTCGATCAAATTTAACCGTAAGACTCAACTTGGGAACCTGAGAAACTTATATTAGGTCACTCATGATTTTTACAATAATCAGTTTTTTGCCTCTCCTGGAAAATTGGAAAAAGTGAGTTACCCAGTGTTGCCACTAGCGTGACGATATGCAGTTTCCATTTTTGGAAGATCACCATACGAAGTAAGTGAAGCTTCGGAAAATATCATCTCCATATGGGAACAGTCTCAATAACACCTACGGTTCCTTAAACCCGACTTCCTGACATTCGCCAGACCCCGAATTCACGGCTATCAGTTGAGCTTCTTTTCCGTAGATAGCGACCGAGTGAAGCAGTGCGAAGTTTTACCTCGAGTTTAGGGGCGAACAACTTCGTCTCCCACGGGCGCAGTACGGAAACTGTTCGTGTGTGCAAAGGTCCCACGACCACACGTCACTGAATCAAAACTGCTCGAATTTATTCACTGGCTTTGCGGAGAGGAATATGAAAATGTATAAGTTTTATAAATAATGACGTATTGCAAACTTACAGTGTATTCCTCGACTTTTCCTGTTTTCCCCGACTTTGTTCATTATCCAATATTACTTATCACCGAACAGAAATCAGTAGCTGAAAATATCTTTATTGAATTTTGATAGAGGGAAACCGGGGTGTGTTGGCACGGTTTTAGGTTCTTGAAATTGTCTCGCATTGCTTTTATGTATGCCCAAAAAGACTATCTCACTTTTGAAAATACCAATTGACTCGTTAGTCGCTCAAAATGTTTAATTAGTTAATAATGTCTCGACCCATCTGTCGTTTTCAGAATGTTTTTTTCACGATTCAGCCGAGCTCATGCTATAGACATAGATGAACATTTCCGCAGATAATGCGAACATTCTCATTGACTTGCGAACTCTAATAAGCGAACCGGACGCATTGGCGAAGCTTTGTTGTTAAGATGTAAATCGGCTTATTTTCATCACTAAGGGCCTGGTGGGTTCATGGTACATGGCCGATTACGAATGAATTAACCAATAGGTACTGGTCAGAATCCTTTCGCCATGTTCGGTCCAAGTCAAATCCTTCCGTAATCCCCGGATTCTCTAATTCAACTATTATAGGGAGGCTATTCTAGCTAGATCGACTCTAGGCTAGCAGGCATACAATAGACGATTATCGTGAATGAGAGTGATCAACACGCAAGATCAATATTGGTCAGGGAATCAGGACCGAGGTCGTAATCAGAAACGCCTTCTCTTCTGCCGAGCTTTTGATACCAAGGAGCAATAAATTTTTTTGTTTCGTATGTTCATTTACCTGATCCACCTATACTCCTACACCTAAACCTGGCATTTCCACCCAAAAATTTAAGGACGGAAATTTATTTAGTTTCTTTTTGTTTGCCCTTGTTGTTGCCCTTATCGTTTGCCTTGTTTGCGACTATCATTTCACTGAGTCCTACTAATCGGTTTATAGTCTGGTAGTATGTGCAAATCACAACTTTCCTTCTCTCGGGCTTCCCTGTTGTCTTCTAAGAGAGAAATCGGCTTTTTGTGACGACGTCCT
This sequence comes from Nesidiocoris tenuis, assembly GCA_036186465.1. NCBI lineage: Eukaryota > Metazoa > Arthropoda > Insecta > Hemiptera > Miridae > Nesidiocoris > Nesidiocoris tenuis. The sequence continues at coordinate 6,545,767 of AP028909.1, forward strand.
TCTAGCTAGGTATCTCCAACAAGTTAACCCATTTTGACGCGGTTGTTTCAAAATATGCATTGCTTAAAACATGAAATTTTCAGAGTGGGTTAGACATTTTTTCTTGGGCGATTACAATTTATTCATTAAATTATTAACCAAAATCAGCTTGAAAAATGAAGATTTTCATCAGAATAATTCACGGCCGACGATTCACGCAAAAAGATTTTCTTTTTTTTTCTTTACTACCTAACTTTCTCTCTGGTCCACCGAGATTGTGGCTTTTCAACTTCATATCGAGCTCTTGTTTCGGCTTTTCAATGGTTTCTTTTAAACTTGAATTTTGGTCCACCGTTAATACGATTTCCTTTGACCACAAACCAATTTCCTTTCTTCATACTTCGAGTTTTGCTCCCATTGTGTTTCATGCTGCATCTGCTTGGCCGAATGTAACATCTAAATTTCAAATTCTACCTGGCTAATGCCTGCCTACTGTAAGATTAGGGTACCTACTCAATGGATGAAGTTAGTCTCTGTTCTCCCCTGTGCTCGGGTTCGATAATAATGGAAATCCGATTAGCCTTCGGGTTCGGAAGGTGAACTTAACGGGATTTACCCGAATCCCGTACATTTGCACGTCTCCCTGCGATAAATCCCTTTAACCATATTCAACGGCTACGGACCCCGAAAAATGCTGGATGATAGAAAAGAGACCGGTCGTTATTCATTTCTATTCAGATCATCCCAGAAGAAAATTGATGGACGGCCCTGAAAGAAGTTTTACCGGATCATTGACTAACGATGACATAATTTTGCCATTGCCTACATAAAACAAAAAAATCCACCGGACCGACCCAAGTTTCGACAGAGGTGTTGACTTGAGAATTGAAACTCGGAATCTTTTCATTTACAGTATTAACAAAGTTTTTAATTAATGCTCGAAAAGTCGACCCGAATTTTCCATCCGATTTCTCAGCCCTCCGTTGGGCCATGAGGGAAAGGGTTTTCTTTGAAATCTTTATCTTTGCCCAGTAGGTAGTTTGTCACCAAGTTCCCTGAACTGAACTGCAACTTCCAACGCTATTGCTGCTACCGGTTGCTGCAATGGGCGGTATCGTTCGCCAGTAAATTATCGTCGGAAGAAATTGCCGCCCATAAAAGACCCTATTAACGAACGACTTGGAAAATTCAACCCGACTTTAGTTATGGATAAATTGAACCTCGATTTATACAAATAGTAGTTTAGCAGTAGACGGTTTAAGTCCTTTCCCAATTAACAGAGACGCAATAAATCATAATTAATCTCTTATTCATATTCTAAATTGTGTTCGTTTCCCTTCAGTAGCGATTTGTAGTGGGTGTCACGACCTTTTGGTAGAGTTCCAATCAGCTCAAGGTTCTCGACAGCTTTACGAGGAAAACCTAAACTTAGACAATTTTTTAAAAGATGAGACAAACCTGTACTCACCTTGAGCAGACTTGAATAAATAACGTAATTATCCACGTGATCTCCAGGAAGAATACTATTCCAGAGCATAACCTGAAACGAAAGTATAATTACATACATATGTTTGTGTTGAGCCAAAAAATCAGCATTTTTCCTTTATTACTGAAATAAGAATGCATCTGAATGGTTTACTCCGGAAATTATGAAATTTTATTTTTAGGCAAATTTGTGGTTTGTTTTTCAGTTTTGTGCATTAGGTATACATTGGTTTTAACTGGGCAAAAAATAAATTATTTTCGAAGTACATAGCAGGAAAAGCTCATTTCATATCTATTTTTTTGAAGTTGAACCTCCTATGACCTGGGCCTCTTTTCTGTTGAATTAAAACCTAAAAAAAATATTTTTTTCATTCAAAATACATAATATGAATTTTGCATATTAGGCATGCTTGTTCTACGTATGGTTCGATACACATTAAAATCTCAATAAAAATCCCTGTTTTGCCTCGCGATATTTTTTTTTTTGTTAAAATATTATTTCTACCTTCTCGTACAACAATACTCACATGTAAAAATAACCAATCCCGTGATTGTGGACGGCTATGTCGACTCCCACTCCGCACATTACTGAAAATAAAAAAATGCATTAGAAATTGGCAGATAACAATTCTCGTAATTGTATTCAGCGATATTCGCTTCAATTGTCAATAATAAATTGGTTCATTTTCAAATGAATTCACGTTCCGGGGTGGCAAGGAAGGGGGTTAATCCCTACCCTCCAGCATTGACATCCGGATTCGCGGTACCATCATCTACTCTCACAAGTGAAGGTTGATTTTCTAAAGCAGTGATTAAATTAAAATAATAACACCTCAATTATTTGTACCGAAGTTTTGCTCTGGAACTGATTGGTTTGACTAGAATGAGCCCTGAATGATCAAAATCGGTTCGATATTCCAATACGAATTTCGAGGATATCCGATTTGCAAATGCAATGCTTGTTCTCTTCAGACCCACCATGAGCATACTTAGACCATTATAAATTCGTTACACAATTAAATATATTCTAATTCCTCGAAAGCCCTAGAATTTTTTGAGCTAAATCTGAGCATGTCTGGAAAAGTTGGAAGGAAAATTTGCACCCCTCCTTCTGGCTGATTTCGTGGGATGAGGTGTTCCCCTAATTTTGTCATTCCTACCTACCGATTAGTTTTTCAAACATTTGGTGTATGCCAAAATCATAGAATCAATATTTTGGGACATCCTTCAGTGCGGATTCTGGAATTTCCCTGGTCAAACACGAATGGTAGCTCAACTCAGAGTACACCAACTTCAAATTTGCATCTTCCATTCTTGGTAAATATACGACTTTTGTTCAATCGGAAAATGAAATGTCCCCAGGAGTTTGTTCAGTTGGTTCCCTTTCGTACACCTACGTGTTAAGAGGTGGCTAACTCTCGAATCAATAAGCCTACACGTCGTATAGAAGCTCATAAATAAATCAATTTCATCCGCGTTGAAAACGCTCAGCCTCACTCAAAATTTAACGTCCCCCCCGTTTGACGGTGAATTGTTACCTTTCGCACGGTTCACTCAGCCAAATTGCGCGGTATATTTTCACCGTGAATTAGCAAGGGACCTTTCAAACGAATGAAACGCAGTCCCTCGTCCTATTCGATGGTAACACACGAGTTTTCTTCTCTCGAGTTTACTAAGGCGCTCTAGTACAAAAGAGAAAACGTCAAGTGGCCCACAACAGTTAGCTTGTTGTTGGAGAGTTCACAAGACTTTTGTGCTCGCACTCGAAGTTGGAGGTCTTCTTTAAAAAGAGCCCTTATTTCAAAAGTTGGTCTGAAAAACTTCATCATGTGGCAGTCGAAGGTACGAGTTTCACGTAGACGTGCTGTAATGCGATTGAGCCGAGAAACTTTTCGAATAAAGTAGTTACGTAGGTACCTATGAAATTTATTTTCCACAAGTGAATCGGTACCTACTTCGGAGGTAGTACCCCTACGTCCATTATATACCATCTATATGAAAGACCCCGCGAAGTTGGGCTATAACGCCAATAAACTTGAATCCTTCCAAGAGCAACAAAACATCTTTGCCTTACCAAAGGATATACCTACCAAAGATGGTCAAGATTTCAACAGCTCTCTCCTGAAGGTGACTTTATAATAGAGTTGCCATATCTTTTCTTTCGAAATACGGACATTACAGGGTTAAATATGGACGTTCATGTAAAAAATATGGCCTCCAAATAAACTTTCTAAAGTTATTAAAAATGACTCAGCAAAGTCACAGATTAACTTAGACTGAGCTGACAAATTTTACTAAATTAAAAAAAAATCAAATTAACAAAAAAAAATCAATCACAGATGAACTTGGGCAACGCGCTGTTTAAAAACGGCGACTACCTATCTACTTTTTCAACATGGAAGCCCTCGATTTGTTCTAAAGTTCAGAAATTTATATTCAGGTCCGCCAAATTTTACTTGAATTCCTTGAATTATTTTCCTTTGGTTTTATTTACTAACCGTTGCCTGTTCGGTTCGTACTTCCGAATGAATCCAGGACGGCTTCCTAATTTCAGACGTGAATTAGAAGACCTTTTTTTAGAGCGAGATGGCTTGTCACTCGCAAAAAGGGCTTCTCGTCTCTTTTGGTCTTTCCCCGGGATCAAGGGCCTAAATATGACATCAAAATGGTGAGGATTTCGAGAGAATCTTCCATTTCCAAGCTGGAAAGTGAGAGGGGCTACTTGCCTATGAATGAAACAATCCAATTCTTAAGAAAATTAAGAAAAGAAATATAAAAGAATAATTCTATTTCATTTTCCTCGTAAATATGGGAGTAACAATTAGTCCGAATTGGGAAAAATGGCTGCGGGTTTTGAACGTCGAAAGGTGATTGTGGGCTCGTTGAAAAAATCCATTGCATATATGAATGGATAAATCTGCCATCGTCTGGCCGTCTGTGCGAAACTAGCTCTACGTAACTAGTGTAGCTCTGTAAGTAAACAGAAAAGCAAATGACGCACAGGTTTTCATCCTATGAATATGCATACTTTCCTGAACATTTCGATGCTAGTTGAAACGGAGCGGCGGGTAAGCGCTCATACTAAATCCAACAAGGAGCTTAACATTCAAGAACATTTTGCATAAACCTAGCCTTAAAGTGTTCAAGCTATTCATAAAACCAAACATTTATAATTACAATCATAAATGAGTAGTGTAAAATTATGAAAAAATTATGATAGAAGTTATTATTTGCATTAGTCTTCCTGACATTGAAACTTGTTTGAACGTTGTGTGCCTGCAGGAATGCTTTTATTTCTCTAAGAAAAAAAGTTAACGACTTACGTAGTTCACCCACCCCATGGTCTACAGTTGTTTCCTCATACAGTAAATCTCCTCCATGCCAAATACGACGACAAAAGCCCCACAGCTATGACTATTGAGCTTGTAGGCTCATGTACAAGGGCTCTCCAAAAAAGCGGAAGATAAAAAGAGGAGAGGATTTCCAGCTTAAGCCAGGATGATGATGTTTAATGATTATGGGGTGAGAAAATCCCTCGTTCCCCTGTTTATTCTGTGCCTTTGTCTGGTCTTTCGTTTTACCGGTGTTTATGATAATTGAGCCCCCCTCCCGGGCGGCAGACACCGCAGATCCGTTCCATCCCTCATTAGTTACGATAAAAATCGCATTCGAGGTTTGAACAAGTCCATCATCATAGATACATCCATTTTCAAGTTCGCATTTTCCTGACATTTATACCTACCACATTCTCATATGTATTTTGAAAGAATATACAGCAAAACTTTGGCGTGTTGCAAGTTCCAGTGGGCTGAAAAACAGGGCAGTAAAAAACAGAAAAAAATTCTAAAAAAATAATTTTCTGTCGAATAACCAAAAATTGAGGATCAACAAGTTAACATCTTTGATTTTTTATTACAGTAAAAAAAATAAATGCGAGTTTTTTAGAAAAATAACATTAAATAATCTAAAATTTTTAGGCTAGGTAATAAAATTTAAAAATTCTTATTGGTAAATGCACCAAACTAACCACAGCCATCACTAAACTACATTGAAAGAACATTGGTATTAATTTACCTACTTAAATACTGGCCTAAATACTGGTTTTGGAGTCGATGAAAAAGGGGGATTGCACGTATCAGTTCTTATCTGGCGGATGGTGGTAACATCTACATTTTGGTAACTCAAAATTTAATTTTTTTTTAAACAGATTTATTTTGTTTTTGATTGTAATAAATAGGTAAAGCCATTCCAGGCGTTGGGCATGCCCTGCCGCTCTCTATTAGATTGTTGATCGTTTGAGGGGTTAATTTCGACCGTGATCCTTCCATACTCGCAAATGCGGGGAGCAAATGGCGACGCTGGTAGTTTAAAAACTGCTCCTCATTTATGCAATTACCGTGAAAAGAGCTTCTCATTAAAAAAGGCGACGTTTCCCCTTCCGCCGCTTCGGTTCGAACTTATTGTCTATTCATACCAGCTGATTGTAGTTGTACCTGAGCTTAATTGCGTTTGAAATTGTAGCCGGAAACATGTGGGATTGGGTACCTACTGACAGCTAGGATGTAGGGATATTAATCTCTGCATTCTCTCGAATGTCGTTGATACAGTTGTGGGTTAAATTTCAAATATTTATGCCAGAGCTTCGCATGATGACTAGTCCTCTCAATTTGTGGACCTTTGTTATAGTTATTAATTACGAGCTTGCCTGTTCTGCTGCTTTTCGAATTTTTTCCTCTTTGGGCCTTGTCAAGACTTCAATTTGTCATGAGATATGTATTAGAGTGAATTTCAGATGACGTGTCAAAACGAGGCGCCCCTGCAACGCTATGAATACAGACACTTTCAGGTGGCGCAGTAATTTTCAGCGCTACCCCTCATGAATGACCTCATACGAGATGATGAGATCGGCGTCAGACTCACAATATATAACATATAACTCGACATGTATTATGTATTTTTGTTAATACTCCCCTGATGGTCCTGAAGGATATGGAATCGAGGCGTTGAAACGCTTTTCGGACGTGAAAGATGGGGGAATATTATTATGATGAAAAGATGGGATGGCGAGAGCGAGACGTCTTGGATTTCTGATGTGGACGATATTGAAGTGACATGAAAAGGTTACTAAGGCAAATTTTCGAAAGTGGTGCTCTGCTGCAGTGGAACGTGTTTTTTTATGCTCCGAGTGCTCCCTACTAAACGAGAGACCGCCAGGCAGCATTTTTATTATTACATTTTTACAACAGTGGCAGATGAAATGGGTATTTGTGTAATACTTGAGAGTAATTCTGTTCTCTCTCATCTTGTATGATGGCTAGATGACTCTCGCGGTTTGAAGAACACAATAACATGGAGAGCCCATTTCCAAACATGCTATGATGGGAGATGTTTATATGTGAGCCATACAATTGTAATATCACGAAGGATTCATATTACCTCTCGACTCATAATAAAATCAGACATTGTCTTTTCGGATTTTTGAGGGTTTTTGGCATCGTGTATATCTGTATTTTTTAGTAGTGAAAAATCGGATTTTTTAACGTACCCATTTAACGTCTCCGGCGAAGTTCAATAATCCATGATTAAGTTTAGACTGTTTTCTAAGAAGATGCAACTTACTTGCACTCATGTGTTAAGTGTTCACTTTTCGCAACCAATTGATATTTTTAACTTAACTCAGCCAACCAGTCTAAAAATATAATAACTCACACTAACAGCGTACACTAAAGTTTGGCGCTCGTCCATGTTATGAAGTTAAAATAAGTATTGAGCGTATTCGAAATTAATTTTTTTCAATTGTTAGCTTTTACAGCCTCATTTGATTCGAAAAACTCCTAGCCATTCCATATAATAATTTTCTAATGATTCGATATTGAGGTATAGTGTTAAACTTATTTTTCGAGTAGCATATTACGCCATGTTCCCCACTTTCAGCCGATTAACTTTCCATTTTGCCACACATTAGTTCACTTTGATCAGGAAAATTGCAACATTGAAACCATCTTCTCAAATAATATTACTCGAGTGCAAGACAGCCCTCAAAGGACTCAATGATTATTCAAAGAAGCAGTTCAACTCCTCGACTTGGAAGCGAAGTTATTTCATTTCAGCTTCCCATAGACGTCGCATAGGCTGCCTCATCTTCACCGAACCGTTTCCCCAAGCTACGTTCTGATAAATATTAAAACCATAGCTGCTTCCTTTGCCTTCGAAGTCAAAAAAGACGGGGCTTCTCTCATGTCAAATATTAATGAGGTATCGCACGATTTTTCGGGCAGATATGGCATGGCATTTTTAAAATGCGCCGACCGCGATTACAGCATTAATCTAACGCTATACTGTTGAAATTGAAAATTTTATGAATTGAAAAAACGCCGCAAGACTTCTATGTTGCCTTGCCAGGCTATCGCTACATCATATTTAAATCGGACGAGTCGTTCGAACGGAATTTTGACAAAAAGTGGCAAAACTCTCTCCCACACATATCGAACGATAGCTGAAAACACGTTTTTCGGACGCCGCAAAGTCTGAAACGTTAAGATTGGCTGACGCCAACTAAATGTTGATCCGATCCCAAGGTAGACATGATATTCTTTCGTTAGGTGCCCACATTACGTACTGAGGAAGACACTATTGTATGTACAGGAACATATTTTATGTACTATAGTAGAGGAACAAAGGCACCGAGCGAAAATTGCATCTATCCTTAACGTCTCATACGGCCAGAAAATGCGCACCAAGTAAAAGACACCCTCGGGGTTGCTTACTGGCGGACACATGCAAACAAAGATCCCGGCGGGGTCCCTCCGTAAATGTTTTGATTCGAATCTAAATGTCCCTTGGTCCCTTGCTGGCAGCAAAGAATAATTGAAAAATAATATGAAAACCCTTATCATGCGGAGAAAGGTTGGGCAGGAAAATGGTCGAAATGCGGTCCTCACGTGCGAAACATTCTGAGCCTCGATAAACAATCTCAATATTGCGACGATTTTTCCCATAGCGTTGACCTCGAAGAAATTCACTTTCCACTTGAATGTATGTTGAGCTCTTCGGTTTAATTTTAAAGGATTTTTCGAAGAAAGGAGAGTTTTTAAAGTTTGAATCTGAAATTGCTGGCCAATTCAGAGCACATGGTCATGGGGATTCCAACCTCCTTCCTTTTGATCGGGTTTTAGCCCCCTAATGCCGTTGAGGAAAAATAAGATCAATCGGAAAATGGCGAAACTTCCCTGATTCGAACCTGACACCTCCTGCTCTTTAGGCGGACGCCTTATTTCGGTTTCAAAGAGCTATAAATGAGGTGAAGAAGGCAATCCTGTTCATGCTGCTGGCCCTAGACGACCTTAGATACTGATATTTTATCGAATGGAAGTCAATTATCGGGATAGGAGTCACACAGAACATGATATTGATATTTTATCATTCTTAGAAATCATACGTCACCGCTATTGTCCTACCTTAAAGCTCAAAACCGACGTTTATCATGAATAGCTAGGTCGAGGTTTCATATTTCAGTTCATCCAAAAGTGTTACGTATCTGTACCCAAATAGGACATTGCAATTTTTACTCAAACGCATTGTTTAACCCCGCTTTCACCCGAATGCATACACCCCGTGTACGTCACGTTAATGACGACCATTCCGGACACAAAACTGTCCCATGTGTCAAGTGTGAAACGACCGCTTACGAATAGAAGCGGCGTCTTGGGCTGAATTGAGCTCAACTCAGAAGAACGTCTTATCCTTGTACGTCCGCCATAGCCTTAATTGTGAAGCCTCAGTGACGTTGGAAGACAATAGTTTGACGTCCTATTGTGAATTCAGTGGGTCCCATGTAGGTCTTCCTTGGCTCTGTTCCTCGCCCGGTCTTGTGATTAGTTCGCTCGTTGAAAACACCCGAGTCAAACGCCGCTTGCCGAATTCGTCGTTTACACGCTAATCCCGACCGACGACAGTTGATTGAAAACAGTTAACAGTAAAATTTTACTCTCATGGTGATGCATGATGTATGGTAGCGATTGATCGCCGCTGCGAAGGGAGCGCACAATACTTTCGTATTGTACAATACTCGGAATTTTTCCAGCAGCCGAGGTGTTGTAACTGAAGACCAAAAATCCTTGGACCGATTGTGAAAGGCCGAAAACAAAAATCTTTTCCAGAAGTAAAGATAACTACCTACCTTTTGTTCAAACCGATATCAATATTTTTGGTTACATAATATTTTATGCAGAGTAAATGCATCGACGAAGAAGTAATAATGGGGTTAGAGGTCAAAAAATAATTTTCACTCAATAAACATCAACTATAAGGATCAATTTACCAACAAGCGTCCATGCCTCAGGAATTAGCCTTTTTTCAACTCTGTTCAAATTTGCGAGCTTACTCCTGCGTATAAAAGGCGTTCACAGCTATCTTCCTTAAAAGAAGTAGATTCTTTCGCTAGTTTACTACAATTATTGTTCTATAAAATTTTTGGTGAGCCCCACACATTTTTTTTGTGCTTTGAAAATTTGATTGTGTCTCCGACTTTGTCCCACTAAAATGGCCATAAATCCCTTAACGTTTGGGAGTCGGGGTGGCCGAGGTGGCTAATGCGTGTGACTTTCTGTGTTTGCGAGGGCACAGTCTTCAGTTCAATTTTCACGGCCAGCTCCACTGTCGAGGCAAAAAATCTTCGGCATGAGCTGACAATCCCAGGCTAAGCCCGATGGGCTTGTTCAACGAACTTTGAACCTATTCTAACCAAATAGGTTCAACGCGTTGGATCCGGTCCCTCTCAACTCAAGGGGGTGAGGCAATGAGTAGCCGTGTGTCACAGTACATAAGTGCTGTGAGACTAGAGCGACATGTCCTGAACAGTTCCGACCCTCTCCTTGAGGGCGGCAGGGCACGCCCGGGACAACTTCGGTTATCGGGCGAAAAGCCAACGCCTGGAACGGCGGTTTACTTTTTTTTCCCTTAACGTTTGGAGTAATTGCAAAAATGTTGTTATGCTTGGAAAGCCCGTTAAATTTTCTATAATCTTAAACTCTGGGTATAGCCTACAACTTGAGTCAGCCGCGCTAGCCACTAGGTCCGCATGAATTAATATGAAAATCCGAGAAATAATGGAGTTTCTAGTAAACTCGTCGGAATTAGAATTTCATTACGAACGCTAAATTTCCGGAACTCCTGAAGTAATAAAATTGTATTATACGTGCCGCGATTGATGGATTGCAATGTTATTAAAATGGTAGATCAAAGATTCACCGCCTGTGCGGTCAAGAGGCATTTCACTTCCATACGAGACTACATTTTTCCCTGCCATAGGATTCAGCTCTTTCTCCACAAATAACGGTGGAATCTGCGCTTTGGCAACGAGCCGACCGTGGATAAATTCCTTTCGACCGTAGTACGGCCCATTCAAGAGGAAATCCACCGAAGAGAGTAACTTCAGAAACTTTATCCTCAGAACAAGACGTATACCCGCCGTCCTGCACTCGGTGGGGATGAGGCGATTACTTAAACGAAGTCCTGATTGAAGAGCTTTGAAATTGCATATTTGCTCACTGCAATCTACTCGAGAAAGATTGTCCTGAATGATATTCCGCAAATATTTGCCTGCAGCTTAGTTGAAGTTGAAGCTTTCGTTTAACCAAGGGGGATTAACAGTAAACATGACCAGAAAAAAAATAGAAAACACTAAAGCCCGTATCACACGTCAGACCGATCTCCTCCCCATCCCACGGACAGACACACAGACCCTATTCTCTGATTGGCTGATCCTATGGATATGTTCACTTTTGCGCACCTGCATCAGTGTTTGTTATTATTCATCTATGGAACATTATTTCTAAGAAAAATTTTCAATGAATTCGCACGTAAAAATCACCAAAGAATCGGTCTGACCAGACGGTCTGTGGGATGGGGAGGAGATCGGTCTGACGTGCGATACGGGCTTAAAAAGGCCAGTATATTGAAATTACTGCGCGTAATTCGGATTCCGATTAAACGGGGTGATGGGTCTTACCGAAACGAACATTCGAGTTCAAGAAATTTGGAGAAAGGTTGGGAATTGAGGGAGCTACTTATGGCCATTCTGAGTAAAATTGTGAACGTAAACGTTTTTTCTGAAGCTCCTTTCCAATTTTCGATTTTAAGACGATTACAAACCCCCCCCCCGCCAATGGTGGACATTAGAGCAATTACCATGGAGGAAATGAAAATGAAATGTTTTATTATTGCACGCAGGATATAAATCCATATAGCATTGGAGTTCTTAAACTGAAAGCAGAAAGGTAGAATTGAAAATATTAGACGAAGATTTTAATTATGTTGATAGGGCCATAAGTGCTTTTTGAGAATAATCATGAGCCCATTGATTTATCAGGCATTTTTAGGCTGCATTTGAACCAAGACAGCAGCCTATAAATTCGTTCAACATTGCATAAATCAACCTCTGAAGGCTTGAACTGTTAACTAGAATCAAGGCCTTTGGTATTCGTAAGACTTGTTAGCGGCGACCTACGAAATCCCTTTGTAAAGGTGGATTTGTCTTGTAGGGGTTAGCCTCAAGAGGCTTCTGCGACAGGATGTCGAGCTGGTTTACGAGATATTTCGTTACAATCCAACCCCTTGACCCTAATTTTGACACAAGGCGGATCCGTTCATCCCTCGACCGTTTTCGATGAATCTTTGCCCACTTTCATTGTACATTCTAAAATGGTGGATTAATTTTCTACTGAAAGAAGACAATTAATGTTAGTAGAAACTGTAGGAATTATTTTTTTAAAAATGTTGGTAGCTTCGAAATTCGAAAATCGTGATCCGTACTCTCGTGATATTTTTATTAGTGAAACTGGAGCGGAAGTCGGCGAAATCGCAACTAATCCAGCCAAGTAAGAACTTGGCTATGAGTGTGGCCTGGGTAAGATAAATATCCGAAACTTTCCGCGCAACCTTATCCAATACGCGTATCTCTTCCCCAAGTCCACGAAGGAACTTCTCTTGCTTGGAGTCCCTTGAGAAAAAGAAGTACCTAGCTCCCTAACTAACCAGTCTCACTTTGTCCACCAAATGGGGAAAAACTTGAAAAAATCAAGACAGCCAACCTGAAGGACCTAATTAGAAAGTTTTAGCGTAGAACCGATTCAATTATGACCTCTCTCTGCGCCGCAGCGACGTTTCCATCGCCAGGCAGAAATTTGCATGTAAATAATTGTTTTGACGAAGATGAATCTGGGGAAAGCCGGCGGTAGTTATCAACTCGGTGCCACTTCCGTAGATTGCCGGACTTTTCCGAATGAATAGGAAACAGGATTGCGCGGTAACTTTTGACCGGGCGGCCGGCTGTGAAACTTTGCCAGCATTCAGAGTAGAGCATACGGCAGAAGCCTCAGGGTTCTTCGTCGGGCGGTAACTTTGTGTCTGCAAAATGAGAAGGAGCCAGGAATATTTCGGACGAGTGAATATCCACGCTTGAAGAAACGAACGATTCAACAGTTCAGTATGATGGAGTTTGTTTCAATGGAGTAGTCACTAGTGTGTGGATTTTGCTCAATGACGCCAAAATTAGCGCCTTATATCTTGGACAAAGACATTTAAGAGTTCGCCTAGAGGAGAATGTTTGCTCACATGCGTGATTTGGCGAGCAAAATCACAATTAGACATATTTGGACGAGCATGCGTGTTTGATCGGTAAGAACTGGGGCGCGCGAATGTTCGCAAATTGGCTTACAAGAACCCTCCCCCCCTTCCATACATGAAAGACTAGAAGGAAGGTCCATAGGAAGCAAGGACGTGACACGTACCCTTTAGAGGTCGCCAAAAAACATACCTATTTCCTCTTTTCAAGAATTTTTGCAGATTTGTCTGCCAGAAAACCATGCTCAGCGCTATTCCTTAGTTATCACCTGGGTGATTCCAGAAAAAACTGCAATTTGACCGTACCGGGTTCTAGCACCTACAGTATACACGCGATCTTTCTATTTTTATTTTTCTGTCGTTTGGCATAAGTTCGCCCAAGTCTCCTGATACTTTTGATCAATTTGGGCTTTGGATGGCGGAGAAAATCGGGTTAGAATGCCCAAAATCTCACGACCTTCACGCGAACTCAAGCACTATCACCTACTTCTGAACGTGTTTGCATCGAAATTTTCAGTGATAGCCCCCCATTTTTTCTTCACTGGTTTGTCCACTGGATATTCTAGTTTATGAATTTAAGGCATTCAAGTGGTTTAGATCAACAAACGTTTTTAAAAAACCCTGTGAAGGTCGCGTCACTGGGTTCTTGTCAAGACCTTCACACAGAAAAAAGTATGTCTTCGCCTTGATGGTAGAGTTCAATGGTGTTGTTTATTGAGCTGCAAGCAACTTGTCCTCAGTCAAAAACAATCCTTGGCGTGAATCACATCTGTCGCAGGACCGTCAGGAGGCTGAGATAAATAAAACGCGACGATTCCGGAGGGAAGTCATGTTTCTGAGATACTTTTTGTCACGACCTTCACAGCAGTGACAGTAATAATAAGTTAGATTACATTCGGAACTTTTTCATCTCTATTCGGTTGCAAATCATGTGCTGATGGTGACACGAGGCCGGATTCCCCTCTACATACAAAAGTCGCCGTCTTCTTTCAACATTAGGGATACTTTCTCACGACCTTCACGGTCAAGACCGTCACGCGACCGTCACATTTCGTCGCTTAATTTCTAACATTTGCTATCCAACATTTTGGGGAAAATGAGTTGGATACACTTATTTTTATGCAAAATCTCGCGCTCCATGCGCTGAACTACTTATTTTTTCCGAAAATCCGCTAGAAGTCGCTCAAAACCTAAAAAAACGCCACATGTGCTAGCTGAAATTTGCAACCACCACTGCTATCTTCCTAGAACTACCTGATGCCGCCTAGTTTAAATTCAGGAATTATCAATGAATGACTTTCCACCAATTTTGGGCATTTACCAGGAATCTTGAAACGATTTGAACGATTAATATAGAGGAAATGGGGTGTTAAGGTCTTGACTCAACTGTGAAGGTCGTGATCTTAAAATTAGAATTTTCTTTATAATCTCTAAATTAGCCTTATTGCACGAAATAAGCCATTTCTAGTAAGTAGAATTAACTAAAATTACCAGATGTATAGCAGGCTTGTCACCTCTGACTTCCACAACTTAATAAGACTGATATGGCAAAATAGCAGTGATTTGCATTTTGTGTTTTTTTTTTTATTGAAGTTCAACAATATAAAACAATCTAAATTTATTTTCCCCACGTTCAACTTACAATATTAGATGTCTCGGATGATTTATTTCGTGCAATAAGGCTAATTTAGAGATTTAAAAAAAATCCTAATTTTAAGATCACGACCTTCACACCCCTTGTCCTCTACATTAATGGTTCAAATCGTTTCAGGATTCCTGGTAAATGCCCAAAATTGGTTTTGGCATTGATCTGAACGAATTATTCTATCAAATCACAGCGGAAATCCAGGTTTTGAACCAAATTTGTTGAAACCAGGAACAAGTTCATCTACCGAAAATGCTATTTTTCGAAAAAGTTGCCTTTGAAGCCCGTTCTGATGCATTAGTTTTTCACTTAGGGCCCAAAACTGTATTTCACATATTGGTTATGGTGACAGGTTATTTATTCCAAGAGGAATCAGGGGTTACAATCGTGTTCCCTTTTTCTCACAGGACTACCAAACTGTGTGACGGTCTTGACCAAATTTTGCACTTTTTTTCAGTTTTTCCGTGATTTCTAATTTTGGGCTTTGTAAAGTATCTCGCCATTTATATTTTCCAAAACTAGACCTTTTTTTGGACCAGTTTCAATTAGGGGTTTACGGAAAATCAAAGGTTAGTTTTTTGCCATGGCAAACCCCCAAATTGCAGTTTTTTCTGGAATCACCCACCTTTTCCATAACTTTGTTTGCTTTGAGGGAATGTAATACTTCGTAATATTTTTCCTTTAAGGATATCGGTGAAATAATGCAAAGATACTGTTATAAGGCTCTTTTTCACGACCTCCTAAGGCCGTAAAAAACGTAGTTGATACAAGGCGTGTCCTCTCTACCATTACACTTCAATCATCTTTATTGGATTACACCATAAACTCGAAGAGGTCGTTTGAAGAGCCTTCGCCCCAGCTACGATAAACCAGCATTAGCGTAGCGCGTACCAGCATTTCGTCTTATCGAGATAAAACAAATATTTCCCGTTATTAAAAAACGTATTGGAAGTTTCACCAACCATAACCCTTTTCAATTTTTAGGGCCGGTTAATCAATTCATTAAAAGCTAGTTTCATCCAAGGACGCATATTTTCATTGAACGTCATAGGTACTGAAAATTTCTAGGAAATTAGTTATTGCAAGAGTCCTCGGATAAATATAGTTTATAAAACAATTGATAAACCGGCCTCGATGAATAGATTGAATACATCATTTTAAAGCTCCATTATTCCGAGTTTATAAACTCATAAATAGGCACTAGTATCGCAAGAGACTTTTTCGTGTCGCAATTTTTTACGAAACTTAACAAAAATGCAGCTAGTTTTATCACTGGAGATTACAAAAACTGGCATCGACCAGATTGTTCCTGATTTTTCTGTTTTTCGTCGTAGGTACATCTGCAGGGAGTCGTACGGCGTATTCCCATATTGCGGTCCCCTGATGTCGATGTGCCCGCATGTGGCCGGGGAAATATGGTGGATTGACGGAGGGGACTTTCCCTGAGACCCCTGGGAAATTTTCAGCCTTTCAACCAGTATTGGAAGCTTCCTCCAACAGCATAATTAAGGAGAATCTACGCCGAAACAACCAGCTCGGGAATAACGAGGGTTAATTCACCGGGTACAATTACAAGCGGAGTAATAAATCAGGGGATACCGGAATGAAACACATTTTCCCTCCGAAAGAAACATACTTCCGACAGAAATAGGTCGGAATGGAATTTGAAATGCGGTTCAATGTATTCAACCCTTGCCTTATGTTGTTCACCATGAATTTGGAGAAGAATCTTTTAATCTAGCGTTTGAACAGGTATTTCTCATGTTTAGCAGACATCTACCTAACACGTACTTGAACCGCAACCAACAAGTAGGTATAATATCGGTTCAACTTTCAAAACCGAACCCAACTCTTCGCAGCTTACCCTTTCCCAGCACCCTGATCCTGTAGTAATTTGAGTAGGTACCTACCTATCTAATTTCATCAATAAATGTATAGCAACATTCGAAGTACCTTCTATTCCTGTAACATGATGAACGCAGGAATCCCCAAACACACCTGGCCCCAACATACTCCCCCAAAACACCCCACATTCCCCAACATATTCTTGCACCCCTTTCATAGTCCTTACTTTTCCCAACTTGAACCGTCCATAACTTTCCTTATAACTAACTAACCCCTCGCGCCTCACCTTACGTTATACCTTCGTACAACTCGAACCTATCCGGTTTCCGTTTTCATGCCCAGCTGCCATTTTCCATTCTCACACACGGGACTACCGTGGAAAATAAGCTCGCCTTGTAGACCTTCGAC
Source organism: Nesidiocoris tenuis (assembly GCA_036186465.1). Lineage (NCBI taxonomy): Eukaryota > Metazoa > Arthropoda > Insecta > Hemiptera > Miridae > Nesidiocoris > Nesidiocoris tenuis. The sequence continues at coordinate 6,562,751 of AP028909.1, forward strand.
TTCCTCTCTTTGGCCGAAAACCTGCACCATTTCTATTTTCTGGTCGCGTCCCCAGGATATAGCTGATTTCAATCTTACAGGCGATATTGGTTTCTGAACAAAATTACACCAAGTTTTGCCGCAGGCATACGGAGAGTCAATATTCTTTATTGATTGCTATGAGGAAATGTGGTTCGATTTTCAAACAAATAGAGATTACTCCAAACCGTAAAAGCAATTGGAACTAAAAAACGCCGATTTCGGCAATTCCAGTCAATTTCAAATTATTTGCAAAGCCGGCAGCCAACGCATTGGTGAATGTTAATGCAGAGCAAAAAGAGCCCGAAAATTGACGAAGTTTGGTAAAAGTGTCATACGTTAACTATATTCTCGGGGAGATTTTATGTTCGGGGTGTTGAAAATCGGATTCTGCACGCCTATATTCGGGTAATTGGAGTTTAAAAAGATCCAAAAATTTGCATAGTGAATTTTTCTGATATTTTTATAGCACGCAGCCCCCGAAGTAGTCAAATATCGGTTATCATATCAATTTGTGTCGAAGATTGGAAGAAATCCAAATACGGTATATATCCCATATATGGGAGAATTCAAAATCCAAATATGGAAGAATTCTGTGATACTAGGTTGAAATTCAGTCCTACCTAATGGTCCTACTACTACCTACTGGTTGAAATTCAGTCCTTAATTTTCCCAAGCTCGAACTTTCCCTGCTGTTAGAGCAATGCACTTTCTACTGCTTCTACCACAGGTCAAAAGCAGGCCGCTGAAAATCCTCAATGTCGAAATCATCAGTCTAGAGTTGTAAGATGGAGAGACTGACATCTCTAACAGAGATTGTTCCTCATTCTCAAGGGCAAGAGAAGAAAGCTCTCTCGGAAATTACCTATATGTATTCCGCGCCTCAGAATCGATAGTTCGCTGTTTCTTCTGAGCACTCGATGCGTTTTCATCTACCATGTTTGAATGGGTGCCTCAGCATGAAAAGAGCAGCCGACATAAGAAGAAAGGATCTCAAGAACCAAGCCGAATGTGAATGGCCGTCTGCAAGAGAACGCCCTTATTGGCTCAGTTCGATTTTTCTCTGATGAAACTTCACTTGTGGTGGTGCAATGATGAAAACTTGTCAGACAAATTAGATACAGACTTGAGTTTCCTCCGTGTGCAAGTAATGGGTGGGCACTGTTTCCTATTAGTTACTTAAATTTATTCACCGGAAAGACGCCTAATTTTCAATTTTACCAAAATAGGAAAAATTTCTTTCATGATTCTTTTTTGTGCGATTTGAGGTTAACCGAGTAGATTATTTGAAAACATGATGTTACCTTACCGGTTAGAAAAATCAAAAATGGTGAGACAGTTTGTCTTCGATTTTAAAATCCGTCCTTTCTAGGAGGACCGTTCGGAAAACCGGTCTCAAATTTATGGCTAGAGCCAATTTCAAACATTCACTGTAGATAAATGGCACTGGTTTGCTGAAAATGGAGGATAAATTGTGCTGACTAGACGTGCAGCCAGTAGGTCTACCCTAGCAGAGATTAATTTCGCACACAACGAGAGGTCAGGGAAAGGGAATCGTTACAGTACCCGTGTAAGCCAATATACCGGGCTAATTAAAATACGTTCAGTCTATGTCAGCGATGCGAACTATAAATTCATAAAAGTTGCTCCCAGCATCCTATGACCAATACTTGCCATCGCGTTATGTAGTCATTATACCTAATGGCTGTAGAGAGCAATAATGTCCAAAATCATGAAGGAGTGAGCTTCCTATTTTAACTTCCTTACTGACAAAAAATGGCAAACATCACTTTTTTCAACTGGATTTTTACCGGATTTTTGTAGTCCATTTTCTTGTTAACTGCAGTTCTTGGCAAAACTACAAAACCGAAATTTCGGAACCCCGCAAAGGTAACAGTTGCCGAGGAGTAAAGCATTTAGGAAGTAACAAAGTAAGCTAACCCCCTTAAGCAAAGGGCGATCAAGTCTTTGCTTTAATCAAAACTCGTAATTCGATTACGTTCATTAATTCGGCTGGGAAACGAATCGTTTACAGAAGCTGAATTCAGGTCATCCAGATCAAATCACATGAAGCCGAACGAAACGCTTGGACGCCCTAATTGACTGCAATTGTGCGGAAACTGGCTTTGCAAAAACGGGCGTAGCTCGGTGTCGCCAGTTTCAATACAACGCGTGTAACCACGAATGTAAGCAGCCTTCGTTAATTCCTTCGGCTTCACAGTCTCAGAAATCTTCACAGAAATCAGAATCAATATTTTAATTAGGTCATAAAACTGAACGCAATAGTTTATAGGAACGAACATTCTTCAAAGTCCAACTCACAATGAAACAGAAACTCAAACTCATAATCGAAATCGAAGTCAAACTCATATTGAAACAGAAACTTGAACACATAATCGAAATCGAAGTCAAACTCACAATGAAACAGAAACTCAAACTCATAATCGAAATCGAAGTCAAACCCACAATAAAACCGAAACTCAAACTCATAATCGAAATCGAAGTCAAACTCACAATGAAACAGAAACTCAAACTCACAATCGAAATCGAAGTCAAACTCATATTGAAACAGAAACTTAAACTCATAATAGAAATCGAAGTCAAACTCACAATGAAACAGAAACTCAAACTCATAATCGAAATCGAAGTCAAACTCACAATGAAACAGAAACTCAAACTCATAATCGAAATCGAAGTCGAACTCACAATGAAACAGAAACTCAAACTCATAATCGAAATCGAAGTCAAACTCACAATGAAACAGAAACTCAAACTCATAATCGAAATCGAAGTCAAACTCACAACGAAACAGAAACTCGAACTCATAATCGAAATCGAAGTCAAACTCACAATGAAACAGAAACTCGAACTCATAATCGAAATCGAAGTCAAACTCACAATGAAACCGAAACTCAAACTCATAATCGAAATCGAAGTCGAACTCACAATGAAACAGAAGCTCAAACTCATAATCGAAATCGAAGTCAAACTCACAATGAAACCGAAACTCAAACTCATAATCGAAATCGAAGTCAAACTCACAATGAAACAGAAGCTCAAACTCATAATCGAAATCGAAGTCAAACTCATATTGAAACAGAAACTCAAACACATAATCGAAATCGAAGTAAAATTCACAATAAAACAGAAACTCAAACTCATAATCGAAATCGAAGTCAAACCCATATTGAAACAGAACCTTAAACTCATAATCGAAATCGAAGTCAAACTCACAATGAAACAGAAACTCAAACTCATAATCAAAATCGAAGTCAAACTCACAATGAAACAGAAACACAAACTCATATTCGAAATCGAAGTCAAACCCACAATAAAACCGAAACTCAAACTCATAATCGAAATCGAAGTCAAACCCATATTGAAACAGAACCTTAAACTCATAATCGAAATCGAAGTCAAACTCATATTGAAACAGAAACTCGAACTCATAATCGAAATCGAAATCAAACTCACAACGAAGCGAATGCTCAAACTCACAACGAAAGTGAAACTCAAAGTCATAATCAATCTCGAATGAAACAGAGACAACCTGTCATTGAGAATTTGAACTGAGTTGCAGTTTCATTTTGAGTTTGAGTTTGAGTTTCTTTGCGAGTTTGACTTCGAGTTTGATATTCAGTTTCAATTGTGAGTTTGACTTCGAGATCGATTACGAGTTTGATTTTCTGTGTCATTGTGAGTTTGACTTCGATTTCGATTATGAGTTTGAGTTTCTGTTTCATTGTGAGTTTGACTTCGATTTCGATTATGTGTTCAAGTTTCTGTTTCAATATGAGTTTGACTTCGATTTCGATTATGAGTTTGAGTTTCTGTTTCATTGTGAGTTTGACTTCGATTTCGATTATGAGTTTGAGTTTCTGTTTCATTGGGAGTTTGACTTCGATTTCGATTATGAGTTTGAGTTTCTGTTTCATTGTGAGTTTGACTTCGATTTCTATTATGAGTTTTAGTTTCTGTTTCAATGTGAGTTTGACTTCGATTTCGATTATGAGTTTGAGTTTCTGTTTCAATATGAGTTTGACTTCGATTTCGATTATGAGTTTGAGTTTCTGTTTCATTATGAGTTTGACTTCGATTTCGATTATGAGTTTGAGTTTCTGTTTCATTGTGAGTTTGACTTCGATTTCGATTATGAGTTTGAGTTTCTGTTTCATTGTGAGTTTGACTTCGATTTCGATTATGAGTTTGAGTTTCTGTTTCATTGTGAGTTTGACTTCGATTTCGATTATGAGTTTGAGTTTCGGTTTCATTGTGAGTTTGACTTCGATTTCGATTATGAGTTTGAGTTTCTGTTTCATTGTGAGTTTGACTTCGATTTCGATTATGAGTTTGAGTTTCGGTTTCATTGTGAGTTTGACTTCGATTTCGATTATGAGTTTGAGTTTCTGTTTCATTGTGAGTTTGACTTCGATTTCGATTATGAGTTTGAGTTTCTGTTTCATTGTGAGTTTGACTTCGATTTCGATTATGAGTTTGAGTTTCTGTTTCATTGTGAGTTTGACTTCGATTTCGATTATGAGTTTGAGTTTCTGTTTCATTGTGAGTTTGACTTCGATTTCGATTATGAGTTTGAGTTTCTGTTTCATTGTGAGTTTGACTTCGATTTCGATTATGAGTTTGAGTTTCTGTTTCATTGTGAGTTTGACTTCGATTTCGATTATGAGTTTTTGTTTCTGTTTCATTGTGAGTTTGACTTCGATTTCGATTATGAGTTTGAGTTTCGGTTTTATTGTGGGTTTGACTTCGATTTCGATTATGAGTTTGTGTTTCTGTTTCATTGTGAGTTTGACTTCGATTTCGATTATGAGTTTGAGTTTCTGTTTCATTGAGTTTGACTTCGATTTCGATTATGAGTTTGATTTTCTGTGTCATTGTGAGTTTGACTTCGATTTCGATTATGAGTTTGAGCTTCTGTTTCATTGTGAGTTTGACTTCGATTTCGATTATGAGTTTGAGTTTCATTATCAGTAATGTCTGATAATGTCAGATAATGTCTGTTTTATTATCAGTTTGACTTCGAGTTTGACTGTGAGTTTGTGTTTCAGTTTCATTGTGAGCTTGAGTCTATGTTTCTTTGCGAGCTTTACTTTGAGATTAATTGTGAGTTAGAGTTCGTGTTTGATTGTGAGTTTGATATCGGGTTTGATTATGAGTTTGAGTTACGGTTTTATTGTGAGTTCTGTTACAGTTTTGTAACAGATTATTGGCAGAAATTTACGTTCGTTTAGTTTAAGGTGTATAGGTACTTTGAAAGAGGGCCTGAGAAGGTGCAGCGTTTTAGGACATTAATTGGTGGCAAATAGTGCGGAACTGCCACCGCTCAGCGTCGAAGGAGAACAAGGGAAACTTTGCGAGGGACGTGCGGTTACAAAATTACCCACCCAAGTCCCGTAGGGTGTACAAAGCCTGCAAGCGGATTGAACGGTAACTCGCAGGTTTCCTCCGTTGTTGCCTCGCTCTTGATCTCGGTACAGATTAGGGGAGTCTGAGCTTAGCCGGAGTAATAAACATAAACATGGATTGCCCCTTGGAGTGAAAACCCCATCGGAAGAGTGAAATTTTTCCAATTTCAGTTTTTTAAATTCAGTCGAATGCGCTTTGACACGCTGCCTATTCAGATAAAACTTCCCCCTGCTGTCCATTTGAATTGCTCCCAAAATTGACCACTTGCAGCCGCGTGGGTTTTTTTGTGACGTGATTGTGGCCGTACGAATTCGCGTTGGCAAGGACCGTCTAAATAATTGAGATGAGTGCCTACCTGGGAAATGAACTCATCAATTCAGCTCAGGTAAAAGAGTTGTTTCCATCCATTCCGCTGTTGGTAATTCAGCTCTCAACGGGTTCTCCCTTGGGATCGAAAAATCTAATTAGATCTCTCCATTTTTACTGCTATTCTCTTTCATCCTGACTTTCTTGGAATAAAATATAGACGGTTCCTTCACGTTGCCGTTTCGATAGCTTATGTTGTATTCATGATCAAGAGAAAGAAATCGACTTTGCTGTTCATAACAAAAATCTTGATTCACCATAGTTGTGAGATGATCAATAATAATATGACGGGAAAGAACTTGGCTATACGATTTTTAGATCTCAAGAATGGCGTTCGTTAAGTGTTCAATAATGGAGAGCTTAAATTTTCATGAATTACCGCAATACAAAATTTTCTTCATTGGAGAGATCGATTCTTTAGCTCATTTCCTAAACTTTTTGTTCTATAAACTTTTTACCTATGAGCCTCAGAAAATATGTTCACTTTTTTGGTTTTGAAGATTTTTTCGTGTTTTCGACATAGCATCAGTAAAAAAGCCATAAGCCCCTCAAATATCAAAATAATCACAAAAATAAGAATACCGCTGGAAAGAGCGTTAAATTTCCCACAATCTTACAGTATTCGGAGCTATGTAACATTAGGTTAAATAAGCAAATAATTGAGCCAAAGTCGAGAATTTCTCAATTTTTAAAATTAAGCATTTTTCAACCTGCGTTCATGATAAGAAATAAATGGAAAACTCCCACGCACATTCCGGGGAAAACTGGCTCAAAATCTCAGCTTTCTAACAGTATCCCCGGCAGGTACCAGAGAAATCGACGTTTGAGTGCTGAAAAACGTTGTTTTTCGCCAAAATCTCGGTAGATCATATTATTGTTCAAGGAAGACAATCTTAAGGGTGAACGCCCTGTATATAGAAATGCTATGGGATACTCGTTCTAATCGTACACGGTGAAAACATTTATTCAGATTTCTCCCTCTTCGTTGTCAATCTGAACTAGTAACCAACATTGGATGCCTTCATCAGAAGCCTTACAAGACAAAACGAAGGAGCAAAAATAACGCTACCAAAATTCTTCGCTCATTGGCACTGATTGATATGGCGAGGCTTCAATCGCCTCATCTCTGGCCTTTTGTCGACTCAATAAATCGCATTTTCATAACGACACATCTGCGTCATCGTTTCTTCTCGAGGCGGCCAACATGCTGCGAACTATTACTAGTTAAACGTTCCGTAATTATAAGGACGCAGCGTGACGGATAGTAAATCTTCGTAATACGTTATTACGTACTTCTCACTCGGGAAGAAGGGAGATTAGGAACCAATACGTTAGATGTGTCTAGTCCTTGACATACTGAATTTTAAGCCCGCCCGGTGAATGAGTTTGAGCGAAAAAAATTTCTCTTTCTACACTATCAACGACTCAGCGCAGGATTTTATGCTTTAAAGAGTGGAATTGTCTGTACAGGATTCGTTGTTTACAAGTTATGCACGCAAAAAAAACTGAAACAGAAGCCAAAATATCTTCAGTTTTTCGGGAACGAAAAATTTTGATCTTGGAAATAAGGGCGATATGAAGGAGGTCACTAGGAATTTAGTATGAATAAGCTCTCCATAAAAATACCTCTTTTAGCTACCAAGTAAATGGTAATTCCATATTCACGAAGTAAATGAAAGTATTTAATCGTCCTAAAATCGAAAATCGGATCGGAGCTCCAGAAAAACGTTTACACAGGGATCACTCCCTGAACTCTATGTGTCCGTCTGGGGTAATTTACGAAAGTGGCCATGGCTCTCACAAATATTAACCTTTTTCATCAGATTTCTTGAACTAAAATGTTCGTCGGCTAGACCAATCACCCCGTTTAACCGGAATTCGAATAACTCCTTTTGTATTAGCATTTTTTATGTTTTCTGCCCACAAAAATGAACCAATTTGAGTTTTCTTGGTCATAAAATCGTTGTCTTATCTTGCTGAATACGTGGATATTTGTGTGTTATTTGAAATTTTTGATCATTGTAGCCACCAAATTGGTCTGCATTGGTTCAAAAATTTACGTATCAAAATATGGTAGTACCTATTGTGTGTCATCTGCAGCACTGGTTTAGAATATCGACAGTTATAGTGTAAAAACCTGTCAGTGTATAAAAAACTTTTCAGGAGGCCAAAAAACCGTTTATTTCCATTTAAATGGACGTTTAGTTTATTGTTCCTTTTTTATTTCAAGCGAAAGACCATTGCCGACAGTTTAAACGTATTTTGGTCAGAATTTTGATGCAAGACAGGTTTTTATACAGAAATTCATCACTCACAGGGATTTACACCGAATTCATTACTTACAGGTTATTACAAACCCCCATAGAATCAAAAATATTTGTTGCAGCTGAGTTATGACGCCACCAGACGGTGCGCAGGGCCAATAGCTACCAGAAAAGCTGAAAACCTCATTTTCGCCAAAAATCGTACTTACAGGTTTTTACACTGTGACTGTCGATATATTAAGTGCAATCTTGAACTCCTTATTTGAATTGTTGGACACTACGCTTCAGTTTGGCTTAAAGAATTTGAAATATCAACAATCTGTGCAGTAAAATAATGAAATGCAATGTAGGAGTATAAAGAGGTCTCGTCTCAACTTCCGTCTAATTTCAACTCTGTATCGGATCCCTCCATTGTTTCATAAAATTGGAAAAGATGAAAAAAATTGATCAAACATCTATATAGATGCGGGTTATTACGTAGTTCTACGTCATAACCGGAACATTCGATTATGTAATCCGTAATAAAAGATTATTCGGACTATGTTTGCCATTTTTTTAATTTAAAACTCCGGGCTAATCGATTCAATTTCCGCTCGTGTAAACTACGCCGGGATGATGTTGAACGATCCCAACTTTTATAATACCGCCACCCCCCCGGCCTTCACCCCGAGGACGAGGGTGCGACACATTTGCTCCGAGGAAGGAACGCGACGGTCTTTTTAAAAATAGCTTTACTCGCGCAGATTGCAGAGATGGCTGGACCGTTGTAATTGATGAGGGTTGCAGTAGTTCAAACGCCGGGGCTGAGAGTCGTGCCTTCAACGAGATTCTCGCTATCTCGATCCCCTCGCAAAGAAAAGAGTTTTCCGAACTTGGAGTGGAATTTCCAAAGATACTGTAGGCTTTTCGGGGAGCTTCCGCTTTTCACCGCTTCAAGTTCCGATCCCCTCCGGATAATTTCCTCGTGCGACCTAAATACAGGCGAAATCAATGGCGCATGGAAAAAGCTGAAATCCCGATTTTCGCGAAAAAGTAGTTTTCACTAGCATTGTTACTGGTAAATGAAATGGAAATATGATGAAATGGTAAATTTTTCAATATAAGATAAATTCCGAAACACTACTCATATTGTTCAAGTATAGTCGGCTGTGAAGGTTGTTTTATCGATGATATAGTCGCCACCAACGCTTAATTCATCGGTTTATTGCTTAACTGCGACGTTTCGAGAGGTCAAGCTCTCATCATCAGGATTCAAAACATCATAAAACAAAGTATCATAGAGCAATGAGGTGGGCCAAGTCTCAATTGAAGGAAATCTCGTTCTTAAAATATACATGAGAAACATTACCTATCTATTTTCTCATATAATATATTATATTGTTCTATCTATTCTATCTATTTTCTCATACAATATATTATATTGTTCTATCTCGTGAAAGTTTTGTTTTTTATCTACGCACCACTGGTTTACACCAAGTTCAAGACACAGTGTATATTATCCGTTTATTCGAAGCGTCGTCGAATCCTTCAAATAAGTTTCGACTTCTGATATGGAAGACGAGATGGCGTCTCGAGTCGAGTTATAATTCGAATCATTAGCGAAACAGCTCGTAATTAAACCAGGAGGAAATACTTAAGTCTCTTGATTTAGCTACAGTCGATACTGCCGGCTATGGAATAGGAATCCGCTATTTCGTTACGTCTTGTTCTCTATGGAAATGGAAATTGTTATGGAACGGGTGGAACTTCGTCATCGAATAATCTCCGTCGGTGATAGTCGATCCTTGCTGAATATCCGAGCCTTAAGCCAGGACTTCCTCCCCGAGTAACTTAATGCTTCTTGCGAGGCTCATTAAACCTCAAAGTTTGCTTAGTTCGCTTCCAACCGGAAAAAGCCTCTTCGCTCTTCGAATGGCTTTCAGCACTGGATTTTGTGTGGGAAAATATTTATCTTCAATGGGACGACCGGTTTTGAGATAGTTCGAATCTAGACGGTTGGCTTGATAAATGTAAATTCAGGATCATCTACTCCCGTTGAAATTTACGGTCGATCAAGTACCATGATTATTATTAGAAAAAAAAAAGATTCTATTATAGTTGATATACTTGCTATACCATCGTATGCCTAGAGTACAGTTACTGTCATAGGTAGTCCATGTATGATTTCGAGTCGTACAATTTTTGGGACAGACATCGACGACTGAGATCGTCGTTGTTAGGCTTGGTCGGCTTCATTAGGCCTGAATGTTTAAATACTCAACAGGCACTGAATTGAATTGCCCCTAACCTCTAGCCTAGTGAATACGCAATATAGGCCAAAAATACTGATATCCAAAGTCAAAACACTGTCGTTTTTGTGAAAGGGAAAACGGACAAAAAAAAAACTTTATTGAGTTAATAAAAATCTCTGAAAAATCACAGATAAGCTTGAACAAAAATGATGAGCTTTACAAGGCTGAGAAATTACTCAGAAATATCGAAAATAAACTTGGTCAATGCAAAATTGAAAACTCTCAATTCGACTTGGAAATATTCGGATGTCTTGGTATAATGTTTTTAAAATGTCGATGTTTTTCTATTGATTTTGTCGATTGAAAAAATATGAACACAGATACGGAGGAATATAAATCAATACGGACGTTCCTAAAATATGGATGGGACGATACGGATACCTTAAAAATACGGGAATGCCCATAAATATGGACATGCCTATAAATACGGACGTTCGCATAAATTCTGCTCTACGACCGATCTTCATTTCAATCCCGCGCTCGACATCCGCCATTTGTTAAACGTTGGTGCGGTCAACTTCAAAACTCGCTGGCCGGCTCACTGTTTGCCGTCCGGCTGACTTCGCTCCCCCGATGTTTTGACGCTTAAATTAATTGACGCCGAGCCGAGTTCGGATTGAGAAACAAACCCTCCCGAGTGCTGTTGTCGGAAGACCTGGCCCCGAAACAGGAAAGCACGACGAACTGAAGCAATTTCGGCACCGGTCGATCCCCAGGACTTGTGTCCTTCCCGTGGAACTACAAACCACCTCACTCCGACGCCGCCTAATTAACGGCAAATACTCAACACTCGAACACTTTCGACAATGTGCACACACAACAATTCGCCCACACACGAACGAGGATCAGATGTGAAACGAACACTCGAACCCCGACAGCGGTCAAATCCGAACCAGTCAAATCAACCTGGACGCTACGTGGTTTCAGCGTCAGGAACTCGTTTGTTTCGGTATCGTCGCCGGAATAAACCCGTCTTCACCAACGGTTTATAGGTTCTCATTGAAAACACTAGCGGACGGGGCGAGATTGTCTCCCGTTGTTGATCAGGGGTTTTGTTTGCTCTTCAAATTCAACTCTTGCTAATCAAGTAAATTCATTCGTACAATCCCTGATTTAGATTTATGAATCAAGAACACGTTTTTGTGCTGCGTTTGGTCCAATTTGACAAAATTTGTTATTAATCTGTTATTTAATAATGCTTCAAAATTCAACTTACTAGCACCATACGCGAGCCCTTAAATTCAAGGGAAAATCTCCCTCCATCTTCCGGTGGCTTCGCTCCACCTTCGATTACGCCCTAGTAAACCATCTGCAGCCTCGCACATAGAGGAACGAGGCCAACGAGCGAGAAATTCCGAAGCCGGACCCGACGCTTTGTTTGGACAGCGATGGCTTACGTAGTGTAAGCACATACCGGTACAATGCAGTCAAGTCCTACGAACGCCACCCATTCCGCCCAAATTAATGTACTGGCGTAATATGAAAGAAGGCGTTATCGCATGACGTGGCAGATGTCCCGAGACAGGAGTCGGAGTCAGTCATGATTCTGAGGGGTGAAGGAAGTTACTTTTACCATGTTGAAAGGTAACTTTTTCTTACCATGAGTTAAGGGTTAAGTCGCAGGATTCATGGTTTATCATGGCAATTATCAAATTTCTTATTTAATTTTATTTGCACTATGATTTCCGATTTTAATCGAATAAAAAACCGGAGGTGACTCAAGTTGACTTGTCGAAGGAACTTTTTTTATGTCGCCTTTTTCGTGATGTATAAAAAGGTTTCCTTATCATTTCAAAAATGGCTGTCAAAATCTTTTTTCTATAAATGGAAGAATGTAAATTTACATTTTTATTTTTTATTTTTTCAAGCTTTACAAGATTTTCCAGTGGAAAATACAAAAAAAAAAAAACTATTTCTCATGACAAATTCATGGTCTGGCCTAGGAAAATGTTTCAAACAAATTATTGCCTACAAAACATGAACTTTGACGTTTTTTCGGGATTGCGATCGAAACGGTCAATTTGAGGGGTACTGTTGGGGGCAAAATCGCGTTTTTTCAGAGTTTTCTTTGTTTTATGGCCGAAGTATGTGTTTCAGGCAAAAACTTGAAGAAGAAAATGTCAGAAATTAAATTTAGTATGAGATCCGTCCCGAGGTCCGTTGTAGCTGCGTTTTTTAGTTTATTAGCGTTAGTTTATCACAATCACCAATTGGTCATCTATTGCGGCGATGCGGTAAAAGCGTCATTCCTTACTCTTGCGAGGATTGGATTTGACACTAGTATGCGGTCATTATTGCGTCCAAATGTCTTTCTCCCCCATCTGTGGAGATAACATCTTCGAGCTTCCCTATCCAACGCACAATACCTCACATCTCAGCCCTGGGCTATTCAAGCCGATAATAACCTTTGATAATAACGCGCTTTTCTATATAAATCGAGGGCGAGTTCGCTAAAAGCGAGTATTCGACCGACCCGTAAAGCTTTGGTCCATTTCCTATCATTTTCCCTGCCTCTCTGATTCTATAGTCCTCCATTTCTCTATACGATCAGTAACTTAGAACGTAACTGTCCCCTGAGCTATTTCAAGGGAAACTACTTAATTGTACCATGGACCTCCATTTTCACCAACATTCCCCTTCGAATTTTCCATGCATGGCATCTTTATTCAATTTGATAACAAACGTTGGTACCTGACAAATCGCAGATTTGAACAATATAGTCGCCGAGTAAAGTTCTGTAGGTCGGAATCATTGTTTACCGTGAGTACCTACCATTGTAACGATTAGTGGACTTTGAGAAAGGCCCTCAGTAGGAATAATCGGACTTCGTACCTTTAAGCCCCTCAACAGCCCACAGACCTGTCAATTTTCTGATTCTTTCTTCCTCTCACTCCCAAGCCTGGCGCCTACTGGAAGTAGGTATCTGACGAACGTCCCGGCGCGGCGGGGCAGTCGCGGTCTTCCTGAAAGATTTGACAATCGAATCTCGTACGGCCGGCGGTTGAGCCGTCGGCGGCCGTATCCAGCCGAGGCGATCGCGTCTTTGATTGGCTGAGCTCTGTACGTCCCGGCGCAACAGGCCCGCCAAAGCGGCTTCGTGCCGCACAAATGAGTTTGCTCGATCCCGATTCATAAGTGGGATGCTCTGGAGGTTTACTGGTTTGGTACGTACTTCACACTGACAAAGAATAACTGGCGCCTCCACCAACACAATAATTAGTATTATAATACTATTACAATATAATAGAATTATAGGTGGGTATTATAGGTGAGTATTATAAGGTATTATTATAGGTCAGTATTATACTCACCTATCTATTTGTCGATTCATATGGAAAAATAAGACGTATTCGGGCTCAGCATTCAAAATGATACTGGTCCTTCAATTCCTTACAAGGGGGAAAATGTGAACCCTTTGGATTCGAATTCAGGACTGATTTCACCTATCTTTCAATTTGGTAGTCGACAAATTACTGATCGTGGAAACATTATAGGTATTTTTGATTCGCCCATCACTTATAATCGGGCTTTTCCGGCATGAAAAAATCACAAACCTTTCATCAATTTGGTTTGAACAATGGTCGATTTGGTTTGAAAAATTCTCAATTTCGTCAGGAAGACTCTCAATTTTGTCAAGAAAATTCTCAATTTTGTCAAAAAAATTCTCAATTTTGTCAAGAAAATTCTCAATTATGTCAAGTAAATTCTCAATTTTGTCAAAAAAAATTTCAATTTTGTCAAGAAAATTCTCAATTTTGTCAAGGAAATTCTCAATTTTGTTAGGAAATGCTATACCTATTGTTTAAAGAATCTTAATATCCAGTTTGCTAGACTATTCATCTTATATCGAAGCCCCTGTATGTACAGCAAGATTTCTCCCCTGTCTGTCGACCGTAGATTACATCCCTTAAACTCAGAGTCGTAAAGGGAGCAAATCGCTCAGCCCAATGGCGAACTCATAGACTCCGTTTTGGCCAGTTTCATGGGTGGGATCGTCCGTAGGAAAACGTTAGTTGGAAACAGGCCAAACTTCTCGGCAATGGTAGCGAGTAATGAACCTCTTTCAGAGAAAGGGGGAAAAAAGAAAACTTGGCAATTGTTCCTTGCCGAAAATTAAAGACTTCCCCGTTCTGAAATACGCCTGATGTCTGAATATTAGTCTGAAACTTTCATTCGTCGGTTTTCACCATCGGCTTTTATTCATCGCTGTATCGAGATTCGGGAAAAGGAGATTGGCCGAGTTTCAAGTCGAACGGGCACGACTTCCCTCGCGAACACTACTCGTGAATTGAAACACGAAAATACTCTGTTTTGGAAACGGACGTGACTGTCACTTTTTGGAAAAATCATCTCGAACTTTGAATTACTTAAGCTAGCATTTCCAAGTCGAATTGAGAATTTCCCGTGCAAACCAAATCGAATACTTTCCAAATCAAATTGAGAATTTTCATCGAAGATTTAGCATCGATAGTTCGACAAAAGACAAAACACTCAGGTGCCATTTGACCGCATTGAACGATAAAAAAGGCGTTCCGACTTTTCCTTTCACAACAGCTGAAAGAGGACCTTTTTTCACACGAGGTGCTCGGCATTTTTTCTCTCCTGCACAGGTCTCATTGGCGGCACTGTGTCGGTAAAAGGGTGATTTTGACCCCCCCCCCCAATCTAAATCCGTACAGTAGCTCTTGGAATTCAACTCAGCTTTCAACCGACAAGTCGAAGGGCCAATGCCTTTGGTCGGAAACGATTCCTGCTCTTTGCTTTACCTCAATAGTAAAATCGGACGGCGGACGAAAATTTTCGTTGGCATAGAGACGCCGAAACGTTGGAAAATGAGCGTACAAAATTTGTTCATTTAATGTGTGCCGAATTATTCTACACGCTCTGCTCCTTGGCTTACAAAGTTTTGTCGGAAAAATGTCATTGAGAATGTTGAAATATTTTACTTCTACAAAACACGTTTGGCCCAATTCAATAAAATGTGGTGGTACAATTGGTTGTTCTACTGTTCGATATTGCGATACGGGAGGTTGTTATTCTTCCCTTCGGTAAAAAGAAGAATAAACGCAACGTAGCTTTTATATGGAAGACGTGATCAATTGAATCAACAAGAACCGACGACCAAACTAGAAATCTCCAGATGGTAGCTATCACGTCTGCAAACATATATCTCGTAACGTTATAGGTACAGTTTTTACGTCATTATTACTGTTCGGTTCGAACCGATTAATTTGACAGGCTGATTGACTTTTTTCGAGCTGAAAGTTATTCTACTTCAAGGCAAATGTGCTTTGCAAAAAGGGTTAGTTAGCTGGTATCTAATTTTTTGTGAGATTTATTTATTTTGTTGATAAAATTTTTCCAAGAAATATGTACTGAAATATGTACATGAAATATGAGCTATTTATATATTTAAACTTCGACTATTTGACTAAGGATTGGTTCCTTAATTCAATGTATTCATAAAATATCCATTATCCTCCGTACCTAGTTTCTTGGAATGAAGCCTACGAAGGTTGGTAAAATTGGGTGAAGAAAAATGATATATTCTTCCTTATAATGTAAGGAAGTCATATTATGACATCATATTATGTCATATGACATTTGGTTCTTGATGAAAACTAACATAATGCTGTAGACATAAAAGGTAGAAAATGATATATTCTTTTTTATAATACAAGGAAGTCATATTATGACATTTTATTATGACATTTGGTTCTTGATGAAAACTAGCATACGCATGCTTTAGACATAAAAGGTAGTTATATTTAATTGCCGCGACGTCGTTGCTGCGTTAAGCCGCAGCATAACTGTCGTCATATTGTCATCCTACCAGTGAACAGCTTCCTCTACAAGGTTACCCTTTTAGAGAACCAGTGTCATTAATACTCCGCACAAAGCAAAGGGAGAGACACGCAAATGAAAATATATTGAGACGTAGGCCATACCCTGTAAAAAATCTGCGACAGTGTCCCAGAATTTGAAAGGCGGAGTTTCCATATAATTTGTATTTGATTGAGTTTTGAGATTTTTTCAACAGCCAGAGTCGCCTTCAAAGAACCGGCACACCATCGTCAACCGTTCAGTTCCCCAATATTTTCGAAATATTTAGGATTCCAGTAGGTTGATAAAAAGAACACGTTTCCCATCAAACCGATGAAATTTTTCCATTAGCTCGATGAAACGTGAGAGCTCCTCTAGGATTTACTTCACAGAGTAAATGGAAGTATTGTGATCGTCCTAAAATCGAGAATCGGAACGGAGCTTTAGAAAAAACTTTTTCTTATACACATTTACTCAGAATCACTTCCTGAACAAGTGTCTGTGTGTCCGTGTGTCCGTTAGTCCGTCTGTGGTCATTTACAAAAATGGCCATAACTCCCTCATTTCTCAACCTTTTTTCAAATTTCTTGAACTGAAATGTTTGTCTCGGCAAGACCTAACACCCTGTTTAATCAAAATTTGGATAACGCACAGTACTTCCGAGATATTTGCATTTTTAGTGTTTTCTAATTTATTTTTTCCGGCCACAAAAATGAACCGATTTGAGCGTTCTTGGTCTTAAAATCTTGGTTTTACCTTTCAGAATATCTGTCGTTGGTTGATGGTGAGCAGTTACTTTTGTTGAGGTGAGGGAGAGAGTTATATCCCATCGTACTCTCATAATCGTATATTTCCTTCCGAGCGCTTTCGCCCCTCTGGGCCTCTTCAGGGAGTGACATCTACAGGCAAGTGTTATAGATTAGAAGTGACAGGTAAGCATTAACAGGTAAGTATGACAGGTCAAGCCAGATAGGAACATGTTATGGTTAGGTCAGAAACGTACTTTTCTTCAAAAATAAAGGGTATTCCCTTGTCTTACTGCGTATCACCCTGAGGGGGGGTTCGTCCTAAAATAAAATAACAAATTTGGTTGGTCTAGGTCAGAATGTTCTAATGGTTATGCAAATCACAGGTATGAGCTCATAGGTATTTCAGACTTACAACTGTCGTACGCAGTAAAGGAAAATAGAAAAATATATATTTTTTTTAAATAAAAACGATGTAAAGGAGATGACTAGGGGAATTTTCCAAAACAACTAACGCGGGAAACGAAACATAACAAGCTTTTTATCAGTAACAAGAGGGCAGGTGTTATCGATAGCCTATCGATAATAGTCGATAATAGTGATAGGCTATCGATAACACCTGACCTCTTGTTACTGATAAAAAGCTTGTTATGTTTCGTTTCCCGCGTTAGTTGTTTTGGAAAATTCCCCTAGTCATCTCCTTTACATCGTATATTTTTCTATTTTCCTTTACTGCGTACGACAGTTGTAAGTCTGAAATACCTATGAGCTCATACCTGTGATTTGGATAACCATTAGAACATTCTGACCTAGACCAACCAAATTTGTTATTTTATTTTAGGACGAACCCCCCCTCAGGGTGATACGCAGTAAGACAAGGTGCCCCTGTGTGGGAATACCCTTTATTTTTGAAGAAAAGTACGTTTCTGACCTAACCATAACATGTTCCTATCTGGCTTGACCTGTCATACTTACCTGTTAATGCTTAGGGGAGATGTGGGTGTTACCGGTCATTGGGGTATTTCCGGTCAGCTCTGTTTTAATTGATGAAAAGTGATTTCGTGAAAACTGTTGGTGGCTGACTTCTCTTTAGAGGTCCCTGAACTAATTTTAAGAGGTTTCCAAGCCGCCAGGTTATTCAGCTCGGCCTGGCTCAGCACTTTTTCAAAGGTGTGATTTCGCTCTAACGTAGAAGGAACTTCAGACGACGATAAGTGGCGTCAAACCTGATTTTTTCGATATTTTTTGGCACTCTTCTGCAACATTAAGTTTATAGCTTCTCAATTCAACAAGAATTTTTGAAATCGAGCAAAAATTGTGTCCACAGCATTCAAGTTAGAAAATGTTAACAAACGGGGTATTACCGGTCACCTCTTCGGGGTGTTACCGGTCACCACGCAGGGTGTTCCGGTCAGTTCTTCTCGACCTGTAATTCCCTTCTCACTATTTATTTAGGTTTTACTACTTACTTTTCGGTTTTATTTACTTTTTACGGCTCCCTGTGATATTTGCGATCTTTAGACTGATTTAATGGAAAATAAAGTTAGGTAATGTTCAAAATAATTAAAAACAACATGTTCGTAATAATTCTTTCTTCCTTTCATAAAGCAAGACCTTTTGAATGAAAATTTCCGGGGGAAAATGTAGCCAGGTGAGCAAAAAACGGTAGTTTCCCTATAGAAAAGTATTGCAAGTTCACTGACCGGTAATACCCCGCTGACCGGTAATACCCCAGAAAAAAAACAACTTTGGTTTTTTTGGTTTTGTTAATTCCACATTAAAGATATGGGAAAGTCTGACTAATACCTACTACTAGACATAATTCTCAGAAAGGTACGGTGGAAACTGTAATTTTACGATAAACCAGGTTCAAATGGCATGGTTTCTTCCTTAGGTGACCGGTAACACCCATATCTCCCCTACCTGTCACTTCTAATCTATAACACTTGCCTGTAGATGTCACTCCCTGAAGAGGCCCAGAGGGGCGAAAGCGCTCGGAAGGAAATATACGATTATGAGAGTACGATGGGATATAACTCTCTCCCTCACCTCAACAAAAGGCCTTTCAGAATATGTGGATATTCTTTATGTTCCGAAAAATTGGCGTTTTTTATTTTGGGCGAATTTTGAAATTTGAATAATGAATTTTCTGATATTTTTGACCTAAACACCCTTAAAAGCAGTCAAAATATGATCAAATTGTGTCACAATTTTACGTTCCAAAATATGGAAGTATTGTGTGTTATCTACGCACCACTGGTTTTTCGGCATATTCAGTGCTAAAATGGAATCTCCTTCAACAACTGGCATTGATGATATTTCACCATTACTAATCTTTACAGCTATTTCAGCCTCCAGTCTTCACACGGAGTTTGGTAAAAGTCAACATTTAAAAATTAATTAGGATTTGTTTTCACATTTTTATCAAGTAGGTACCTAGTGAGCATTCAATTTTTTACTCTATTCCTTTTTTTTGAAGACCTTATATATTCATGTATTTTTCGTCGCCAGTGCTGTCTCAACTCTACATGAAGTACCAACTCGTGACAGACACAGTTTACGTGTCAAGGGTGACTCTTATTAATACTGAGCGGCTGTGATTTTCCTATTCATCGTCCCCACAAGATGACGAGATCACGTATCTCGCGGATATTCCTCGTCCTCAGTGTGGATATTGTAAACTTCATAGGCTCAATGGAGAATCGATAAGCCAGGCACGAACGTTGCTCTGAGACGTGCTGGAAAACTAATACCTACCCCTATACTATCCAGCCATTGGTGCTTTCCTTGTGTCGTACCAGCAAAGCTTCAACATTGCGTGAGTAAAGGGCTCAAAGCTGCCTCCGGTAAAATGCCATTTCAGAAACCACCCTCGGCGACCGCACAGGAGAACAAGAAGGGGAGCTTTTCATATTGGACAAAGGCCGAAGGATTTTTGTTTTTTATCCCTCAGACGGGGCCGACAAAAAAGAGAAAAAGTACTTTATTAAGACGCGAACAATTGCTCAATTTTTTTTACCGTTCCTCGATAGTTCAGTAGAGATGTTGTATCGCACGTTGAGATCAATAGTTTTTAGAGTTTCTTGAACACTCAACCACTCAAGACATTCGAGATTTCCCAGGTATACGAGTGACAAAATATTTATCCCAAATCTTAAGAAAAAAAAATATCAGGTATTTACTTCATTTCAAATTCATCTTCCCCTTTACAAGGACTGCCGTAGAATTGAGTCAACAGAAGCCGCCAGATTTGAGGGTAAAACCACTTTCCCCTCTCTAGATATTTCCGAGTGTGTACAGAAAGTTAGTGCGAGTCTTCGGGGTAGAGGAACGACTGCATATTTACAAGGGACGGGGAGCTACTCGACTGAACTGGAGTCCTGGCTATCCCTCAGAACGACCCTGCATTGTAAAGGGACATGTGACAACTGCCAGGAAGTGCTTGGTATGGACACGTGGAAAGGGACAGAATCCTTGATGTTTTAACCTGGCAAAGAAGCCAACGCATTACAAGAGGAGCCCTTTCCTTTTTTCTGCACGGTCCCTTTGCCTCAAACACTTGGCAGTTTGGACTCGGAGGCACCGGATTGAATTGGCGAAAGAGAGGCCGAATCAAATTCAGCCTATATGAAGCTGAAAGGAGTTTCGCAAATCTGCAGGTTCCGACTTGTTTTCGCTGGAAACTCACTTCGCTGGATTGCTTGGCTGGAATGAAACAAACGACGAGGTCGTGAGCATTGTCGTAACAAACAACGCGTACGAGTTTATTTGCTCAAGGCGTCTCGTATGAATTGAGATTGTTGGACAGGAACGCAACAGCAATTTGAGCCATATTAGTATTGGCACAAAACCCAAATGAATAAAACAACTCAAAAAGTGTCAAACACAAGTCAAAACACAACTTCCCATTTCCGAAATTTTGAGGAAAAAGTGTTCACCAATTTTCCTAGGGTAATTCCTTATGGAACCTTTTCGGGACGGAGCAGGTTTTTCTATCATCTCCCCTTGGGACCGTGCTGAAGGATGGCCGATTTCTTCCAGTATTAAGGTAGGTACCCTAAGTACTAAATTATATTTTAACATTTTTGGATTTTTAAAATTTTCAGGACAAGAACAATACTTGTTGGTAAATTAGAATAACCAGTGTGGAATGCACTTTTAGGCCAAAAAACCCAATCTATTAGAACGATCAAGGGGTGAAACATGTTCAGCAGACTCCAAGGAATCCAACTAGCCACCAAAAATCCAAATTCGAAAATCCGATCCCTCGAAAAATCGCCAAAAACTTGAACAAACGCTAGAATGGCAAAATTGTAATGTAAAACTTTAAAGTAAAACGCTTGTTATCAGTTGAATAACCCTACAGAAACCATTCGTGATGCAGACGGTGTATTGTGGTCGATTTGCAATTTGACATTGTTCCATGAGAGCGGGAGGGTAGCCCCATTTCGTTCGATGTTGAGGTTCTCATATTCGGCCATCCGATCTTTTAATAGCCTCACGCTTCTGTCCGACAGGCTGTCAGGAGTGTTAACTGGCTTTTGTCAAAGCTGGGCGAAGGATTCGATCCTGGGGGTTGCTTATGTTGTACAATAATAGAGGTACTCTTCTTGAGGCAAAAATTCTTCGACGCTCAGTAGGTGCCAATTATCAAGCCAATTACCTATTTCATAATTTTGGAAATATTCTAAAATTCAACTGTAATTAGGATACCATCTTCTATCATCAATTTATTTTTTTCAAGTTTGTAGCAGAACGACATTTTCCATGTTTGAGAGTGCTGTTAGAATGAAGTTTCAGTCCAAGGTAGAAAGCAAAAACAATATTCTCAATGGAGATGGAGCCAATTTCGGATCGCCCCTTGGCTATGTTTGCCGGTTCGCAAGCGAAACCAATTTTTGCGACAAATTAATGCCGAATCAAGCTAATAGAGAATATCGAAAACCTACCACAAATATTCGTATATAGGTCCCTATTGACTAAATTGATAAAAATATTGTGTATCTAACAGGAGGTAGGTAAGTCATTGAAATCATTGAAGCAAGGAAAATATTGCTTTCACCCGTTTTCAAGTGGCCAATTTCAAATTTTTATTTATTTATATTAAATAAATTTTATTTAGATTTTCGCCCAAAAATGTGCTCTCGTAAATACGTGCGCACACTTGTCAAAAACCCACGAAAATTCGTTTATATTTAGCTTCTTAAAAAGCCCGGCTTTTGCCAAACTTGTTTTGCAAGTGATTTAAAAGTTTGCCCACCTCCTGACACGCAGAGGAATAATTTTCCCAGTAAGGTGGGAAAGTTCTTAACTTTTGATTCAGATTAATTTTTCTTGAAGGATGAAGAGAAGTTTGCGAAAAAGTGAAAATTTATGTAATTTCGTAAAGCATTTCGCTGAAAGCGCCAGCCTAATGGCTAAGAAATTATCCAAGTCAAGAGATGCGCCCGAATCAAAAAGTGGGACCAGTCAATAATTTGGCGTATTCCGAAAAAGCCATCTCAAAATCTGAGACCTGACGATTGCCGCTGTCTTAGCGTAGGCCAAGGTCTTTGGCAGTGGATGCAAATTGTAAAAAATTTGCATTTACGATTGAATCAATTGTTCACTTTGTTACGCCAGCGATTAACAGATTTTTTCGTACCACATCGAGCCACATAGTTGATATGTGATTTGGAGACGTCAGGATATAACCGATTCGGATTGAGGCTAAGGGCCGCTTTATCGATAGCAGATTATCCAAAAATCATTGACCATTCACTAGGCCACTAATTTGAGGTGATTTTTGGCTGGATGCGCATAGGCTGTGTGTTTAAGAAATTAGTGGTCAAGTAATTAGTCTTTCGGATTCTTTGGATAATCAACCGTTGATAAAGCGGTACTTCAAATTTGTGTACTGTGGGTTTTGACTTTTTTTGAGCTTTTGCCTCCAAATAGGATGGGTTGATCAGTTTCAGTTTATTCATCGAATATCCATCATTTTCCAAATAAGATTTTCCATGGGCAAATAGACACAGAAATCCAAAGTCTACCTCTTCATTACAAAGAAATCAGTTATTCGGTGAATAATGGATACTCGATGAAGTGAATTGTTGAACCCACCTTCAGTCGAAATAAGATCAATCTGGTTCTAAGATTATACGTATCTACTAATAAAATATAGAAGTATAGCCTGTTATATACGCACGTAGTTTTGTTAGCTTGAACAATCATTTTTGATTTTGGTCCAATTCTGAGCTTTTTTAGCTTGATGTTGGAAAACTGCAAATACCTTTGAAGATCAGGGGTCGTTTTCACTGTACTTCCTTTCTGAACGAGCCGTTTGATGCGCCAGAACTTCCTTTGCACATTTTAATGGTCAATTAAAAAAAAAATCAGTTCCCATAAAACCCGTGTGGTAGGTATACCATGTAGGTATACCAAGGGTGCTCGCATGCTACCTCAAAATTGGGACCTCGAAAATCGTGGTTGCGATTGACAGTACCGAAGTTGCTGTGATCGTCTTCATACCATGCGAGTTTTATGGGACTGAAATGTTGTTTTTTTTTTAATTGGCCAATAAAATGTGCAAAGGAAGTGCTGACGTCTACATTTCCATAGCCTCGACATTTGAATTCCACATTTAAAATTCTGTTCCTTTATCCAAAACTTTTAACAGACTCACGGCCCGCAATTCGTACGCATGGGACACTCGCCGCGCTCTCCCGGGAATACGAATTATATATCATATTCGACCGATACTGGCGACGGGGGAAACTAGGAATCCCACCGATACGATATCCGTATTAGATTTGGCGGTACGAAGGCGGGAAGGGCCTCGAAAACGCGTGAAGCGAAAAGACCTAAACGAATCCCAAGAGTACAATAGAAGATATAATCCCCTTGGGCTTAGTTTTTCTTCGCCACCTCGCCCCAGTTTCCCACTTCACCTCGAACTTTCATCATCTCTGAGGGCGATTTTTCATTTGCGGAGGCAGTCAAACGAATTACACGCTATATGAATTCGGAAACGGTCGCTCGTTTCATTTTCTCAAAAAGTATACAAAGAGAGAGAGAGTGATGCGTTCTGTGAAAAATGATTCGCCCTTACGGTGACAGAAATAATCACGAGAGAATTCCGCCCCTTGGTCTCTTCGACTGGGTGGGGAGGGCTTTCAGAAAGATATAAAATAATATAGGTACAACTTTTGATGCAGTAGGTGGGTACATTCAGCCTTACATGATCTGAACTTGGTGGAAATGAATGTATTTCACTCCAACCAGACTGAAACTGCGATCAAAGTCGTAGGCGATATGAAAATTGGCAGATAAAGAAACCTCGCGAATTATAATAATTGTTCTTTTCTTGTTGTTGTTATTTAATTTGTATGGACACCAGCATTCTGGATTTCCTGAAATGTTGAAAATATCTATTTAATCACTGTTGCATGCCGAACGACATATGTTTTACAGCAGGGGGTGTCCTCTTGCGATGAAAATTATTCACTCATCACTGGTTTTCGTATCAAATTAGGTACCGCAAAATATTACACGCCAGCATCACATACCCGCTGCACAGAGCCTTTCCTGAAATCCGTCTGCCATTCTCCTCATCACAGAGTTCACTGCTTCTATTGAAAGCCCTTCCGGAATTTCACCTATCCGTCGGGCTAACGCACCGCTGAACCTCTTAGAAGCCAAGTGGATACAGGCGACCCCTCATCAGAGGGTAGGTACTGTACTTTAGAGGTACCTACCCTCTCTCTCCAACTCTATTTCTCTCTTCGGTGGTAACTTCAACTCAGCTGACTGCAAATTAATCACTCAACCCATCCTGGGCAGTCCTTACATTCCGACAGAAGAAATACCAGAGGAAGAATTTTTAAATGGGCGAAATTTATCAATTCATTTCCGTGCATGTATCGTAATTAAAGATTGCCAAACCAGAGCCTCCTCTCATAAATCAACCTGGGGTCTATTCTGTAAATAAGAAGCAATAAAGGTCATAATGAGAGTACGGTGGGCCACCACTCTCCCTCACCTCCACACTTAACCTCCGCCATCAACCAATGATAGAAATTTTAGGATGGTAAAGTACAATATATTATACGAAGTAAAATTTAGTGTTCGCCCCACGTTGGAATATTGAAAAATTGCGCGCGACATACAAAACCGACCTTAGTATGGGCCGCAATAACTTGATATCTTGACGTATGTGACCTGATCTCAACATACGAAGAAATACATTCATCCTGTCCAGCAGGGAAGGTGAAAACGCCGGGGACGGAAAAGCGAAAAAGGCCACGCGATGTGCGAAATACGACACCCCGTGTTCACAACGTTTACGCTTCACCCCACATAACAGGGGTACAATTGAAAAGCCATCGTTTCCACCTAAGCCTGCAGTTTGCACTCCATATTTTACTTTGTTATCAAAAAGCAGTAACACGGAGCTCGTCCAATACGTCAAAATTGGATTCGAGGTTCTGACGAAACTTTTAACGAGCAAAATTTGCATTTAATGTTTTTGAGAAAATTCGAAATGAGTTTGCATATAGTGGGAATAGGGATCCAACTGTTCTGTAGAAGGAACACCATCTGATCGTCAAATAAATAAAGTAGAGAGTAAAAATTAAGCCCATTTCCCAGGAATTTGGAGCGCTTTTACTAAAAACTTTTTAGCCCTCCCGATTTTATCCATAACCAAACTGCTACGGTTTGATTAATCATAAATATTAAGCTCTGGAAATTTAACAACGAAAAATTCTCGGGTTCGAGCCGTTTTGTAAGCGTAAAAATAGCCGAGCCCCATGTCCGAGTAAATAAACGAATGCTAAAAGTCGACTTTGAGTTATAACAGCATTTGGCTTGTTATAGTCGGACCTCATGAATCATTCAAAGGGCCATACGATTTACATGCTTTTTTCAATTCCAGTTCTCGCTCGGTCGAATGAATTATATAAAAGAAAGAACGAGTGAGGTCAACATTTTTTTCTCGAAAATCGGCAACGCGTGATTTACGCAGTCCACCGTTCACCGATATGGCGATGGAAAGAAGTTAATATGAAAATGCTTGTTTGCCTTGGAAATTTCGGGAAATTATTTCATCTTTCCATCGTGCGCATGAGAGGTTCTGTTTTTCAAAGAATCCATTTTTATGAAACATTGTCGAGGAAACCATTTGGTGAATTTTTGAATTTTTCACTCCTATACTGAAGGAGCATAATATGTAAAATTAACATATATTTAATATATTATATTTAATGGGCAAGTTATGGTGAAATTTTCCAGCTGCTAGCACGTTATCTCCCAATGCAGTCAACGTACAGTCAAAGTACCTATATCAAGAAAAAAAATTGTTTCTTCGATTTTGGACATTTGGACAGCAATTGCGGGACATATCGAACTTAGTTTATGATTACGATTGTAATAGTTTTTTGTTTGTCTTGTACGTTTCGTAGGGAATTTAAAGTTGATTCCAGCAATGTCTTCAACAGTTGGAAAAATTTTGAATCGGAAAAATGAGAGTTTTTATGAAAATAAAATTTGGTTTTTAAAAATCCACTAAAGAATCGTATCTTAGAAACGGGTTGAGATAGAAAAA
The DNA here is from genome assembly GCA_036186465.1 of Nesidiocoris tenuis. NCBI lineage: Eukaryota > Metazoa > Arthropoda > Insecta > Hemiptera > Miridae > Nesidiocoris > Nesidiocoris tenuis. The sequence continues at coordinate 6,589,266 of AP028909.1, forward strand.
TGCGGTTAGCGGCGTTTCGTTCCATTTTTGGCCTAGTTTCACCCAATTTGTTAACACAGCAAGTTCGGGACACCAAAAATGTTATACCAACCAACTACGTTAACACAAGACTCGTTTGTCGATTGAATTAAAATATTACAAGAGGTGATGTTCGAAAATCGAGTGTAAGCGCGAATCGAGAAAAGCCAACAAACTGCTAACAAAAGGACCGCTTAATTGAGAGTTCTTAAGACGTAACGAAATTGCTCCCTGCACAGTCGAAGCGTGACAAGTCCCACGGAACCTTGGAGAATCGTGAGTGGCATTCAAAATAGTCAAGAGATAGCCTCTCTTTTCGGGGATCTTCTCTTTTCCAGATTACAAGAGTAAATTGTCCCAGAAGTGAGAGGAAAAGTTCGAAAGTCAGAAAAACCTACTCAAATTTACTCGATTCGCAGAGGTGGAAGACAAAGTTTAAGCCAGATGCTTTCTCGCTCAAGACTATTCTTGAGTGCAAGACTATTCTATGCGTGCCAAAACATTCCTACAAGAGGCACTACTTATGACAAATAGGTATAATATGTGGCAGCCTACCAATTTTTCTATGATTTGAATTTATTAGCAATTGAATTTCCCTCAAAATAAAAAATATCTATTACTTGGTATTCCTCCCAGTGTGGCTGGATATTAACATTACCATGAAAACTAGATTAAAAAAAATTGCGCAATGTTCAATCATTGTATTTTTACGGTAAGAAAGGAATTAGGAACCGCAAGAATCAGAAATCCACTAAAGGAATGAACTGATTCTGAATGAGATCTCAATTCTGTATCTTTGGCCAATATAAGATTTAAATTGCAAATGACCGCATTTGGCTTCCAAAGTAGGTATCTGGAATAAGAACGGTGAGAGATTGATTTATACGAAATTCTATCTGGCCGATAGCGCCAACAGTGTTACTGTAACCCCCGCTCCGCACACACGGGCTAAGTGGCAATTATGTTGCCACACGTTATGACGGTTAGTTGGCCTTTGCCTTCTCTAATGTCTGTTTGATGTTGCTGAAGGCCTGCATTCGCTATTCGATTGTATGCAGTGCACTTGATCGATAGATACTGTCGGCGTAGAGCAACTTAGATGTTGGGTTGGTAAACAATTTGCTTTGGAGCGGGTTGACAATATAATTCGGGTACTCAGATTGTTCTGCATAATCTCTGCCCGGATGCTCTGCTAAAATGTTTATTTTTCATCAAGGTACCGAAAAATTGATTTTCCCATGCGAAGGCTAGACCGGAGGTCACTATTAGCCCACGAATGAAAATGAATAATATTGGGTTAATGAATATATTATATTAATCGAATTTAGGATATTTGAGGGCTCGTTGTAATCCTTAGTGTCTGCTGAATATTTTCCACCGAAGAATGCTTTAAAAGCTGGTTTTTTGAATTTACCAAAAACTTTGTTTGACCACCTAAAAACAACTAAAATTCCGGGGAAAAAGTTTTTTTGGAAGTCTCCAAGCACTTGAAGAAATATGGCAATCGTTCTTCACCTATGTAAGGGGGAAAAGCCAAAAAACGAATTTTTGACCATGGCCAGTTGGACGACTGAAAATACATGGCCGTTTTGGGGCCAATTCAAAATGGGACTTAGATTCAGGGAGGAGGCCAAATCGCTGTTTTTCATAAAGAAGAATTGAAGAAATCATTCGGAAATCGTTTGCTATTTTTGTTTAACTTTTATGGAATAGGAGGCTGCGTCCACATTATTAAATAATGTTATTTAATAAATATTGTCCACATTATTAAATACCTGAACGATTGATCTAAATAAAATGCCCCGATTAGCCAGTATCGAAGTTTTTAAATTCGGCTGGTGTTAGACACGCAAGTTTTCGTAAATTAATCGGTGGCATTCCCCGCACAAAATTATGACGTTCAAACATCTGGCCACACTATTACGAAGGTCCAAGTGCACTCCACCGATAATGAACGCAAGTCTCATCCTAAAGCTAACAGCTATTTTAGTATTCAGGCGACGAACAGTAAACGTGAAGAGGAGTCTGCGCCCCACGGAGCGTGAATAAATGTCTAGGTTTCCCGTCATTTTGTTGGTTAAATTGATGGTGGGCATTATACCCAACCTTAGATGGGGCCAAATATCCTAACGCGAGTCAGTCGCATCAACAGCTGTGATGCTGAAACCGCAGCTGAAGATGGAGTAAATAAACATGATGATGTTGATGATAAAGAACGAAGAATGTTAGAGTCCAGCAGCTCCGATTCCTTTCAAGGGTTCAGGACAAAGGTAAATTAACAGAAATAAGTATAAACTGTAATATAAAATAGACAAAATATTAAATCAAAAATATTTACAAATTTAATAGGATAAACCAAAATGACCAGGATTACCAGAATTTATCAATTTTTCTATACGAATATTGAAGGAAAAGAAAAATCGGAGCTAAATTATTTTTAAGGAGGACAATGCTTGGAAAAAATTTCTCTCGAGGTCAGAAGTGTAGATCGACAGTCCTACATAAAATCAACAACTTTACACTGCATGTTAAAAATAACCTAACGGCATTATTTTCACAACATATAGGAAATCCCATTCTAGCTGAGGGTATGATTAGGAATAAGGGTATCAAACAAATAAAAAAGTGTACCTAATTGAACATCCAAATTTTTGAGAATGTATTCCTCCCAGATTTTGTCAACATCCTTTCATTATAGTCTTTGTTAATTTAACTTTCCTTAGATAAAAAAAATCACCATGACCCACAGTATTTAGAACTTCGAAACTACTTACCAATAGAAGTGAAAACGCCCCAAAATCTGATAAATGGGACTAGCAGTTCACAAAAAATTGACGAATCGTCTCTCAGAGCCATCTGTTCTTCGCATACACCGTAAACCGCTGAGCGGAACATTTTAACTGATGCTAATCTGACGTTAGGTATCGATTAAAAAAATAATCGGCGGTCGTTTTCGGAAATTAGCACTACGCGAGAACGTATAGTATTCGTGATACGCGGCAGCATCACATTTCACGACCGAACTCCTGACTCGCCGGCAGCCCGCCCACCACTGGCAACTGAGTGGCTTTGAGTTTGCGAATTCCGACTTGCCACCTCACATTTGAGCGTGACTGAAAAGCTTGGAAATCTACCACCTGCTATAGAGCTGAGGTAGAACTGGTGAAAAAATTAAACTTACAGACTTTTATTTTTGCAAAAATTGATGTACCTGGGTACATGGTATAAGTAATTGGATACTACCTGTTTGTACGAACTTTACTTCTCAATATGAAGTGTCCTCACGGTAATGATCTCATAGTTTTCACAAAAAAGATGAAGTTTGTTCACAGCGAAAAAAGTTATTGAACCCAAGAAAACTAGGAGAATTGGGCTCCTGGCATAAATCCGTATCAAAAAGAGCTTAAAATGCCACATGGCATCTGATAAACAACCACTTGCATGAAAAGTTTTGTGAGTTTTTGCATCTGACTGGCACCAGGAATGGAAAGTTTCCAAAAACGTTAAATAAAGAAATTGAATTATCAAATTAAATTATTTTTACTTATGTAATTAATTTATTACTTAATAATAGATATTAATTTATTGAATAATTAAATTAAAAAATAAAATTTGTTCATCTCGTCGAAAATTACAATTTATTCTAACCACAACTTAGCTTGCGCGCGCGCTATTTTGATGCCAAAAGCTTCTTTTGCCCAAGTTTTCCAGTTCAATAGGTAGCTTTGTCGTTTAATTTATGTCAATGCTATAAAAGGAAGAAAATAAATTATTATTCAATTAATTTTGTTTAATTAGTTACATTAATTCATAAATTAATTTAAATATTAATTTATTAATTATTTAATTAATTTATTTAAACAGTTAAATGATTAAATAATGTAATTATAAAATTAAATTTGTTCATCTTGTCAAAAATTATAATCAACAATTGAAAATTAAAATCAACCACGATTTGCGTGCACTCACATTTTCATGATAAGTAACTCACACCTGTCTTATTTTGAAATTATTTCATTTTATCGTTTACAGTTACAGGCTATGACTCTCAGGCCACTTAAATGGATGCCGGTTTGCGTTTTTGATTGGCACAGTAAAGTACAAGGCCTTGATGAGTATCCCAGCAGATTCTTTCGATAGGTACTTGAGTATTGACAATTGAACTGTCCTCATCGAAAACGGTGTTAAATTTCTCGCATATGTGCGAATTGCAAATCGAATAGAACTCCACTGAGGTTACCCCAGGATTGGTTTTTGAGAATGATCCATCGTTGAATGATCGGCCCAAAAGCAGGAAAAACTGTTCACCTAGCGGCCACTGTTGTACTAAGCTGATCACTGATCAGCCGCTGTCACTTGCCAAGAATTTGAATCAGATTATCCACACGAGTCATGTTCGTTATATTCCATGATATCTTGTTGATTCTCGATTTTATTTCCGTAATAAATTGAGAAGTATGAGTTTCAAAAAAATAGGAATTAGGATGACGGTGGGATCCACATTCCCCATTGAACCGCTAGCAGCGCTAGTAGGGGCTGGTGCTTGTTTGAAGCAGGTTCACAACCAGCGTCTAACTGCAAGTCCCCATGGTAAGTGCCACCCGTTATCTCGTTTTGCTGAACCAGTCAACATCGATTGATTATTGTCATTGTGGCAAAAAACTCAAAGATTTGCGGTAGCTGACTGCATAATAGTATTTCGTTCCGACCCAAATCGAATTATAATTTCGTTGGATAAAAAGTTAACGCATTTCGTATCGGTCTCTCGTCCGAGGAAGACCAGGGTAATCGGCCCGGTTATCGTTCGCAACTCTGATGTTGGACGAGGTGAGTTCATTTCTCGTGGACTTTCTGCTCCGTTTTTTAAGCTCGGTTTAGAAGCAAGGGATCGGAGGAAATCAATTTCAATCGGAAACAGCGATGGCGGGCATGAAAACCCTTTTGTCGCTTTCGTTCACGTGCTCCGTCGGGTTGACGTTCATCGTCCTCGCCTGCGTCCTTTACAAAGTCGGCTGGCCAGCCCTCGTCCTGCCGTTCTTCCTGTTCGCTCCCCTGCCAACTTTGATCGCCAACCGTTACACGCAGAACACGGGATCGTCGAATTCCGGCATGGACCTGGCCATTTTCGTGACGATGGCCTTTGTAGTCTCGTCGTTGGCTTTGCCCGTCGTCCTGGCTAGATCTCCGGTCAAGGAGCCGACCATCGAATGGGGAGCAGCATTTCTGACTTTGGCTGCCGACGTCGTCGTCTACATCACCTATCTCGGCTTCTTCATGCTGGTGTACCAGGAAGACCATAACTACGCCATCTGGTAATCATCCTAGGGCCCTGTTTTTTGTCGATGTTCCAATCTCCTATCGTTTGAAAAATAATGTTGCAGAATTCCTTATGGGTCATTTTCCGTCTTCATTGCTAATCTTTGTCCTTAGCTAATTAATCGGAATTTAATTAATAAAAATACGTTACAGCTGTGTGCTTACTGTTTGAGCAGGGGCGCGATTTTGAGGGTACCTAGTTTTAAATTAATCCTATTCGGGGACATACCTTTGAAATGCGGATACATAAAAAAATCGTGGGAGATTAGTTTATTTTATGACCTACGTATACCTATCTGCTTCCCATCGGATTCGAGAGGACTCGACCTTCCTGGTAGATTTACCTTCTAACGGCCCAGTCACCTGCCTTGATTCAACGCCCTTTTCCAAGATTTTGGAACAATGGGCTCAATTATAAGAGTTTCTCGAATTATTTAGAACAACTCTGTATCCTGTTTGATTACACACGAATTTAATTTCAAAATTATGAAAGTGTATGCGATACATTTCTCAGTCCTCATCTGAGATCAGAAGAAGAGCTATGATTTTATTTAGTATTCCCAATTAGTACGGTTTGGTCCTTAACTTGCTATGACTACAAGTCCTTGATTTTACGTTACGGCGCTTTTTATGTATTCTCCATCACGCTTTTAAGGCTGATCTTTTTTCGTGTAGGTAGATAAATTTTTTTGGGAGTAGGAATTGCGAACTGAATTGCTGTTAGATCTTCTATAAATTCAGTAGAAATACGTTCATCGCCTTATTCATTTTTTTTACGTAGGAAAAGAGATTCAATCCGGATGCAAGAATGTCTCACCATTTGCTTACATTGTAATACAATTCGGCCTGCACATGCTTAGCCTCCTACAAATCAGCTTTTGGATTAATATAGTACATGGGGTTTTCGGTCTTGGAATAAAGTTGATCATAAACCACCAATTTTACTGGCCTACTTTGGTCGAACAATTCTCTCAAGCGAAACATATTCAAACGACAGTTTGTCATGTCATTGATGGAAATAATGAGAGTTTTCTGCCCACTATTTCAATTCGCTCCAAACAAGTGCGCTTGCGCGTTAAAAAATCGTATTTTTTCCAATGCTCTTGCTTTTAGCAGCTCAGCATAGGGTGGCTTCTAATTTCTTCGAACTTCGTTTTTGGAGGCGAATGAAGATTGATGTAACAAAGTTATTGATACCCCTTAACAGCAGAACTTCAAAATTTTTATCTGTAAAAGTGTGAAGATATCCAACACTCGGTAGATCTATAATTATATTTGTATGGTTTCTAATTACTTTAATTCAGGTACCTACTGTTTTAATCATTTTTAGCGATATTCTTTATCTGAATAAAGTTCTTTTATAGATAAATTGCCTCTTGATTGCCCGGATCTGTTTCCTTAAGAATGTGAAAATATAACTCCTAAAAATATTCCTATCTGGTAAATAGGGATTATGCCTAATCCCTGTGTACCTCTTTTCGTAATTCGCTTCATCTCTGGTTCAGAGGAGATGCGGAATTTTTTCAATGGCATATTCTCGCCTCATTTTTATGATACTCAAGAATATCACGATACCTAATGATGAATTTATGTAATAGGTGTGCTGGAAACGAATGCTATCTCTGAGGAATTGCGAGGCAAAACGGATGGATAAAATACTGGCATTGAATTTGGATGGATCCAAAATTACAAATTAATTGTTCACCAGAGACATTTTTCTATTTCACCAATTGGATCGCCAATGCCAAATCAATCAATTGAACTTGCCAGGCTGGACAAGTTAAAAAAATTCTCTCACAAGTATGGTACGGATGCTTCAGTAAGACTATCGAGAGAAGGAAAGAAACGAAGTCACAATGTTGAACAGTTTAATCAAATTACACTGACACGTAGCTGGTGTGCAGAATCGATAAATATCGTTTGTCTAAATACGCATACCCAGCACAAATCTGTATATTTTTGTGAATTGTAGAATGGGAAATCAGATTTCGGAGAAAGCATTGAGTTCTTTCACAATCGAAGAGACTAAAAAGCTATCATAATAGTACCCACAGCCTTGAGGAACGCATACTAACTTTGGAACGTATAATCATGGGCTACCTAGTCACGCTCAACATGATAAACACCCAGGATGATAAACTCAGGCATTAAAAATGAAAACGACAAATAAATTAACAATACAAAATCACAGACGATCTGCTTCACCCAAAATTAATTTATTGTGACAAAAATCGTGAAAACGTGTTGAAAACATCGAATCGTCGAATTGGTAACTGAGTTGAAGTTGAAGAAGACAAGTCCAGCCTAGTATCTCCATCTTGGTGGTATTTTGGATCGTCTGTTAGTTTTACGAGAGGTACAATTTGGTAAAGTGGTGCCTGGAAAGGAAAACAACAATTCGATAATGGACCATTATGAAGAACAGGAGGTAAATTATTAAATTTATAATTTGCACAAATTGCATGACGCAGCAATGTAAAAATATTCACCAAACACAGATGGTATGTTTTCTTGGATCGGTGTTATCGTGAATTTACTGACTGCTCCAATAACACTGAACGATTCAATCGGGGCGACGAATATACTCTGGAAAAAGGTAACAACAACTAAGCAATGCAGAAAAATAAGTTAAATGATGTGATTACGATCAAAGCATGGATCACAATGATCACAGTTTCCGATCTCAATCTTCACCTTGGATCTTGAAGTTGTTGGACGCGAACGAGATTGGGCCTTTGTAAACCTTAGCATAGCGGAGTTGGCCCGCTTATTTGGTAACTGGAAGCGAATGCATGCAATAAGGATGAGATGTTAAATAATTTCAATTGCATAGAGCAACAGCCCAATCTGTAGCGGTCTCTAGTGGCCTACGTTCCAACTATCCCTAGAACCAACACTCTTCCTCGCCAGTAAACCAAACGTGTGGGGTATCATACCGTTACTAGGATAAAGTAATTATACTTCTTTTGCCAAACAAGTACACTCCAGCAGGAACGTTTGGAATGTCTCAATGCGTTCATGAGCTTGGTGAATGAGAAATCGACCCAAAAATACCAGCCAACAGCACAAGAATTTACGGAGATGTGCTGGAGAGCATTTTCTAGATTTATGGACGCTGAATCGAATGAAACTATAGCCAGGCGAGGCTTTTTTTCATCCCTTTTTTGCCCCACTGTTTGGAAGGCTTCTGGGCCTCTCCATCATTCTTATAGTTCCTGTGTTTTAACATGCATCACTAATTTGGCGCTTACCTTTGGCGTGATGGTTAGGGATTCGATCGGCGGCAGATAACCATGGCGATCACTGAGATTCGGCGAATCGAGGGAATGGTCACTCCTAAAAATATTGCGCTAAATGAACTAACTGTCTGATGGGCAGTGTGAAGGCCATTATGGTCAAGAGCTATCAGAACACAGCCTATCCATATGATTTGAGGTCGAATTTTTCCAAGCTTTCAACACTTGAACTACAAATGAATATTGATGATCTGAATTCGCTCACGAGGAAGATGACTCACATCGACTCGGTTTCATGTTCTTCTCTGCCAGATCGTTTTCTCAAATGGCGTGCCGACGAGGGATTCCTGCCATTTCGGTTGATCACCCTGAAGGATCGATTTTCCGCTTTCCCTGACGAGTCAAAATGCGACGATTTGGCTCGCCCTTGGTCGCGAAACGGTCGCAGAGAGACGTCAAATATGGCCGAACATCTAGCTGTCTGTATGACATTTAAATGAGTATTTTCCTTGAAGGAGACATCACCGTCGTCAGGGAATGTCAAATGTAGACTGTTTCTGGGGCTGGTAGCCTTGCGATGTTTGGGGATGAGGCCAACACGCTTAACATTGGGACAAGCAGATTCCAGTTGCTTCTCAGCAGCTTCTTTCGTCAGCCGATCAGCAGCTGGGGAGTCATCTACGGGTACTCCTACAAAGACAATTTGAAGTTCACGTCAGTCATAAGTTTCACAGTTTTTGACTGCTAACAATTTGACTGAATTTCTCAAACTTTCTCTACTAGGTTCACTCATAATACCTTCTTTGCTTCTGCTTCGACTTGATATGGACCGACAACTGGCAGCACCATCACCTCTTGTCAGACTGGCTGCTCGCCGGCCTCGGGTTGCTGGCAATTCTGGATGTTGGGCTATGATCTCTTCAAACGCGGAAGAATTTTCCCTCAGATCTTCGCTCGACGGTACGCGGGATGCTAGATTTATCTTTTTGCCGGTTACCCTGATAAGTAGTCAGTTGAAAATTAATCAATGATACAAACTTTGAGAGGAGCCAAGAAGGTGATACGCGTTCGGAGATAAGTATATGCATAGTTTGAAAATCACTACAATCCTAAAGAGCTCCTTCTCCAAACGTTACAAACAGAAATGAAAGTTCTTTAATAAAGATCTCTCCTCATTTCCTAAATTGTTGCCTACCGAAGATGTGGAGTATACTCGTTCCATATTTCCTTTTCAGTCCGTTCAGACGGAGTCAGAATATCACTCGGGGCTTCTGAATAAAGAGCAGCTTCAAATTGCTCGTACCGCAGCTTCAACTGGTCAGCAATAGAACAGTCAGCCTCCTAAAACGCATAGAAATTGAAATGATAGCATTGCTGATGCACATAACAGCCATAATTAGGGTACAAATTGCAGGAAAATTATCATTACATCTGTCCACGACAAAGTACTTGAGGAACTCCGCCCTTCGCTGTCATCAATTATTGACGGCGTCCATTCTGTGCTGCTGCGATTTCTGCGGAAAACAATTTCAATTGGTAATTGCAAAATTATCCATAAGCGTACGCACAAACCCTCGTATTTACTCACTTCTCATCAAAAGCTGCTGAGATTGGTCGTTCGCGATCAGCCTTCATCGAGATGTTGACCATGGAAAAGGCGCGTTTATAAACAGCCAAGTGATCTCAGACGTTCTGGAATTTCATGTATCAAAACCATAGTAACAAGAAGGGGAATTCTAATAACATTTTAGTGATGTCTAGCTCTGATCTGAAAGTTACCCAATAAGGAGTACAATGCTAAAATAAGACTGGTTCACCAAATGTCAGATCGATTCTCATAGACTAAACATGAGGATGAGACACGAACTTCACGGAAAATTTAACATTCACAACTTCAAATGCATAGAATAATGTGGTAAAGTACTCACGATAGACCAGTAGGTTAAGATTAGAGGCAACTGAAAGACCATTAATCCAGATAAATGTACAATCGACATGCTCTTTTAGCAAGTAGGTAACATCATTTTTATATTTCGTAGAACTTCGTGAGCAACGGTAGGACGGTAAGTCAAGAGAAAACGCCTCTCACAAAATCAATAAACAACCACCACCTTCGTGAAGGCCTGCATATAACCAAGTATATAACCTCAAGGGACAAAAACCATGTTTAGCATACTGACAGATTACTCGTAATTCCACAAATTCACATCTGAAATCGGAGGTTTTCCCTGCCTAATAAAGTTAGCAACGGTCCAGCAACGGTATCCTGCCACGACGGGATTAGGCTAAACATGTACCAAGTCATGTAAAAAACATGATTATGGTGTAAAAACATTAAAAAAGTGGGGATAGGGGAGGTAATTCGTACATTTTTTGCTGCATGCGGCAAACCCGCACAACACGGACCCCAAAATGACCAGCAGTATGAACCTGGAACCACGGTAAGGGGCAAAAACAGTTACACGGCATGCATAGAACATGATTATGGCGTAAAAACATTTAAAAAGTGGGGATAGGCGGGGTAATTAGTACATTTTCGACTGAATGCAGCAAACCCGCACAACACGGATACCAAAATGATCAATATGGTCCTGCCAAAACGGTAAGGGGCTCAAAATGTTACACGGTGAGGATAAAAAATTATTGTGCTGCGAAAACATCAGACAAGTGGGGATGGAGTCGGTAAGTAACCAATATCCATATCTGGCGAACTAATTGACCGTTGCTGGCACCCAAGCCCCAAGATAAAATTACCTACCAGATGAATTTTCTAATGTTCTGCATGTACCCACGAAGGTACCGTATGAATTTGAAAGTGGCAGGAAGACACATCAGTTCAAACTGACCTCAGTTCAAACTGACCTCAGTTCAAACTCACATCAGTTCAAACTGACCTCAGTTCAAACTGACCTCAGTTCAAACTGACCTCAGTTCAAACTGACCTCAGTTCAAACTCACATCAGTTCAAACTGACCTCAGTTCAAACTCACATCAGTTCAAACTCACATCAGTTCAAACTGACCTCAGTTCAAACTCACATCAGTTCAAACTCACATCAGTTCAAACTGACCTCAGTTCAAACTCACATCAGTTCAAACTGACCTCAGTTCAAACTGACCTCAGTTCAAACTGACCTCAGTTCAAACTCACATCAGTTCAAACTGACCTCAGTTCAAACTGACCTCAGTTCAAACTCACATCAGTTCAAACTCACATCAGTTCAAACTCACATCAGTTCAAACTCACATCAGTTCAAACTCACATCAGTTCAAACTCACATCAGTTCAAACTCACATCAGTTCAAACTCACATCAGTTCGAACTGACCTCAGTTCAAACTGACCTCAGTTCAAACTGACCTCAGTTCAAACTCACATCAGTTCAAACTGACCTCAGTTCAAACTCACATCAGTTCAAACTGACCTCAGTTCAAACTGACCTCAGTTCAAACTCACATCAGTTCAAACTGACCTCAGTTCAAACTGACCTCAGTTCAAACTCACATCAGTTCAAACTCACATCAGTTCAAACTCACATCAGTTCAAACTCACATCAGTTCAAACCTGATCTCGAAGTTGAGTTTGATCTCGAAGTTGACTTTGAACGCGAAGTTGACTTTGAACTCGAAGTTGACTTTGATCTCGAAGTTGACTTTGATCTCGATATTGAATTCGATCTCGAAGTTGAGTTTGATCTCAAAGTTGATTTCGATCTCGAAGTTGATTTCGATCTCGAAGTTGAATTTGATCTCGAAGTTGACTTTGATCTCGAAGTTGACTTTGAACTCGAAGTTGACTTTGAACTCGAAGTTGACTTTGATCTCGAAGTTGACTTTGATCTCGAAGTTGAGTTTGATCTCGAAGTTGACTTTGTTCTCGAAGTTGAGTTTGATCTCGAAGTTGACTTTGATCTCGAAGTTGACTTTGATCTCGAAGTTGACTTTGATCTTGAAGTTGAGTTTGATCTTGAAGTTGAGTTTGAACTCGAAGTTGACTTTGATCTCGAAGTTGACTTTGATCTCGAAGTTGAATTTGATCTCGAAGTTGAATTTGAACTCCACGTTGACTTTGATCTCGAAGTTGACTTTGAAGTCGAAGTTGACTTTGATCTCGAAGTTGACTTTGAACGCGAAGTTGACTTTGATCTCGAAGTTGACTTTGAACTTGAAGTTGAGTTTGATCTCGAAGTTGACTTTGAACGCGAAGTTGACTTTGAACTCGAAGTTGACTTTGATCTCGATGTTGACTTTGATCTCGAAGTTGACTTTGATCTTGAAGTTGAGTTTGAACTCGAAGTTGACTTTGATCTCGAAGTTGAATTTGATCTCGAAGTTGAATTTGAACTCCACGTTGACTTTGATCTCGAAGTTGACTTTGAAGTCGAAGTTGACTTTGATCTTGAAGTTGACTTTGTTGTCGAAGTTGACTTTGATCTCGATGTTGACTTTGATCTCGAAGTTGACTTTGACGTCGAAGTTGAGTTTGAACTCAAAGTTGAGTTTGATCTCGAAGTTGACTTTGATCTCGAAATTGAGTTTGATCTCGATGTTTAGTATGTTAGAATTTTTGCATCAGCGTCAGTTCGAGTTTTGTTAATAGTTCCAGTTTGAGTTTGGTTTTGGTTTCAGTCTGAGTTTCAGTCTCAATTTGAGTTTCAGTATCAGTTTGAGGTTTAGTTGGAGTTTGAGCATCAGTATCAGTTTGAGTTTCTTTATCAACCTCTAACCTAATGAATTCATCTTATTTTATGAGCAGAGGTTTCTGAACGAGTCATATTTCGAAAACTGTTGATGAACTTTCGTAAAACTATTTGAAGGAAAGTTGTGATGTGCTCTCATGATATTTCAAACCAAACATGATATTTCTCATGAATGAACAAATTCGGTTCCGTTGTCATTAGTGGGACAGATGGCAATGGTCATGAATGGCGATTTTGATCGATCAGGCTACCGTTTTCGAAGGCCCCTTGCGACTGCACATATATCAGCTGCCCATCCCTAGCTATTTTTACCTGGCTGACTCAGGGGAAAATTGAAATAGCACACGGTTCAATACGTCAGCAGGTCCCGATTTTCCCCGCTCCATTGACTGGGACGAAGAGGGAAGGGGTGGCAGGGAGGTTAACCCTTCCTCCGGCTATTGATCCTGTCAGACGTCATTTGGGTGACGGTCTACCGGTGACGTCATTGGGTTGTGTTTTCAGGTTTGAGCCTGAAGCCTCACGGGTAGAAGGGATGGGAACTTCTTCACCTAGTAGGACGTCCTGCATTCGCCACTCTGGCTGGGTTTATGAATTGATTTTAGTCATTTTCACTCGTAGTCGCTTATATAAAGTAATATCAGTTCAATGTTGACTATATACCACGCTGAAGTTTTGATGAAAATTATTGATAGAGGCGTCCATGGATAATGGACGACTAAATTAGTTAATACCCCAGCCTTTGTAGGGTTTTCCTAAGTGGGAGCAGCCCTAATGGACTAAAGGGTTGTTTTGGATTACGGACGGTCCAGAAAAGTAGATCCTATAGGATATATCTTTTCGGATGGGAATCCCTTACACGTACAATATTTTTTTGTGAGCCCCAGAAAAAATACCTACATTTTTTCGATTGGAAGTTATTTTTTCGTATTTCGACTTGGTCTCAGTAAAACTTGCCTAAAATTTCAGCTTTCCAACAGTATAATCATATTTTTAATATATGTATAATTTTAATAAGTATAATTTTAATTTACCCACTTTTAGAGCGTTTTTACCCGCTTTTCAGAAAGCGACTTTTGAATGCGGTAAAACTTGATTTTTCGCTGCAGATGCGGTTTTTAGGCAATGCAAGAAAGTTTCATTGAACCCAAGGATTACCCTTCCATCGTTCACGTAATGATGGTTTTGTTAAGTTCAAAATTTTCTGTTTACTGCCTAAAATACCAACCTTTCCTTCAATTCAAGAGAGCACGTAGTTACCAAACTCGTCCAAGAAGCTCCCCACTTTACCTTGGAAGTGAAGCACGATATCCAATTCCTTCTAATGAAGACAGATTGCAGACAAATGCCCTAGACTATACATATTACAAGGAACAATAATGGCCCATCGTAGCGGAATATATCACGTGACTATTTCGGGACATTGTGTCGGGCTTAGTGATTCTGTTGAGTGCGGTTATGAATTGTAATGGTCGGCACGGAAATTGGAATAGATTACCTACCCTCGTGAATCACACGAATTCAGCTAAAAACTAAAAAGCTTTTTACGTTAAAAAAAAGGAAAAATGAGGACTAATCTATCGAAAGGTAACATATCCTTTTCTCCTAGGTATGGATATGTTACCTTTTGATAGATTATTCCTCAAATTATCAAGGTAGTTATGCTAGTCTCATTTAGGCATTGAAAAAATCAAACTCAAACATGAAACTATAGGTAGGTAGGCGTCTATCTCATCTTTTGAATTGTTAATACACCTGAGCCGACGTAAGCGCCTGACGGTTTCCTTTGCTCAAGTGTTTCGTATCTCTTTCAGTGTCAGATGATTTATTTACCTTGAAATCTACGTTGTTTTAGTATGTACCTAATTTGCAATTCAGGTATTTTTCAGGTCAATGTAAAATTTTGAT